>CM029277.1:19487399-19574150 GCA_016920895.1 Vaccinium myrtillus
AACTAAGTACATAACAAATAAACCCCTATAACTTAACAGTTTGTTTCTCTCCCCTTTGGTTTGTATCAATTCGTATAGACTGCTTCAAACCTGCAATATAGCGGGACTTTGCTCTTCCTCTGCAGCAGCAACAACTGCCTCAATTCCTTCCAGATTGTAAACATTGAATGCTCCAACTGCATATCCACCTTTTTCTGCGTTCTTTGTAAATATACAATTGTAGTCAGCAAATTAAAAAAAGTCGATAATCAACAGTATAGTATATAGTTTCTCACAAGTAGCAACTCCTTTGTTGATGAAAGTCTGACTGGACGAGCCCAAGATTTCACAACCTCTGCTAGAGCTTTACTATCGCCAACGTTACCTATGAATTTTTTTTATAAGTTACAAATTAAAAAAAGAACAGACTTTTGCAAGAAAATGAAGATATAAAATGAGGTAAACTTACCAGGGAAAACGATATAAGGAATACCCGGATGCCTACTTTCAGGACCTAGCTGCCACAGAGGGACACCAGCCAATGCTTGCCCAATTATTTTGGCACGTTTTGCTTCTAGAGCTTTTGTAGCAAGGTCTGAGGAGGTAATTCCACCCTAAAACAGAAATAAAAGATTGACAGCCTAAGCAGATCCTTTTCTTTCCTAGTGTTCTTTCCCCGCTTTAATCAACACATGAAGCAAATATTACAAGATTTTGAATTGAAATATGATAATGACAGGAGAAAAAAAATATTTGACATTATAAAGAACTTTCATCCTTCAGGAATTGTAGTAGTTTGTCTAATCTTGAATAGACCAGTTTGTCTAATCTTCAATAGACCAGTTACTTTAACCCAATTCGTTACTGCTCTCTCACATATAGCCTATGAAGCACCGACACCTCTCCCGGACCCCGTACCGCAGTGTCCCGACACGGGGACACGGCGGGAAACGTGTCCCGACACGCCACGTGGCATGGGACACGGCTAGGTTACTTTTTTGGGTGGGGACACGGCTGGGGACACGGGGGGACACGGGGAGAGAGAGAAGCCGAGAGAGAGAGAGAGAAAAACGAGAGAGAGACCTGCTAACAGTAGCAGTCGCTGGTGATGTCGGCAGTAGCAGATCTGAAATTTTAGGGCTGAAGTTGAATATGTCGGCTGCTGAGGAAGGAGATGGTGTATATATATGCTAAATTATACTTTTTACCCTAAATTTTTGAGTAATTATAAATTTATCCATTAAAGGTTTTAAAAAATTCAATTTTACCCCTGAAAGTTTTCAAAAGTTCAATTTTACCCCTGAAAGTTTTAAAAAATATCAATTTTACCCCTGAAAGTTTAAAAAAATTCAATTTGACCCCTGAAAGTTTTTTAAAAAATTCAATTTGACCCCTAAAAGTTTTAAAATATATTTTTTATGTGTACATGTAAATAAATATATAAATAAATAAATATACACGTGGCGTGTCTCCCGCCGTGTCCGTGTCCCCATTTTTTTAGAATTGCCGTGTCCCCGTGTCCGTTTCCGTGTCCGTGCATCATAGCATATAGCAGCTTAGGATTTTGTAAATAACTACCAGTGAGAAAATTGAAAGTTGGAGTTGAAAGTGCCTTGTGTTAGTGAACAACTCCTGCCGATATCGGCTTAAACCACCTTAACTACAATTGTGAGGGGGATTTTGGCTGTTCAGTTTGAACACTTTGCAGTATATAAACCAGTTGTTGTCCCGTTTTTCAACACTTCAAGATCACAGTTTCTGTAACAAACTGGTCTGTTAACGTTACAAATCCAGGTCACCATGTCTGGCGAAATACTAACAAATATGGGCTATTTTCCAGTTCAAGAACTTTGGCACCAGCACTGCAATTGGAAGCATTTCGAAGGAAGGATTTGTACTCTCAAGCAACAATAGTCACATACTGGTCAGAAAGAATTTCCCGCCAAGATTTCTTATTGAAATAAATGCAAGAGTAAGCTAGAATACTATAAATCATGCCACTTTTCCTGTTTACTGGAGAAAGTAAGAACTATGAGACTGCTCAGCTCTTCATTAATTGTAAGCAAAAAAAAAAGCAGAGGGGAGATAACATTAATCATTTGACCAAATAGAAGTACCTTTGCTAGAATGTAACGAGGTCTTGAAGATAGCCTCCTAACAATTTCCACCAGAGCGGAACTCACCTTAAAATTGATCTCCAGACTCTCCAAAGGACCTGTCAAATGCAAAAGAGAACCATGTTACGGAAATGAAGGAGATGTATTATCCAAAGCAACCATGTAACTGTAATATTCTCTGCACTTATAATGAAATGAAGGAAATGTATTATCCAAAGCAACCATGTAAATGTAATATTCTCTGCACTTATTATGTTCTAACAAGGAAAATTAGCAACCATACTGATTTTTTTTTTCAATAAGTGAAATTAATAAAAGGAATCCAAGAGGATAAAACCTATATAAGCTCCCAAGTATACCTAAGCAAGGGAAAAATGTTCACATTCTGTTCCTTAGTAAACTTAAAATGTTCCCAATAGTTGAGTTAATAGTCTGGGAACCTCAACACACACTCCCCTCCAACAACCCAAAAACACTATTGACTCTCACGAAGACAAAATGGAGACTGACTAATGACAACCAAAGCCCACATTTTCCGCCCACGCCCAATGAAGAAAGAGGTGATCATGGATTCTGCAACGTCCTAGGACATAAAACACCCATTAACAATAGCTTACGAAAATCAAACCTAGCATAATCAGGATAGTAGTCATGAGCTGCTCTTATAACTAAAGAGGGAACCTATTCGGATGCGTGTGTTTGGCATGCTTTACAGGATACGAGGTGGAGGTGGAGGTTCTGATCACTATTGCAGAGTTCATGGGATCAGGTGGTGGAAGTTGGCAAGATGAGGTGTCATATGTCTAAATTTGGAACTTGAAGTTGGGTCACGCTTTGTAATCATCGTTTACGTTGTGGACCTTAGAGAGGGAAAAGAATAAAAACTCTTAACATGCCAAATTTTATTCATGAGTCGATATTAGAAATAACAAAACTAATGGACAAGATATGAGGACAGCGAGACATACTTTTCCCTGTGATGACCTCTCGGCTAGTCATTATTAGAGTGTCCTTGCAAGCTCCAAGGAAAATATCTGCCATCTGAGCTGTTCGATTTATTTCTTCGTCCCTCTCTTCTATGGATTTCATTGCTATTTTATCAACAGAAATCTATTCATAATAGACAGGAAAAATTATATTTGTCCATCCCAGCAATCAAATTGGAAGATAATGAGTAAAGGATGAAGTAAATAAGGCCCTGACAAATCTCTCTTGTTGTTTCATTATAGATCCATCTGAATACCAATGTACCAAATAGGAAAGGACATTTAGTATCTAAATCACCTCAATACTTCTTAATATGTGGCTGCATTGTGATTTAAGTTCTTCAACCTGTGGGTTATGAGAATTATGATAATGAGCTCGAGAAAAGAATCTCAAAAGTTTTAGAGGAGCAGACAACCACGGAACGTTTCAAAATAATCACCAACCTAACCTGTTTTGTTGTTTTTGGGACATATGAACCCACAACAACGAGTCCACCATTCCTTCCTTTAACAATTCCCAGATCCTTTGGCAAAATAGGAGCTTTTGGAGTAATTCCTAGTCGAGCAGAAACAAAACTAGCAGCAGTGCGGCATAAGAAACGCCTTCCCTTTAATTCTGCCTGCTAGTCAAACATGTACTAGTTGAGTATATCTTTCCAGTTTCGACAATTGACAAAGACCTCCCAGGGCCATAATACTCCACCAGAAAACAATAAGAGACATTAGACTGTACCTGGATCATTCCGGCTGCAAATACAGCAATATCTCTGTCACTAGCTGCATTAATTATACAGGTAGATCCCTGTTTTCACCCGTTAAATAAGGGTGTTAGTAGGTTATCTTGAAGTAGAAAGAAAGAGTATTTTGTCCTGTAGTTGTTGAAATTGTCCCGCATATGCTCTGAAAAGACCAAAGTACCAAGTTCTAGGCCCACAACATTACAATGAAACTGCGGATGGGACTGAAAATATCAAGACTAACACAGTAATGCAGTCAACTAAAAGAGCTTACAGGGGAAAAAGTACGTAAAGAAGGAACTAATATGTGTTGTGGGTATGAAGTGAGTCACATATATAGCCTATTCAGAAACCGGTTTGGATGTCTCAAATTGCTTCGGTATGGAAGTGATGTGCATAGTGAGGGCGATCTCCGATTCAGTTTGCCAAGTAGCATGGCCTCTGAGCAATAGTACCTAGGGATGGCTAAGGGAATGTCGATGGACTGCACGCCTGCCTTCAAGGGCAGAAAATCAAACCATGTATCAGCGTTGTCATGTTTGCACACAAATAATTGTACCAAAGTGGAAAGCTACCCGACTGCAACCCTTCTTTTCCCCTTTTCTCTTCTTCCATCTCTTATACCAAGCCACATCACAGAGTCACAGACCCTCATTTCCCGTTCATGTCAAGTACAACACCATTTGATCAAAAGTTGGGGGAAAAAAAAGGAATTCAAAAAAAGAAAAAACAAAGAAAGCAAGGGTATACATTCATTTAACTCGTGCATTTTGGTTGGAAAAAAGTCATGCACAGAAACTTGAGAGTGCGAGCTTCACGCACAGTTATTATAACGGAATACTTCAAGTTTCCACTCTACTCCAAAGTACAAGGAGTACATGAGTTTGGTCTTGAACTATGGGGAACAAAGTGTAGAAACCCTGAGAGAGAGAGAGAGAGAGAGAGGGCAGTCTAATTGCAGAAACCTGAAGAGAAGTCTTCATACATTCAAGCAATGTTTACGTGCTTAAGCAAATTTAGGCAAATAAAATAAAACATATACAACAAAAACAAATTCAAATAGACTTGAATCTACATTACAATCTGTCCCAAACTCTACTCTTGAATTCCTTGCTACCAACTACTGGGGCAGGCACGAAACAAATAGACCACACAGTTGAGTAAAGTAGAGAGTTGTCATGTGTACCTTCTGCAAACTGCAAAGATGCTCACATACAGCATTTGGTCCACCCTTCCTCAAAAGTTGGATGGAGATGGATGAAACATTGTTCGCTTGTATTCTGCCTTTAGTTTTCTCCTCTACCCACTGAAACGAACAGACAGTTATCCCACTAAACCGACTAGAGTTCAGATGAATACCCAATTGTTCAAAGCACTTAGTAAAAAAAGCTAGACCTCACGGAGGTTTGAAGATTTATAGCCAAAAGCAGCATCTTTGGCGAATTCTGTGTCCCCTGCCGGTACAAGACTACGGACACAAAGATAAAATTCAACAATGTTGGTTTTCAGCATGTTCAAACAAGATTGCTGTAAGTCACCATGAATGGAAATAACAAACCAATCAGAATCTGCAACATAATGCACATCTTCAATGGTGTAACGGCCTCCCTGAAGGAAAAAAGGGCAGATGATCCACGCATCCATCTCACCCAGTACAGAAGCAGCTGCATCCGCTTCCTAGATAAATTAAGTAGCATTATGTCATTCATAGAATCCAATTCTGTGTGTAATATTAGAAGAGGGTTGCGTTTCCTTGCCTCTGGAAAGTGTCCTCGTAATGTTGAATCACCCCTCAAAACCACTGTAAAGTCAGTGTTCTCAACTAACTTTGCTGCAGCACATAGGTTTAGGCATATGTCTCTTACAAGTGCACTGGCCTGCAAGAAGTGCCATTTCTACTCAAAAGGGAAGCTTAAAGGAAGACACCTAGTGACATTTTACATTCAAGAAAAAACTTATTTTTCTTCTTGGTAGGGGCACAATTTTGACATATTGTGCTTCTGGAGGAAGATTTTTAACCTTATCAGAACTTAGTGAACGGGAGTTCGTCAAAATAAAAAAGCAAGTAGGCTTTTCACCAAATTGTTCAACAAGTGACTCGATGTTCCTGCAAATAAACAAACAGACAATCAAAAGCAACTAATTTTGATCTTCTTAAATAGAAAGGCATTGAGGGCATCTTGATATGGAATGACTTTCGAATCAATATTCATTAATGCAGCGTATAGATCAGTGTTCTAAAAATCGGCCGACTAGTCGGCCCCAAGTCGCTAGTCGGAGATCCCCCGACTTGATCGAAACCCGACTAGTCGGGCAAAAGTCGGCGATTAGTCCGCCAAAAATCGCTAGTCGGCAGCCGCCCGACCTGGGACTGACTAGCGTCTTTTAGAACCTTGGTATAGATCAGTGGCTTCCTTGAACAAATTTGTCAAAGCCAATGACTTTGCAAATCAGTGACAATGAGTGTTCTCCAAGTCATACAATTCCATGCACTTATAGGAAAACCCCATTTACACCAATAAATTTGCGGAAAATTTTACCTAATCTGTACGCTTGGGGGAGAATTAGGTAATTTGTTCCAACCCAAGACATAGACAAAGATGGGGATAATCTAAAAGGCATCTAAACGATCCGATATACAAATAAGATAGATTCAGACCTGGACTGGATTGGTTCTTATTTTGTGAGAAGGCTTGATCTTCAAAATACACATGATATGTTGGTTAGTTCCTTGTTTTTAATCCTTATAAAGCATGCAAGTAAGGTATGTATGTTAGATATTTGGATCCTAAGTTCCTTAATCATTTGTTGGGGGGCAAGCACATACAATAGACTTCGCAATGTACATTCTGTTTGCTTATTTTCTCAACTTTTATTTTCATTGATCAACAAGTCTTACAAAACGCAATAGCATCCTGGTACGTTACACAGTGGGAAGAAATAGTACGATGCATATGCTGAGATTACAACACTTAGTCATAAGATCAAACTGGGAAGACACTCACCATTCTGTTAACACTTCAATATCATGAACTGTCTGAGTACCAGTTGGGTCATCATCCAGAACAACCAATGTTTTCGAATTGCTCTGATTTAGCGTACGTATACCATCAGTGGGATCCAGTGGCCATTCGATTGGTAGAGATTTCAAGACAAGATCTTTCTTTAGAATGGGTAGTTTCCCTTCAACATTAACACCTGTGAGTGTCTCGTAAAACTGCAAATACATAAAAGCACTTATGAGAACTGTTGAAAAGGAAAGAATATTGTAGCACATGTTGTAAATCAATTAGGCAATTAGACAATTAGGAAGATTGTAATTAGTCTAATTAGGTAGATAGCAATTTCCTTATTATTTCCTTTCCTAAATTATCTTGTACACAGTCTATATATTGTGCCTCCTAGTGAGAAGAATACACATCAATTATAATCTTTCAACATGGTATCAGAGCGGGTTCCAGGAACCTGACTTTTCTTTCTCGTTACCTCTATCTTTTTTCGTCAAATTCTCTATCTCTCTCTCAAATCGACCACAACCAAAACCTCTCTAACCCCAATACACAACCCTCGATCCAAAAAAAAAAAAAAATCCAGCCGTGAACAGTAACCCTAATCTCTTTCTGGCCCTCGATCAATCTTTCTGGAACTCGGTTTGTCTGTTAAAGGTGTTCTTCAGGCTCTAAATCAACCGGGTACCCTCTCTTTGCACTTGTCAATCCTCTGGGTAACAACTCCTCTCCTTTTGGCTTGTGTCTTTATCTCTTGAATCTATTATGGGTGATAAACCTAAGCAAACAGACACTGCTGAAACCTCTGAAACTAAGGATATTGTTAGGGATTATCGCCGGTCTCTAACCACAATCAACTCCGCCCTAGCTGCCCCCACAAACTCTCCTGCTTTATCTTCTGGACATTTTGGGAATCGCAATCCCTCCCACAATCGTGGTAGTTCTTCTGAGCGGGGTGGTCGTCGTGGAGGACGTGGGGGGCGTGGTGGTCGTGGCACCAAGAAGTGTACTCATTGTGGTGCAACCAACCACGATGTTGAATTCTGTTGGAAGCTGCATGGCAAGCCAGCTTGGTCTAATCAGGCTACACTTGCGGGGGAGCCATCTGCTCTTGCTCCTACTCAGATCACTATGTCCAAGACTGAGTATGATTCTATGATTCAAAGGGCCAATGCATCTTCTTCTTCTTCCACTGCAACTCATGTCACCTCAGGTAATACGTGTCTTCATTCATCTTCTCGTAGCACTCCTTGGATTCTCGATTCTGGCGCATCTGATCATATGACAGGTGATTTGTCTCTTTTGACTGATGTTGTTACTCCTTCTGTTAAGACTTATGTTACTATTGCCAATGGCACTAAGGTTCTTGTTCAAGGCATTGGTACATATCGTTCATCTGGTCTTGTTTTTCACTGTCTTATATTTGCCACAATTTTCGTTTTTAATCTTCTTTCGATTCATAAACTGTCTCATACTCACCGGTGTTCTATCCTCTTTTCTCCTTCTCATTGTGAGTTTAGGGATCTCAAGACAAAGGGGATGATTGGTGGGAGGTATGAGAAGAATGGTCTCAGTATTACCTTCAGGGAGCAGCAGCAGTCATCTAGTCCTTCCGCTTTACATTCTCATTACACCTTATCGGTGCCACTTTGTCGTCTTGGGCACCCATCCTCGGCCAACCTTCGCAAGCTAGTTCCTAGTTTACCTAGTTTTCTCCTTTTAATTGTGACACATGTGAACTTAGTAAACATCGTAGAGTTTCTTTTCCTTTACGAATCGAGTCACCATGTGTAGAACCTTTTGCATTAGTTCATTCGATATTTGGGGACCTTCGCGCACTACGAGTTTGTGTGGTGCGCGCTATTTTGTCACATTTATTGATGATTTTTCTCGTTTAACATGGGTGTATCTCCTCAAAGATAGGTCTCAATTATTTTTTCTGTTTTTTCGGTCTTTCATCTTTGAGATTGTCAACCAATTTAATGCTAAATTACGTATTTTATAACCGACAATGCCCAAGAATATCTTTCGTCCATTTAGACAGTTTAATGAAACTCATGGTATTATTCATCAGACTGCGTGTGTCACTACCCCTCAACAAAATGGGGTTGCAGAACGGAAGAATGGGCCAGTTTTAGCCGTAACTCGTGCCCTTATGCTTCACATGAACGTTCCAAAACATTTTTGGGGATATGCTGTTCTTACCGCGAATTATCTAATAAATCGCACCCCTTCTCGGGTTTTGCATGGCAAAATTCCTTATCAGGTCATGTTTCCTGACAAGGATCTTTACATTCTTCCCCCAAAACTTTTTGGTTGTGTGTCATTTGTTCATAATCTCTCTCCAGGTCGTGATAAACTTGATCCGCGTTCTTACAAATGTATTTTTCTGGGTTACTCTCTGACACAGAAAGGATACAAGTGCTATAGTCCCTCATTACGGAAGCACTTTGTAAGTGCTGACGTGACTTTTTTTGAAAATATCCCATATTATTCTCTTGAGGGTACTCAGTTGACACCATTGTTGGCACCACCTTGTCTTCCTGAGATTGCTCAGTTACCGGCTGACCATGGTCTTTCTGAGACTGCTACTCGACCATCAATTACACAGGTATATGTTCGACGTTCTTCTGCTGCCGCTACTCCTGTTGCACCTCCGGATACAGCTTCTGTGCCCACACCATCTCCTCAAGCGTCTTCAGATCCGACACTCGATCTTCCTATTGCTCACCGTAAAGGTATTCGCTCCTGCACTTCCCATCCTATCTCTCAATTTGTGTCCTATGATCATTTGTCTCCCTCTTTTCGCGCTTTTTCTGTGTCTTTGTCCTCTGTTACTGTTCCTAAGTCTTATCAGGAGGCTCTTTCTCATCCTGGATGGCGTTCTGCTATGGAAGAAGAGATGCGCGCTTTGTCACTGAATCATACTTGGGATCTTGTTCCCCAGCCATCTGGAGCACATATTGTTGGTTGCCGTTGGGTGTTTGTCATCAAACACAATCCTGATGGTACTCTTGATCGTCTGAAAGCTCGTCTTGTGGCCAAAGGTTTCACTCAAACCTATGGGCTTGACTACACTGAGACTTTTTCTCCAGTTGCCAAACTCAATTCTGTTCGCATTATTATCTCTCTTGCAGCCAACCTTGATTGGCCTCTCCATCAGCTTGATGTCAAGAATGCTTTTCTTCATGGAGATCTCTCTGAGACAGTTTATATGGCTCAACCACCCGGTTTTGAGTCCAAGGGGGAGTCTGTGTGTCATCTTCGCAAATCTATTTATGGCCTCAAACAATCTCCCCGGGCTTGGTTCGATAAATTCAGCAGTACCGTCGTGTCTCATGGTATGACACGAAGTCAAGCTGATCACTCCGTCTTCTTTAAAAGGACCACCAGTGGTATTGTGATTCTCGTAGTCTATGTGGATGATATTGTCATTACAGGGAGTGACAATGATGGGATTCAGGTATTAATTCGTCACCTTTGTTCCAGTTTTCTCACCAAGGATCTAGGCAAGCTTCGGTATTTTCTTGGCATTGAAGTGGCTCGTTCTAAAGCAGGCATCAGTTTATCACAACGGAAATACACTCTCGATCTCTTGAAAGATACAGGTTATCTTGGTTCTAAACCTGTAGCTACTCCTATGGAGACTAATCATAAGCTTATGCCTGACGATGGTGAGTTGGTTGACGATCCTGAGTTGTATCGGAGACTTGTGGGTAAACTTATTTATCTCACTATCACTCGACCCGATATCTCCTATGCAGTCAGTATTGTTAGTCAATTTATGACTTGTCCTCAAGTTTCTCATATGGAGGTTGTTGTTCGCATCTTGAAGTATCTTAAAAATGCTCCTGGACGTGGACTTCTCTACAAAGCGTCTGGACATCTTCGTATCGAAGGGTATACGGATTCTGACTGGGCAGGATCTCCTGCTGATCGTCGTTCTACCACTGGTTATTGCACCTTTATAGGTGGCAATCTTGTGACTTGGAAAAGTAAGAAACAGTCTGTTGTAGCACGTTCTAGTGCTGAAGCAGAGTATAGAGCAATGGCTCATACCACTTGTGAGTTGACTTGGTTGCGTACACTTCTACATGAGTTTGGGTTTCCAATACATGATCCAACTCCGTTATATTGTGATAATCAGGCTGCTATCCATATTGCTAATAATCCAGTATTCCACGAAAGGACCAAACACATTGAAGTTGATTGTCATTTCATTCGGTCGAAAGTGGAGTCAAAAGAGATCAGCACACCTTTTGTTCCTTCAGGCTCTCAACTTGCTGATATTTTCACGAAGGCTCTTCCCAAGGCTTCCATTGATTCTATTTGTCGCAAGCTAGGAGTATACGATGTATACGCTCCAGCTTGAGGGGGAGTGTTGAAAAGGAAAGAATATTGTAGCACATGTTGTAAATCAATTAGGCAATTAGACAATTAGGAAGATTGTAATTAGTCTAATTAGGTAGATAGCAATTTCCTTATTATTTCCTTTCCTAAATTATCTTGTACACAGTCTATATATCGTGCCTCCTAGTGAGAAGAATACACATCAATTATAATCTTTCAACAAGAACCAACTAATGTGAATCCTGATTGTTTCTGAAGGGTACCATTTGTTGACTTATTGAACACCTTACTTATCATAAAGGAACATTCCAACCACGTAAAAGAAACAACAAAGGAACTTGGAACACATACTTATTTACGTTTGGCAACAGACTGTACAACAGTCTTTAATAACGGATTAATTCTATATATCGGGCACATCACTTGCAAAGGTAATGCAACATCAAAGATCTGAATGTATTGAAATGCAACTGTGCATTACTTAAAATTTGTACATAGTCCCCTAGGAAAGTACATTGAGAAAATTACTCACAACTAAGGGTAAATAACAAAGAGCAGGGTACAAAATAACTAAAACTCAATCAAGACGTTTAAAAGGTGAGGTGAAACAAAGGGGAAGTGGGTAGCAGTGTATTCTCAATTTACAGAAAGAAGGATTACTACATATTGATAGAGTGGAAGAAGAAGGATTAGAGTTAGAGCAACAGCAACAGCCAATGTAAACGCAGATTTGAGGCGTGTTATATGAGAGAGAGAGAGAGAGAGAGAGAGAGAGAGAGAGAGAGAGAGAGTGTGTAGGGTGTTAAATTAACCCTTACACATAGAACATTTATTTATATTATGAAACGACTAGTCACATTTCCTGACTAGTCAATGTGGGACAAAGACATTATAGAACAATATTAATAAGCTACTCTAACAATCCCCCTCAAGCTGGAGAATAAATATCACAAAATCCCAGCTTGTTACATAGAAACTCTAAACGTGATTTAAACAGTGGTTTGGTGAAGATATCAGCCAACTGACCTCCGGTGGAAACTAATGGAGTAGATAACACACCACCATCTATCTTCTCGCGAACAATATGACAATCCACTTCAATATGCTTTGTTCTTTCGTGAAACACTGGATTTGAAGCAATATGGATTGTTGCTTGATTATCACAATACATAGGAATAGGTAACTCCACACTGAACCCTAACTCCATGAGTAAAGCTCTCAACCAGATGATCTCACAAGTCGTGTGTGTCATGGCTCGATACTCCGCTTCTGCACTAGACCTTGCAACAACTGTTTGTTTCTTACTTTTCCATGTGACCAGATTGCCGCCAACAAAAGTACAGTACCCAGTAGTGGACCGTCTGTCAGATGGTGATCCTGCCCAATCAGCATCAGTAAAAGCTTCAACACGCTAATGACCATTAGACCGATAAAACAAACCTCGTCCAGGATGAGCCTTAAGATATTTCACAATACGAAGACAAGCTTCCCAGTATGGAAGCCGAGGAGTTGACATAAACTGACTCACCATACTGACAGCGAATGAAACATTAGGACGTGTATTGGTAAGATAATTCAACTTGCCAACTAAGCGACGATACCGGTCCGGATGTGGAAATATCTCCCTCTGATCAACACAAAGCTTCACATTAGGATCCATCGGAGTCTCCACAGCTTTTGCTCCCAATAAACTTGTTTCCTCAAGAATATCCAATGCATACTTTCGTTGAGACAAATTGATTCCCTCCTTGGATCTTGCCACCTTAATACCCAGGAAATACAGTAACTTACCCAAGTCTTTAGTGTGTGCTTCAACTCATCAATGCCTTTCTGATCATCCCCAGTAATGATAATGTCATCCACATACACAATTAACACTATTTTCTCACGCTGTGACTGGAGAGAGAAGACAGAATGATCAAAATGAGATCGACGCATACCAAACTGTATCACAGCATCACTGAACCGAACAAACCAGGCTCGAGGTGACTGCTTTAGACCATATAAAGCTTTGCGAAGACGACAAACCTGAGTACGCTCCCCCTGAGCAACAAACCCAGGAGGTTGCTCCATATATACCTCTTCAAGCATATCACCATGTAAGAAGGCATTCTTGACATCCAATTGAAACAACGGCCAACCAAGATTAGCAGCAAGAGAAATAAGGATCCGGATAGAGTTTATCTTGGCAACGGGGGAAAAGGTCTCGGCATAATCAACTCCGTATGTTTGTGTATAGCCTTTGGCCACAAGGCGGGCCTTATACCGCTCAACAGTGCCATCCGGATTATATTTGACTGTAAAGACCCACCGACAACCAACAATAGACTTTCCAGGCGGAAGAGGAACCAACGCCCATGTGCCATTTTCATGGAGAGCAGTCATCTCAATCTCCATTGATGTCCGCCACTCAGACAAAGAAAGGGCCTCCTGTACAGTGTTAGGAACATATATAGAAGAAACTGACGAAGTAAAGGCACGAAGGGAAGGAGATAGATGATTATACGCGACATAGTGAGAAATGGGGTGAGAAGTGCAAGTACGAGTACCTTTACGTAGAGCAATAGGAAGATCAAGGTCAGATAAGGAAGAAGAAACTACCGGATCTTGAGATGGAGGAGGTGGTGAGACAGGTGCTATCGGATCCGGTGACGGAGGAGGCGTTGGGGCAGGTGCTGGTGGGGGCCTCCGTTGCTTTGTTGCGACGAACGTACACCTGCAAGGGATTCACAGAAGAACTAGATGGGACTGCTATAGGAAAGACAGACTCGGACTCAACCATAACAGGAGTTTGTGGACCCGAATAAAACGGCAATGACTCATTAAATGTAACATCTGCACAAACAAAGTGACGACGAAGGGTGGAAGAGTAACACTTATACCCTTTTTGAGTGCGAGAGTAGCCGAGAAAGATACACCGGATGGACCGTGGATCAAGTTTGTCCCGGTCAGAATCAAGTGCGTGAACATAACACGTGCATCCAAACACGCGAAGAGGTAAAGTGTAAAGAGAACGCCCAGGAACTAAGACCTTATGCGGTATCTAACCACCAAGCACGGTAGAAGGCATGCGATTTATTAAGTAGCATGCCGTGAGGACAGCATAACTCCAGTAAGACTTAGGAACTTGCATTTGAAATAGGAGTGCACGCATTACCTCTGATAGATGCCGAATCTTGCGTTCGGCAACTCCATTTTGTTGTGGAGTCCGAGCACAAGATGATTGGTGGATAATACCGTGATCATCAAAGAATTTAGAAAGAGCATTTTTTAAATATTCACGGGCATTAGCAAAACGAAATATGCGAATACAAGTATCAAACTGGGTTTTGATTTCCATATAGAACGACTGAAAAATAGAAGAAAATTCGGAACTCTTTTTCATAAGATAAAGGTATGTAAGACGAGAGAAATCATCGACAAAAATGACATAATACTGAAAACCAAAAACATTTGGAACATGCATTGGACCCCAAATATCCGAATGAACTAACTGAAAAGGACGAGATGTACGACTCTCAACTCTAGGATAAAAAGGCACTCTATGATGTTTACTAAACTCACAAACTTCACAGGGCAAAGTGTTAACACGACTACATGAAGGAACTAGCCTTTTAAGGTTTTGAAGGGATGGATGACCAAGACGACAATGATGTTGATATGGTGACACTGATGACTGGAGAGCAATAGAGCTAGGGTGAACACCATCGGTAAAGTAATACAGGCCACCACACTCAACACCGCCACCAATCTTCCTCCCCGTCTTGAGATCCTGAAACACACAACCATGAGGGGAAAAAGTGACAGAACAATTCAAAGACTTTGTAAGTTTACTAACCGACATAAGATTTAATGGAAAACGAGGAACATGCAATACAGAGTCCAAAGTAAGAGAAGAAGTAAGTGGAACAGAACCCAAACCAATAACATCAGTAGCAGAACCATCAGCTAGGGTAACATGGGGTGGTTTACCTGATAGACTGACGACCAGAAAGAATGTGTGAAGTACCAGTCATATGATCTGATGCACCCGAATCAATAACCCAAGGACTAGAAGTAAGAGAAGATGCAACATAAGTAACAGAAGGGACCTGTCTGAGATAGCGTAGCAGTGGCAGAACCTGATTGAAGTGACACGAGGCGTTGGTACTCCTTTGCAGAAATAGTCACCGTGGCAGGAACAGAGGGAGTAACTTGCCTAACATCCTCGGAAGGAGTAACCCAATGAGCCCGAGGAAAACCATAAAGATCATAACAATACTCCACTGTGTGACTAGTCCTTCCACAATTTGTGCACAATCTAGAACCATGACCCCGACCAAAATTGTTTGAGCTGGATGTTTTTCCATGGCTAGAAAATGAGTCAAATCCACTTGAAACAGCGGAAGCCATTACAAATGAACCACCATACAATGTAAACAAAAAATCAACTACGAACAATGACCACAACCGATTACTCCCTTGGAACAATCGAGATAACAATCAACCAACCAATTAAGCCTTGTCTATCAACGAATCGACAACCAACAATCATATACCAGGCAACACATGCATCAACCAATGACTGATAGGAACACCAATGATTGACGAAATAGACATTAATAGACCGAACTAACAGTGATGAACCCTGACTGCTCAAATCAAATCAAATAGCACCGACCAATCAACCCACCAGCACCGGATGAAAGAAACATCAACAAATCAGAGAATTGAGATGGTTACCTCATAAAAAAACCAAGGAATCAGAAGGCAGAGAGCTTATGGCTGTCGAAAAGAGTTTGCAACAGTCAAAACCAATTGGGTTTTACCAGGTTACCAAGAAACCCACTCTGACAGAACTTGAGAGGACCAGAAATCACTGAGAAAACATTTTCGAGTACCAATCAAAGTTGACAAGGATCAGAAATCACTGGGTAAACATTTCGAGCACCAGAGATCACTTGGTAAGGGTTTTCGAGCAATATCAGAGTCGGATGGGTCAAGTACGGACAAAGCCAAAGGTCGTATGGAGATTTCGGGGGTAGTATGGGGTTTGAAGCAAGATTTCGAGGGTTGTATGTTTGCTGGGTAACTTCGAAATAAGGTTTCAAGAGTTGTATGGGATTCGATTTAGGGTTTCGAGGTTGTGATTTGGGCTTATCAGAGATCGATTTAGGGTTGAGAAGATGTCGATTGAGGGTATTTCATGTTTAAGATGACGAAGATGACGTACGGTGGTGATAACGTAATGCGGGCAGCGGCTATGGTAGATTTAGGGTTTCGTAGGTAGGTGATGGGTTAAGGGTTTGGTGGCTGACGATGAATTTTTTTTTTTTTTGGCTGACGGCTAGGGTAGTGGTGGCTATGGAGGATGTGGAACGCGCTTTGATACCATGTTATAAGTGAGAGAGATTGAGAGAGAGAGAGAGAAGTGTGTAGGGTGTTAAATTAACCCTTACACATAGAACATTTATTTATATTATGAAACGACTAGACACATTACCTGACTAGTCAATGTGGGACAAAGACATTATAGAACAATATTAATAAGCTATGTTAGAATAGTTAGAATACGTTTATGTTAGTTTGTCCCACATCGCCTATCGTAGACTTGTAATGAGATGCATAATAATATAAATAATACTGACGTGTGTGAGGGTTAGTTAACACCTCTACACTTCTTTCTCTCTCTCTCTCAAACAACATGGTATCAGAGCCTCCTTTATCCAAATCCTAATCCTAATCTCCGTAACCCAAAACCTAATCCACCGTAACCCTAAATCTCTACAGTCGCTGCCAACAACCACTGACAGCCGCCATCCTCAACTACAATCTTCGTCAGAATTCTAGCCCACCAATCAAAACCCTAATTTGAAGTTCCATACCGAGACCTATTCAAACCCATACAACTCCATACAAACCCATACGACTCCATACCGAGACCCATACACCTCCATCCAGACCTGTCGACCTTCGAAATCTAGTACCTAGGCCTTCGAATCTCTGAATCGACTGCCCTGATGTCCTAAATATATCAAACCGACACTGTTATGACTATTTAAACCCAAAAACGAATCATACCCAGTTGATTTTGAGTCCAAACAGGCTCGAAACTTCTCTGATTTTGCTCTGTTGCTGTTCGAAATTGCTGTTCTCATATGTTCTTGGTATTACTCGATCCTCTCCGGTTGTCATCGATGTTTTCTTTGTTGGTTCCGCTGGTGTTGCTGTGCTCTCTGGATCTGATCGTCTGGATTGTGTTCGTCTGTTTTCCTGGGTTTGCCAAAGTGAATGTCTTGGTGCGTGGTCATCTGATCTGAGTCACACATTTGGTCTGGTATTATCTTTTCTTTTGGAAGTTTATTCGATACTGGTATTAATGGCAGACTGGAAGTCAAACTCTTATGCTTTGTTGATGATGGTAGTTGCTTGTGTTGTTGGGTGACTTGTTTTATTGGTAGTTGGTTGTTGGCTGGTGTAAAGTTCGTACGGTGGATAGTAGACACGGTTGATTTGTTTGTTGGTTGGTTGGCTGATTAGTTGGTTGATTTGTCTGTTGGTGGTTATTTGCCGCTCCCTTATTTGGCAACATGTCTGAAGAAAAGTCTGCTAGTACTGGTTCCAATTCTGGGTCTATTGTTATTGGTAGTACTTCGAGCTCCTCTCGACGTCGTGAGAAAGATTCTATTACCTCTATTCCTTTGAATGACAAAAATTATGCTATTTGCTCTCGCGCGGTCAAAGTTTATTATATGGGTGAACGGAAGTTTTGTTATTTGACAGATGCTCCTCCTGCCAAAACGGCTCAGAATTATGGTGATTGGGAAGCTGAGGATTGTCATATCCGTGTTGAGCTATGGAATAGCATGGCACCCCAGATTAGTGCTCCTCTGTTTTATCTCGATACTGCCAAGCAAGTATGGGATCGGGTTGCCAGGATGTATTCTGGTATCAATAATCTTCGGCGAACATATGATCTCCATCAGCAATTCTTTTCTTTGTCCTTTGGTACTGGATCCTTGGAGGACTACTACTCCAAATTTCGTGGCACTTGTGAGGAACTTCGGGTTTATGAGCCTATCTCAAGCGATCCTCAGGTTATGGAGCGTCAGCGTGAGCGTTTGGAGGTCTCCCGGTTTCTATTTGGTTTGCCTTCATCATATGATCCAATTCGATCTCAGATACTGGGAGAGCGGGAGTTGCCCTCTCTAGATGAGGTGTTCAGTCGACTTCGCCAGGCTTCTATCTCCGATGTTGGTTCTGTTTTGCAGCCACAGTCTGATCGTTCTGCTTTAGCTGTTTCTGGTGGTTTTGGGTCGAGTAGTGGTCGTGGTCGCAGCCGTGATTCTGGGTTTGGCAGTCAACATTGTCGGCTTGGTCATCCATCTCTTCAAAATTTGAAGCGTCTAGTGCCTTCGTGTAGTTCTCTTAAGGAGTTCTCTTGTGAAGTCTGTGAATTTAGTAAACATCATAGAGTGTCATTTTATCCTAGGGTTGAACGTCGTGTGTCACATCCTTTTCAGTTAGTTCATTCAGACATTTGGGGGCCTATTCATGTGCCTAATGTTTTTGGTTTTCAGTATTATGTTATTTTTGTTGATGATTTCTCTCGTATTACATACCTTTATCTTATGAAAGCGAGACCTGAGTTGCAGACTATTTTTAAATCATTTTACATGGAAATAAAGACTCAGTTTAATACTTGCATTCGTATGTTTCGGTCTGATAATGCACGCGAATTTTTTCATAGTACTTTATCTCAGTTTTTTGAGGATCATGGGATTATTCATCAGTCATCCTGCGCTCGGACTCCACAGCAAAATGGAGTTGCCGAACGCAAGATTCGACACTTATCAGAAGTTATGCGTGCTATGTTATTTCAAATGCAAGTTCCTAAGTCTTATTGGAGTGATGCTGTTCTTACTGCATGCCATTTGATCAATCGTATGCCCTCTACTGTCCTTGGGGGTCAGATACCCCATACAGTCCTGTTTCCTGGTCGTCCTCTCCACTCATTACCCCCTCGGATTTTTGGGTGTACATGTTATGTTCATGCTCTTGATCCCGACCAGAGTAAATTGGACCCGCGGTCCATTAAGTGCATTTTTCTTGGTTACTCTCACACTCAGAAAGGGTATAAATGTTACTCCCCATCTTTACGTCGTCATTTTGTGTGTGCTGATGTCACATTTAATGAGTCTCTTCCTTTTTATTCGGAGTCTGTCACCACTAATGATTTGCCTGCATATGAGTCTGTGTGTCCTCTAGCCGTCCCATCTAGTACTGTTCCTCCACCAAAACCTTTGCAGGTATATCATCGTCGTCCTAAAAATTCGTCTCAGCCAGCGCCTCAAGCAGAGCCATCTCAGCCAGAGCCTCAGCCCGAGCCATCTCAGCCCGCAGCACCACCTTCACCCACCGCACCATCTTCTTCTCCGTTGCGGGACCCAAACAATCTTGATCTTCCTATTGCCCACCGTAAAGGTATTCGGTCATGCACTCTTCATCCTATTGCTCATTTTGTTTCCTATGATCATTTGTCACCAACCCTTCGAGCTTTTACTACCTCGGTTTCTTCCGTTTTTGTTCCTACGTCTGTTCAGGAGGCCTTATCTGTATCTGAGTGGCGGACAGCTATGGAGGATGAGATGTCTGCCCTTCATCATAATGGTACTTGGGAACTGGTTCCTCTTCCTGCTGGTAAGACAACTGTTGGCTGTCGTTGGGTATTCACTGTCAAGTATCTCCCTGATGGCACTGTTGAGCGCTATAAGGCTCGTCTTGTTGCCAAAGGCTACACCCAGACTTATGGTGTTGATTATTCGGAGACGTTCTCTCCTGTTGCTAAACTTGGTTCTGTTCGAGTTCTTATTTCTCTAGCTGCGAGTCTTGGTTGGCCTTTGTTTCAACTGGATGTCAAGAATGCCTTTCTCCATGGGGATCTTCAAGAGGAAGTCTACATGGAGCAACCACCTGGGTTTGTTGCTTAGGGGGAGCGTAATCAGGTATGTCGGCTTCGTAAAGCTCTTTATGGCCTCAAGCAGTCTCCTCGGGCCTGGTTTGGCAAGTTTAGTGATGCAATTTTGAGATTTGGCATGCATCGTAGTCAGACTGACCATTCTGTGTTTTCCCTCACATCTGATCGAGGGAAAGTATTATTGATTGTATATATGGATGACATTATCATTACCGGTGATGACCAACGAGGTATTGATGAGCTAAAGGCCTTCTTACATCAGCAATTTCATACTAAGGATTTGGGAAAACTTCGGTACTTTATAGGTATTGAAGTGGCCCGGTCCAAAGAAGGTATTAGTTTATCACAAAGGAAGTATGTATTGGATATCCTTGAGGATACGGGTTTGTTGGGCGCTCGGCCTGTTGAGACGCCTATGGATCCCAATGTCAAACTGTGTGTGGACCAGGGGGAGCTGCTTCACAATCCTGATCAGTATCGCCGGTTGGTTGGTAAGTTAAACTATCTCACGATTACACGACCGGATATCTCATTCGCAGTAAGTTTGGTGAGTCAGTTTATGTCAGCTCCTCGTTATCCACATTGGGAGGCTGTCCTTAGAATTGTGAAGTATCTTAAGCTCCATCCAGGACGGGGTTTGTTGTATCGAGCTAGCGGACACTTACGCATTGAGGCGTTCACTGATTCTGATTGGGCAGGAGGACCATCTGATAGGAGATCTACTACTGGTTATTGTGTCTTTCTTGGTGGAAATCTTGTTAATTGGAAAAGCAAGAAGCAGACAGTAGTAGCCCGATCCAGTGCAGAAGCAGAGTATAGAGCAATGGCACACACGACATGTGAGGTTGTGTGGCTACGATCATTTCTTGAAGAGATTGGATTTAGTGTGACATTGCCCATGCCTCTGTATTGTGATAACCAAGCGGCTATTCACATTGCCTCAAATCCAGTATTTCATGAGCGGACTAAGCATATTGAAGTTGATTGTCATCTAGTACGTGAGAAGCTGACTGGTGGTGTGATATCTACTCCATATGTATCTACAGGTGCTCAGTTGGCCGACATGTTTACCAAACCTTTGTTCAAGCCGCGTTTAGAATTGCTATGTAACAAGCTGGGACTTTTTGATATTTACTCTCCAGCTTGAGGGGGAGTGTTAGAATAGTTAGAATACGTTTATGTTAGTTTGTCCCACATCGCCTATCGTAGACTTGTAATGAGATGCATAATAATATAAATAATACTGACGTGTGTGAGGGTTAGTTAACACCTCTACACTTCTTTCTCTCTCTCTCTCAAACAACAAGCTACTCTAACAAGGCGAAATAGGCAAGAGGAAGAAGAAAAGGGAGGTGCAGCAGCTAGGGCAAAACACTGTTCACCATATATAGTTGAACAGTATCTAGGTAAAAATATTGTGGCACTGTTCATCATCTATACAATTTTTTATTTGTTTCTCTCTCTCTTCCCCTACAACCAGAAGCCCAGCTCCTGATCGCAAGCGACAGCGACGGCGACAGCCACGATGATCGGAAGAGGTAACGATCGAAACCCTAAATCACGTGATTCGAGGTTGTAGCTTCTGATTTCGCACCATTTGACTAGGTTCTGACGGGATTTTGCCCAGATGCAGGCAAGGATCGATGGACAGGATTTCAACCATATGCAGTCAAGGATCGACGGCGACGGGATTTTAGATGTACGGTGACAGCGATCGACGAGACTTGATCAACTGCGGCGAGGTAAGGATTTTAGTTCTACGGCGACAGCGATCAAGGGACTTGATCAACGGCGGCGAGGTAAGGATCGACGGCGATGACCGACTGTGTATATGTATGTTTATTTTGTGATAATATTTTTTTTTTAATTAATACTAATATTTTAATGAAAGAAAGGTAAAATGGATAGGTGTTATTGGAGTATTGAGAGAGATGGGGTAGCTAAATGCACTGTACAGGAGCATTTTTGGCTCAAAAAGTCAAAATATACCTTCGCTGCTGTTGTTGCTCTTAGGGATGCTCCCATCTAAGCAAGTGGCTCAACTTTCTCATGTTTCTCATTCCCTTATCTCTCTATTCTTCTACTTTGTAGACGCAAAAAACAAATCAGGAGCTATATTTATTCTTTTGGTAATTGGAGTTTTATTCCAAAACCAAAACAGGAAACAACAGGGTATTCCTGAACTCAAGACAACCAAAGGAATCCCAAGGCATACCCTGGGATCCAAATAGAAACAAAACAAACTACAACCTATGAGTTCTAACATTTAGCTTTCAAGTGGGAATGTTCCATGCTAGACAAAGAGACCAGTTCCTATTATATTGTTTTCTATCTTTTTCCAAAAGCAAACTCTATTCCAAATATCAGTATCAAAGATGATGAACAAAGCTTCGTAATCTCTGGACTTGTGGAAATTTTCGTATTTCTTTCCAACCAAACTTGATAAACCACTGCTGCAAATCATGGATGTTTCTTTTTTCTCTTATCTTTTTTTTTTTTTTTTTTTTGGGGAACTTTTTTTAGCTTGAGACATTTGAGATTCATTTCTGCACATCTTGTTTTCCTACGTTCAGGAGAATCAGGACATATCACCGGAACAGTAAGGAACACTGGAGTTTCATTTTTCCTCCAGGGCTATGAATAGGTTTCTGAGAACAAGAAATTTCTACTATTTCAATCATTCAATGCAACGGAAACCATGTTTGTTCCTTGGACCTACTATCTATCTATAACTACCCTGTTTCAAATGTTGTTGAACTAGACATTAATTGAATTATGTTTACACACTATGCAGCTGATATTTATAAGATTCTGTTACCAAAGGTCCAAAACATCAACAATATTCGGAACTTTACCTAACTATGCCAATGGTATATTTATCCATTTTGCATGTCAACAGAAGCCATAGCAATGAGCCAACAACAAAACTTAAGCTCCCTCCCTCTCTGAAAGCCAAAAGCCAAAATAGAAAATCCATACCTTGACTACAGCAGCATCATCTAAACGACCCCATCCAGCAGCAGAACCTGCTCAAATGAAGCACATAACATGCCTATAAGCTAGAAATTTCACAGTAGGATACTTGAAGGAGATTTTCCACATAGGCAAAACTGATATTTAAGAAATAGTTGTGAGCATCTGCTACACATAGCTGCTGAGATGCAAATTCTCATGAAATTTTATCAGAGTCTACTGTCTGATCTATAATCTTTACAATACAAGTATGCGCAAAAGAAATATGAACCCTTTGGATGTGCAAGGGCTCTTTCTTCAGCAGCTAACCACCATTATCACCATAAGTACATCATTTGGAGTACTGTAGTCAACACGACATCAACTTTTTCAACTACTTTTGTGATATCATTTTGTCTGGCTAGTTCTATCGGCAAGTTGTTTTCAGTCAGATCAGGTGATTTGACAGTAGCTACAGACACAAAGCAAGGATATATATATATATAGAGGAACTCTCCTATCCGGGACCCTTGGGTCCGGATCTCATAGTTCCGGATCAAATTTTGACGATCCGAGCCGTCCAATGTGTTCAAAAGGTGTTTTCCAAGGCCCACGCGGGAAATCTTCAAAAAAAAATACCGGGAAGGGCTTGATCCACGCAATTTTTTAAATATGCAGTTTTTGCGAAAAACTGCGTGGATCAAGCCCTTCCCGGTATTTTTTTTTGAAGATTTCCCGCGTGGGCCTTGGAAAACACCTTTTGAACACATTGGACGGCTCGGATCATGCAAAAACATTTTCTAAATGCTCCAAAACGCTTCGGTCCGGGAAATCCGGGATCCTTGACCGGAGAGTACGTGTATATATATATATATATATATATATATATATATATATATATATATATAGCTCAAACTTCTTATCCACACTCCCGGATTGAAGGAAAAAATGGGGTTTTTTTGTGTTGCAATTTTTTTTGGAAAATCCGATCCGTCCAATGTGTTCAAATTTTGCGAAAACTGCTTGGATCAAGCCCTTCCCGGTATTTTTTTTTGAAGATTTTCCGCGTGGAGCCTTGAAAACACCTTCTGAACACATTGGATGGTTCGGATTTCCCAAAAACAATTTTTAACGCGAAAAAATTACATTTTTTTCTTATTTACGGGAGGTCCTTACTAGAAAATTTGCCAATATATATATATATATGGACTCCGGATTTCCGGACCTCCACGTTCCTGATATTTTTTTGACGATTTGAACCGTCCAATGTGTTTAAAAGGTGTTTTCAAGGGTCCCCGCAAGAAATCATAAAAAAAAAAATACCGGGAAGGGCTTGATCCAAGTAGTTTTTCGCAAAACTGTAAATTTACAGTTTTTGTGAAAAACTACACGGATCAAGCCCTTCCCGGTATTTTTTTTGGGAGATTTCTCGCAGGGAACCCTTGAAAACACCTTTTAAACACATTGGACGGTTCGGATTTTGCAAAAACAATTTTTAAAAATAAAAAAACACCAAAAACCCTCCAATCCGGGAGTCCGGATTAGAAGTTTTGGTATATATATATATATATATATATAGGATAATGAACTAATAAGGGATCCCTTAACCAAAATTTGGTGCGGACCACCCCTTTTTTCACCTTTCCGAGCCAAATTTTGACGATCCGAACCGCTCAATGTTTTTAAAATGCATTTTCCAAGGTTCACGCGGGAAATCTTCAAAAAAAAATACCCGGAAGGGCTTGATCCATACAGTTACTAAAATCGCTGTATGGACAGGTTTCCGTTACCGAAAATCGTATGGATCAAGCCCTTCCGGGTATTTTTTTGAAGATTTCCAGCGTGACCTTGGAAAATGCATTTTAAAAACATTGAGCGGTTCGGATCACAAAATTTGGCTCGGAAAGGTGAAAAAGGGGTGGTCGCACCAAATTTTGTTAAGTGGATCCCTTATTAGATCATTATCCTATATATATATATATATATATATCACTATCTAATCCGGGAGTCCCGGATCCGGACTCCACCTTCCCGATATTTTTTGACGATCGAACCGTCAATGTGTTCAAAAGGTGTTTTCCAAGGTCACGCGGGAAATCTTCAAAAAAATTCGGGAAGGGCTTGATCCAAGCATTTTTCCGCAAAACTGTAAATGTACAGTTTTTGTGAAAAAATGCTTGGATCAAACCCTTCCCGGTATTTTTTTTTGAAGATTTCCCGCGTGGACCTTGGAAAACACCTTTTGAACACATTGGACGGCTCGGATTTCCCAAAAACAATTTTTAAAAGCATCAAAACACCAAAAAACCTCCCATCCGGGATCCTTGATTGGATAATTTGTGTATATATATATATATATATATAGAGAGAGAGAGAGAGATGCATGCCAACACCTGCTAGAATAGCTGAAACCGAAAGGTCCCAACTAGGAGACAAGGAATAGTCCCAGGAATCGGGATGCCACTCACTGGGGGCAAATGCAGGCCGAGACATGCGAGGCTAGGATAGTCCCGCGATGCCACTCACCGGGGCAACGGATGTCACTCGACATTGCTAATAGCGGATGGTGTCACGCGACCAAGCCATACGCTTGATGTTAGGAGTTAGGACTCTCTCACTCACAAGCAAGAAGAGAATTTGTAGAAAATTTCTAGATCCTCAAAACCTACTTCAGATGTCATTAAGATGGATATATATAGAGATTATAATAGACGACTCTTAGACTACTCAGATGACACTAATTGCTTTAAGACTTTCCAAAGCAAGCCACAATTTCCAATATAGAAAACACAATGTAACAAGACATAGGAAACACAAGAAAACTAAACAAATCTAAATTGACTTTTCACTTTCCCAATAATGCTCCTGCATCAGAGAGAGAGAGAGAGAGAGAGGGAGGCGGACATTGGAAATCAAGAGAGAAAATCGGTAAAATCTACCAAGAAATTCAGCAAGCTGGAAACATAACTTAAGTACTGCAAAAGAGAGTCAACTATGACAACAATAACGTGGTCCGAGAAATTCCATTGAACACAAATAGTGTTCTGGAAAGTTTTGAACTCCCATCAAATCTTAAGCCCTCTCTACCCAAGTTACAAGAAACGTAAGCTCACGACCAAAGTGAGTCGCTTTATCAAAACATCCTAAAGTTTTGTCGATTGATTTTATTTAGACTCAAAGAAAACTGGAAAAATAAAAACGTCATCTTAATTAGAAAAAGGGTAAATCACATGCGGGGAAAATGGCTATATTTGAAGCACATTGAGGTGGGCTGCTCCACCCTCAAACCACTTGCCCTCTCTCTCATAATATATCAGAGATATGTCAGTGTGTCATCCGACAATGGATCGCAAACGTTGGGGCTGTTACCATTTCTTAAAAACGCACTCAAATCAGTTGGACAACCTATGTTCTTGATCCAACCAGAATTGTGTGATGGTGCACCTCTTACACTAAAAAGAGAAATGACAAAGAGGAAAGCTAACTGTAGCGAGGATGAAACAAATGGCAGAACAATATTGATTGAGTAAAGGTGTTGGCGAACGAGATGACAATCATTCTCAACATGCT
Organism: Vaccinium myrtillus; assembly: GCA_016920895.1. Classification (NCBI taxonomy): domain Eukaryota; kingdom Viridiplantae; phylum Streptophyta; class Magnoliopsida; order Ericales; family Ericaceae; genus Vaccinium; species Vaccinium myrtillus. Next base: position 19,514,055 of record CM029277.1, read on the forward strand.
TCATACACTCATAGGAAAATGAATTGTGTGCAATTTGGATAGCACTCTTGTCATCACAGTAGTGACAGCAATGAGCAGTGACAGATTGTTACTCTCAGTCCCATAAGAGATAGGGGAATCACCTAGGAAAAACCCGCCCAAACCGCAGTCTCGAGGCAAGTTATCAAGTGGAAGAGAGAAGTAAACACTAAACACTGGCCCAGTGCTGTGAACATAACGCAAGATGTGGAATAAGGCAGCTAAGTAAGTAGAGTAAGCGGCAAAAACAAACTGAGAAACAATGCCGACTGCATAGGCAATTCATGACGAGCCTCATTAAGATAAACTTTAAGCAACCAACAAGATATAAATCATAGTATTATCAAGGGGGACACAGGCTAAAGCGGAGAACTTAGAATGCAACTCAATAAAATATATCCCTTAGGACTTGAGACCAGAAGCAAGTTCCTTACCAAGAAAGTAATGAAGAGGTCCACCTCACTCAAGCCAGCAGAATCAGAACTTGCAATGATTATATCAGCCTATTATTCAGCCACATCCACCAATAGAAGAACTAGTACAGTAGGAGTGCAACCAATAAAAAGAGCGGCATCTTGTGTATTAGACTGGAAATCAATATGTAAAACAACGGACTGGAACCATGCATACCAAGCACGAGATCGTTTAAGGCCATAGAGACCACGACGATGCCAATGAACAAGGCCAGATGGATGAGAGAACCCGAAGGAAGACATGTACAAACTTTTTCAGAAACGAAGCAACTAAGGAACCAATCATATTCAAGCAAAATAGAGGCCAGTGATGGACAGTGGCCACCGAAATCAAAGTGCAAATGGTAGTCCTCTTGGCAACAGTAGCAAAGTCTCTTCACAGACGATCCGATATACCACTCTATACCATTTTGAGTAAGGCTATACCCGGGAAAACACAGAGAAAAGGGCGTACATTAAAATTACCACTCTCCGTTGAACCATGCTGAATCAAAAACTCGCAACAGAGAGTAGTTGGGAACATGGCCAACAAACTTTTCATAAGGTGAGAATCAAGAAAAGAGCGGGCACAATCAAAAAGATGAAATTCTATAAGAACAGCCTCACGCCAAAGAATTTTCTTGGGTTGAGATTCCAGAAAATGAGTGGGCATACAATACCAAGATAGGAGAAAATAGGTATCTATACAAAAAAAAAGTTCCCAAAATCACATCATTTGATGTGTAAGGCCCCGTTCAGTGTCAAGAAAGGATGGGGCTTTCCCGCATATCTTGGAGTGTTCAATTACCAAAAAATGATAGGATCCTCGAAAATGCATCGAGTAGACGGTCTCTTTTATTGACAGTAATGAGTACACAAGTGACAGGCTTTGAAGAGCTGAAAAAACAGTACCAAGTAGATCCATATTTAAGCTCAATTTTAGACGATTTGCAAGGCTAAACAGGAGTGAAGAAGCTACCATTCATGATGCATGATGGGTAATTGTTTAAGGGCAATCAGTTGTGCATTCCAGAGGGGGATGATTGCGGGAGCAGATTATTAGAGAACTACATGGGAATGGCTTGGGAGGACATTTCAGAAGGGACAAAACCATGGAAATGGTCACTGATCGATATTTTTGGCCAAAGATGCACAAGGATGTGGAAAAGTTGGTTCGAAGGTGTTCAATTTGCCAATTTGGCAAATGAAGTTCACAGAACACCGGATTGTATACTCCATTGCCAACACCAGAAGCTCCTTGGGTTTATTAGCATGGATTTCGTATTGGGACTTCCCAGTTCCCAAGACACAAAAGGGTCACGATTCCATCTTTGTTGTGGTGGATCGATTCTCCAAAATGGTCAGTTTCTTCCATGTTCTAAGGAGCTAAAGCCCCAAATATTGGTAATTTATTCTTTCATGAAATAGTAAGGTTGCCTGGCTTACTGACGTCAATTGTTTCTGACACAGTTGTGAAGTTCATGGGGCACTTTTGGAGGACTTTATGGAGAAAACTAGCGACCGTGCTTAAGTATTCCAGCACTTGTCATCCGCAAACATATGGCCCAACGGAGGTAGTCAACCGAAGTTTGGGAAACTAGTTAAGATGCCATGTTGGGAGCTATGTGCAGACTTGGGATGCTTATCATACCTCAAGTTGAGTTTGCTTACAACAATTCAGTGAATAGAATGACAAAGAAGACACCATTTGAAGCTGCTTATGGGCTTAAACCACAGCATGTTGTTGATCTAGTCCCTCTACCTCAAGAAGCGAGGGTGAGCGAAGATGGCAAGGCTTTGCTGATTATATTAAGAGAGTTCACAAGGAAGTGAGAGCAGCAATCAACATGGACGAGCCAAAGAATTTGAAGAAGGTGATGTGGTGTTAGTGCAGTTGAGGCGAGACACATTTCCCAAGGGAACCTATCATAACCTGAAGTCAAGAAAGTTTGGGCCTTGTAAAGTGCTAAAGAAAATTAGCTCAAATGCCTATATGTCAGAGCTGCCACCAGATTTGCTGATTAGCCACATCTTCAATGTGTCTAACCTGTATAAGTTTGAGGGGTTTGATGGAGAAGCAATTTCAGCTGAGGCTCCAGTTGAACAACTTCCAAAAGCACAACCAGATGTCATTGAAGATGTGTTGAACATGAAAGAGGCACAATCAAGAAGGGGCATCCAATACCGGTTCTTAGTGAAGTGGTTGGGAAAACCAGCTAGTGAAAGCACCTGGATTGCTGAAGATGAGGTGAAAAGGATTGATCCAGATATATATGCTGAAATGGTGGAAGCTTTCTCTCCAGAGCCGAGTATTTCCAAATCCGGAGGGGTTGATGCAGGAGCATACATCACACTTACCAAGGCCAAGTGGGCCCACTAGTTCACTTTATTTGAGTTTTGGTTAGATGTATTTTCAGTTTATCTTTTTAGGTTTTGGGTTGTTCTATGTTGAGTCATATAGACATAAGTTAAGCTCCTAGTCTTTTTTAAATAGTCATGTGACTTTTAATTATCTTGGAAGGTTAGGATTGAAGGGTTGTTTTGTAATCAAGGCTAGGATGCTAGGGCTACTATAACCCTAGTATAAATACTCTTCTATGAGTTCCCTGTAGGAAGTTTTTTTGTTGATCTTTCCCAAGAAATATAAAGTCGTGGTTCTTCTTGGGTATTTTGCCCTGAAACCCATCTATCCTTGTTCCGTCTTTGAATCTAACTATTATCTTTCTCTAATCTCTTTGTTCTTGCTGCCGGAAATCCCCAAAGGAGGGAGAATACTGTTAGAACTTGGATTAACACGAGATCTGGGCATCTTGCTGCGCCACAAAAGAAGAGAACTTAACATCAAAGACAGAAACTGACAATACTTTACAGAAAGAAGACAAGGAGAAAATGGAACGTGTAAAAGCAAAATGCACAGGGCCAATTAGCAATAACAATCCTGATACGGGAAGCTGGAGGGATGACCCAATAAGAAGTGATAAATTAGAAGTCAGTCGATTGGAAGAACGATCACAACAAATCAATGTAGTGGGTAAGATACCTGCCGTACAAGAACCACCCAAACCGTCCTGAGTAGTGATCAGGAAGAAGCTTGCGGCTTACTTTTTTGAGTTGTAGCCATGAACAAATAAAACTGCTAAAACAGAGACACCCGGAGGTTTTCCAGATAAATAAATCGACCGAAGGTGCTACATAAGGCCTAAGAGCTTCGTCAGAGGTTGAAATAGGGCTGCCAGCAGATGCTCTGGCAAAGCAGAAACGGTTGCACTAGAGGTATCAAGTGAGGGTAACCGCAGCTCTACTAGAGTCGACGGAGGTCGAAAATTGTCAGGAGAGAGTTGCCAAAGGGCAGTATGTCGTAGATTGGGAGTCACAAGTTTCAACCGCAGCAGATGAGAGGTCCAACAGGTGCTGCATAAGGTCCAGTGATATCAAAAGAGGTCAGAAAAGGCTCCGGCGAAGTCACGTGGAGGGCTCAGGAAGTCGAACAGAGCTAGATGTTACAGATCAATCACCTCTCACAAACCATATCTGAAGGTTCTGACCAGGCTGGAAACTAATCAACTCTGTATGGAGAGGATGGACAGCACGGTGCCCATGATTGGGAACCTCTGGCAGTTGTCGTTGGAAGCTGTAAATGCAGATCTGAGAAGTGTCAGAGTTCTAGGGAACCAAAAAAAAAAAAAAACTGGTCTGAGAGATCTGTGAAGGTCCGATGAGTGTTGCTGAAGATCGGCAAGTCCTCGGCAACTCTTGTCAGGGGCAAGAGTCCCCAGCGAGTGCAAACTGGTCTCGGATCAAGTCTGTTAAATCTAACAACCTTAACACAAGATAAATAATGATAAAACCGAAATACTAAAATCCAGCACCGACATGTGGAGAAAGAAATCACACACCTTATGGAAGAAAACATTAACATGGAGAAAGAAAACAACCACCAACTATACTGTGCTATGATACAACTCACCATATTACATGTACGTATGTGGACTCAGTGGTTAAATATAGACTGGGCTGTTCAGTTATCCAAGTTGAGTTAATAACCAAACGCAAAAAACAAGTGATTGTGAAAGAGACAACAGTCAGATTATCCCGGAAGCTTTTCTGAATTCGTCTAGTAAAGCAATCTGAGATCAGTTTCTCTATTTTCTGTACTCTATTGAGCAAACTAGTTGAATTTAATAAAAACGCCAACGCAAAGCTCCCTCTTTGCATATCCAATAAATTCAGATACATTGCTGCCCATGGGAGTAGATAGAAGTGTCAAACAAGCTGGGCTGGCACGGGCAAGGCACGTTGGAATGTGGCACAGCACGGCACAATGTTAGATGGGCACGGCACGGAAGTGGGCTGGACACGGCACGATTCTAGACAGGCACGACACAAATAAATACTAACTTTTAATGTAGCAAGATTTGTTTTTTTAATTTTACTAAATAAATTGACTCTCCATGTCATTAATCATACTCCCTCCATTCCAAAATGGATGTCCAAAATCACTATTCACGCCTCTCGGAAAATCATCTATATATCGTTTTTATAATACTTTCTACGATTTTAACATTTTCCGAGAGGCGTGAATAGTGATTTTGGGCATCCATTTTGGGACGGAGAGATTAGAAAACTAAAATCAGTATTAATTAATTTCAAAATCTTATAGATAAGAATATACATATATATAGTTGTTGCAAAAAATATTTTTTTCCCGACGAAAATCGGTTGGAAATGTGTCGGCACGGTACGATTAAAAAACGGCACGGCACGATTTAAGTGAACAGGCTGGCATGGCACGATTTAAGTGAACAGGCTGGCATGGCACGGCTTGGCAAGTTTAAAAAACAGCATGACACGATTAAGCAAATGGGCCGGCACGAAGCTAAATGGACCATGCCGGCCCAACCCAACCCGTTTGACACCTCTAGGACTAGACAAGTATGGGCTAGGGGAGGGGAGTAGAGGTGGTGGGAGAAGAAGTTGAAAACAAGGCGTAAAAGAGAGGGTTAGGGTTTTCAAATTGATTAACGGAAGAGGAGGAGGAAGAGAGGGGGGGAAGATAGCCGTCTTGTATACGACTCAAGGATTTTAATAGGCCAAGTGTCATACTTTCCATCAATCTGGCCGGCATTTGAGACAGCAAGGAGGTGATAGCCATCTTGTATACGACTCAAGGATTTTAATAGGCCAAGTGTCATACTTTCCATCAATCTGGCCGGCATTTGAGACAGCAGGGAGGTGATAGCCATCTTGTATACGACTCAAGGATTTTAATAGGCCTAGTGTAACACTTTCTGTCAACCTGGCCGGCGTTGGAGACAGCAGGGAGGTGATGTGCAAAATCACCAGAACTACAATGACGGAAGTAGCAACTTTCAAAAATCGGGGGATGAAATGTTCCTACGTCAAAGCACAAGGGGTAAAATAGTTTTTCCTTTAGTCAATGGAAACAAACAGGTAAAGTCATAAAAGAAAAATTGGTAACGAGAAAGTATTGCCAACCCTTCAATTGCACCTGATAAGAACAACTGGTGTGCAGCACTAGCAATATGAAGTGGAACTTTGCGGTGTGAACATTCACGGCAAACAATACCCTGTTGACAGTCATAGCCATTATTACAATAACCTGAGAGTGAATACAGAGAGAGGTGTTTGAGAGCAAGCAACACACGGAGAGGAGATTAGTCTGACCAGATCCTTCACAAATATGTCGAGAGCAGATAATGGCGTAAAATCATTTTCAACCATATGGGGAACCCGATTCTCAAACATCCTGCAACACAATCATATTTTACTCATAAAACAATGCATTAAATTGGAGAGGCAACACCAAATATGAACAATCTAAGCCAGGTAAGGGAGCCTCTCAAGAGTTGCCAAATATGATTTAGACACTCCACAACTTGATGAAGTGTTTGTTAAAGATGGTTCGGAAGTGTTGCCTCCCGAGTTTGCCCTAGATGTTCAAGTTTGTAATGCCTTGGTACCCAATCTAGTTCAAGAGTTGCCAAAGAAGGGTAAAGAGTACTTGAGGCAACTTATTGATCCTTTAGGCATGGTCTTCAATCAAGCAAGCTTTGAACATAATGTGGATATGCCTTCTTTACATTGTACAAGGAATTGTTTAAGGGATGCTTTGGGAGTATGTGTTGAGTGCTACTTCGAGGATATTGTGGTTCATAAGGGGCAAGCCAAATGGGTGACCTATTCGCACATGAGTATGGATGCGGTGAATGTTCATAAAATGAAGCTCATATTGAAGATGGGTTATTGCATGAGGATGTCGTGGATCAAGGAAATGCAGCCACATGGCTACTTTGGAGTTGCATAATAAATACTTCTATAGTTCCATGTTTTCTTTATTTAGTTGTTTGAGTTGTGTTGTGCAACTTGAGGACAAGTTGTTTTCTTTAGATGGGAAGTCCTGATGCAGTAGTTTTAAGGGTCTAATTGTCATGATGTAGTAGTGTAAGGGTCTAATTGTTATTTTGTGTCTTAATATAAGGGGGGTAGTATAAGTAGTGTATGGGTCTTTCATTTTGAGTAGCTTTTTAATCATTTAAGAATATAATTATCAAGAGTTTTAACTCTTTGTATCCCATTTTGGGAATTTCTCTCCCTAGAAATCTCAATGGAATATTCCAGGTTGCATCAATGTCTTGCCTGATTGTCATCCTTCTGCATAGGCGGCTCCACCCTTACCAAAGGGTGGTCACCTGAACACCCTCAAAAAAAAAATTTGTTCAGAAATACATGTAAAAATTTTAGTTTTAGTTTAGTATAGCCATTGTTGAAACCCTACTCACAAATATTTGAACACCCTACTAAAAAATATTTGTAAACTTAGCTCAACAAATCAGCCCACAAATTAATTTTATGTAAACAAAAAACTGAAGTCTAAAGTCTTCCTGTAGATGGTCGATGTACACTCTAAAGCCTTTTATATTTTATATTATATGTGATAAATTTATATCGGGTTTTGTTTTAACATTTATACCATGAACACTTGCCAATCCTGGTAATTCACAATAAAATCCTTAATACACCGGTTCAAAACAAAGTACACACTCTTTACGACAAAAATTAGGAAAATCAAGAAAAAAAAGTATATATTGTATTGATATCATCTTATGACTTCTCTTTGAGCAACAATCAACTCTCTATATGAGAAAATAAATATCAGCGTGAACCTATTCAGCACACAAATTTTAACAATAAATATTAGTGTATTTATCTCCTGATTTAGTTTTACTTGACCCAATAACATAGATTTCGCTAAGAAAATTTGTGATATCTTATGTATTTTCATATCATTTGGCCTCATTATTCACACTAACACATGAAAAATTTGTATGTATATTCTAGTTAGTAGAACTAATAGAGTTAAGGTAAATTTTGAACACCCTGTTCAAATTTTTTGGAGCCGCCACTGTCCTTCTGGGATATTTTCTCGTGTTACATTGGCTGATGGTTCTACCACACAAATTGCTGGTTAGGGTTCTCTTACTTTAAATCCATCTTTCTTTAGCCACTGTTTTACATATTCCTCGCTTTCCCTTTAGTCTTATGTCTGTTAGTAAGATTACCAAAGCTTTAATTTGTTCAGTGACCTTTTTTCCTGATTCTTGTGTCCTTCAGGATCTCAAAACGAGGAAGATTGGAGGCGGTGTTGAACGTGGAGGCCTATACTATTTTCTACTTCTGGGTATTGCACCTTCCTTGGAGGAAATCTGATCACTTAGAGGTAAAAAGCCGTCGGTGGTAGCTAGGTCCAGTGCAGAGGCCGAGTACAGAGCTATGGCGTATGAAGCTTTACTGTGACAATAAAGCTACCATCAATATTGCTCATAACCCTGTTCAACATGATCGAACAAAGCATATAGAAATTGATAGGCATTTCATCAAGGAGAAGCTGAGCAATGGTTTTATATGCATGCCTTTTGTGAGATCTGAAGACCAATTAGTTGATATATTTACAAAGGGTCTTAGTAGTAAAAATTTCCACCCCATTGTGTTCAAGTTGGACCTGATAAATATCTTTGCACCAACTTGAGGGGGAGTGATAAGTTAAGTTAGGGGTTTACTTGTCATGTGTATGGTTCCTAGGGATAGTTTAGTCCTTTGTTTCTCTATCCATGTATATATCTCTATAAAGCCCTATCATTTACAATCAAGAAATACGTTTGAAGTTCTCTCCCTCTCTAGAAATTTACAGCCCCTCTCCCCACCAAGTAACTAGTTTTGAGTACAAATAGTAGTTGCCTAGTTCTTCTAGCTTTGCCCCTTGTATCGTTACTATTCTAGAGGATGAGTCGCGTAATTTCTAACCAGATATTACTGCTACATTTTGCCCAAAAGCAATACATATAATTGAAGGATTACTTCTAGCAAGCCAAGCAACAAGTATGACGGGGTCGTTTAATGGGTTTTTTGTTATATATATTGCTTCTCTTAGTACCAACAATCCTTGGGTTTTTCAATTTGCAAGCCGCGCTAAGTTATTATGTAACAAGCTGGTCCTCGGTGATATACTTCCCAGCTTTAGGAGAATTGTTAGGAGTTATATGTTGATGACTAAGGGTATTTCAATATTTATTATTTTGCACTATCTTAATAGGAAAATGCTAACCTTAGCCCTTAGGGCGGAGGATAACGTGTAAAAAGTGCAAAAACAAATGTATCGATATCCATAAAAGTATATTGATATCCGTGAAATGTGTGTTGATATCCAAACTTATTTGTCACTCTATGTATCCTCCACCTAGTGGGTGGAGGTTAGCAAGACTCCTCTTAATATATATATATATATATATAAGAAGGTGGGCACACACTGTGTGCACATTTTTGGGATTGTTGTGCATAGTAGGGTAGTGGTCATGATAAGGTAGTTTTTAGCCGATTACTTTTTTTGCCCATATCAATTATTTCATGCCCCTTGCAAAAGAACAAAGTTTCAGAGGCAATAATGAGAATCACTTTTGTGACACGGCTTCACAAAATGGTAAAAACGAAATGGTTACTCCCTTTATATGTTAAAGTTGTATGTATGTGAGTTAATTAACACCTAAACACTTTTCTTCCTCTAATCAACACTTTTCATATTGTAATTCCTAATAGAAGCATGGCATTCTTCATCCGCACACGTCCCACATCCACTAATTAAACTAAACATTCCAATCTTCAAAAAGAAAAACTTACACTTTCCATTCTCATTTTTTTGGTGCTCCAAACTAGTACAACAAAAAATAAGCATACTCAAGTTGTACCGACAAAATTACTTGTTAAGAGTTTGTCCCACATTGGTTAATTATAACCTCCAAAACTAGTATATGAGTTTGGGCGGCCTCTCCACTCATTGCCAATTGGTTTTGAGTTGCATGCTTTAACATCGTATCAGAGCAACGTCTTGGGTGGTCTCACCTCGCGTGGGAGAGTTTCGTCAATCTCATCTTTCTGCCCGAGTCGCTTCTTCGTCTCCTGGTCTGTCACCTCCACGTGCATCCGGGCTGCACGTGAGGGGGAGTGTTAAAAGACTTGTCCCACATTGCCTATCTAGGCCACCCAAGCTTGGTTAATAAATTCTAGAGGCTACTCCATCTATTGCCAATTGGTTTTGAGTTGGATGCTGTTAAAAAACTTGTCCCACATTGCCTATCTAGGCCACCCAAGCTTGGTTAATAAATTCTAGAGGCTACTCCACCTATTGCCAATTGGTTTTGAGTTGGATGCTTTAACATGGTATCAGAGCTAGGCTTTCAGAGGATTTTGGACAAAACTCTCTTGGTTATTGCCCCGTTGTTTGTGCCATAAGTGCACCTTATTTCGTTATGATCCCAATGTTGTGGATCCGTTGTTTACCTCTCCACGTGCGGGTCAGGGGTGCACGTGCGGGGGAGTGTTAAGAGTTTGTCCCACATTGGTTAATTATAACCTCCAAAACTAGTATATGAGTCTGGGCGGCCTCTCCACTCATTGCCAATTGGTTTTGAGTTTGATGCTTTAACATTACCCATCCTGAACCCAAGGCGTATCAAAATATTTCAGCATCTACTTTTGCTATACCCATACCCATAACAGGCCCCAGTACTCGTACAATGATGATGTTAGGTCAGTGGAGATCCAACGTGGGCAATCTGTTGCTAACTGCAGACTATAGTGATAAGATGGTGCAAAAAAGTTGCTGAAATCTCTCGTATTTGGTATTGCTAGAATTAATGAAAGACAGAAAATGACCCAAAATTAAAAACAATGATCTAGAATAGGATAGAAAACAAGAACTTTGGACATCCCCATGCCTCAAGAAGAAATTATGAAAGTTCTACATATTTTCGGATTTAATATCCGAAGGATTTTTTAACCATGCATCTACAGCGTTCGGATTTTAAAATCAAGTTACACATGTTTCCGGATTTTCAAATATGAAAGTTGTAAATATTTACAGATTTTAATATCCGAAGGATTTTTGAACCATGCTTGTACAACGTTCGCCTATTAAAATCTGAAAATATGTTTAACTTTCATATTCTAAAATCCGAAAATATATGCAACTTTCATATTTTCAAATCCAATAGCATCGGGACAGATTATTGAATCTTTCAAGTGGTGGTGCTGCCGACGGTGAATGATGGGGTGAGGGGAAAGGGTGGTGGAGAGGAGAGGAGAGAGGGAGTGATGGGAGGGGGTGGTGGAGCTCGCTGGTGGTGCTAGTGATGGAGCTGTCTAGTGGTTGTGGAGATGTTCATTGGCTCTAGCCGCAGCTGCGGTGATGGAGCTTCTTGGTGGTGGTGGTTGTGATGAAACTTGCTGGTGACGGTAGTGATGGAGTTCGCTGGAAGTGGTGAACTTAAACAGTCACTAAGGTTTCAAGTGTAGGAGGAAGGAAAAAGATGAAGGTTGTAGTGTAGGCAGGAGGGAGAATGTTTAAGGAATGAAATGGTCATTACACATGGGATATTTTGTCTTAAATTTGTGTAACTTTAATGGGTTGTATTTAGCAAATAGTGGGTTGCCAATAGAATTGGCCATAATATCATCATACCAATAGCATAATCCCGCTTTAATATCTTCCACTCAGTGAATGTAATATAGAAGACCTTCATATAGGCTCTTACATGTAAAGATATCTTGATAAATCCTGTTAGAGCTTGTCCCACATTGGTTAATTATAGCCTCCAAAGCTAGTATATTAGCCTGGGCGGCCGCTCCATTCATTGCCAATTGGTTTCAAGTTAGATGTTTTAACATGGTATCAGAGCTAGGCTTTTGAGAGGGTTTTAGACAAGACTCTATATTGTTGATGGTTGGTTCCCCTCAGTTTTTCGTTGATTGTTGTCAAATGCGTTGAATTGTTGTTTATCTCTCCACACACGGGTTGGGGTGTGTGTGTGTGTTAGAGCTTGTCCCACATTGATTAATTATAACCTCCAAAGCTAGTATATGAGCCTGGGCAGCCTATCCACTCATTGCCAATTGGTTTTGAGTTGGATGCTAGCATATATAAAATCAACACAAATCTGACACAATAGATGAATCAACTAAATACAATCATTATCTATCCACTCATCACCTTAGACGTGACAATAAGATAGCTGATAGTTAGACACATACGCGTACCCGGTGCCTACACCCTAATCCACGTTACGCTAGTTGTATCCACATTTACCTTAGAACTATGTTACATGGACTCGGCTATAAGTATCGGGTGCGGGTGCATGTCCAAGCGCTTGACCTTCCTAGAATTAAATCTTAGGATACTGAGATATGTGTCCCACAATGGGGTACGGATATGGGGACACATCTTGAACACCTGTTTTTAGTATATATATTGCATGACTAGAGCAGGTTATATATTATAAATTATACTTAGTAATGTACTTAAACAAGAAGAGTTAAAAAAATGTGTTTTTTCTATTTCACGTCCATGTGAAAATCTAGAAATATCGTTTTTCTAGCTAATTAGGTCTTCTTTTTCTGTAAACATCATACAATTAGAGGATCCGAGTGTCTAACTTGGATATGCGCGTCGGACACAAGACACGGGTACTTCAACCAAAATGAAGGATCCATGTAACATAGCCTTGGAACTTTATGCCCAAGTCAGAAGTTGTGTCTTCTAGATATTCCCTTATCGGAGGTTTGAAACGCAGTTTCTTTGGGAAGTTCAAAAATAACAACTACGTGTGAACATTAAACAGAAACTGTTGAAAAGCTCAACAATTTTTGTGCAGAAATAGCTTTTAACAAATTTATTTTGGTAAAAAAACAAACACCACTTCACAGTTTGCATAACACATACCATGATGTTGCTCCACTATTTGTGATGACATCAAATAACATTCTTGTATTAAGACGCAGACGAGCCCCGAATGCCATTGCCTCAGCTGCTGATGCTATATGAACTCCAGCAAGAAGTTGATTAACCATCTTTACCCCACTAGACAAAAGTACAAAATTAACAGATTATTTTCCATAATGAAAAAGACTATGCATTACATACCTTTTTGACACATCATCATAAATGGTGGGTGTGTAAATAGAATAGAAAAAATTCACAACCCAAGAGATCCAGTAAAAATACAATTTGCAGCATCAATAATAAGTACCTTCCAGCCCCACAACCTCCTTTGATAACATATAGCTTCTCACTTAAAGCTGTTCTTAAGCAACAAACAAATATTATTTTGTAAGCATAAAAACTGAACCATACTTGAAACCTAGCAACCAAACATCAACCACCGAAACTTCTGTAACACGCCTATTACCTGAGAGGACAGGGCAAGCATTCGTAAGAGCTTCATCCATACCTGATGCCATTATCTATTAACAAGAATTACATTCACACAAATATTCAGTCAATAAACACTGAGAAGAGCTAATTTGGTTTTAAAAAGGTAACTATTTCTGCAAGGTACAATTTCCCACCGTAAGTGTACCCATGGAGGCCCTCTTGACACCACCAGAAACAGGAGCGTCCACCAACTTCAAATCCCTGTGTTCGTCTATAAAATTTGCAGGTCGAGTTTCTAAGTGCGACCACTTAAAATAATGGACAGAAGCAGGAGGGAAAGATCATATAAAAATTAAATGACTTCGATGATAGGCATAAATATATGGGATGCACTAAGTAATGAAAAACTAAAGGTCATCACCCCAAAAGGTGACATCCATGGAGACAAACATGTGTCTGGAGTGTGGGTTGTAGCATTTATAACCTTTCAGAGTAGGAGAATAGACAAGGAAAACACATCGAAGGGCTTTTGGTTCTAACTTGCCACGAGGATGTTTAGGTGCATGAACATAACATACGCAACCAAGGTTCTAAAACTCGCTAGCTGCTCCCAGGGCGGCCAAGCACCTTCTAGCTTCCAGGGCCGAGTACTCGGCGCTTAGTCGGGCAATTAGTCGGGATAGTCAGTCTAGTCGGGCTAGTCGGCGAGGGTCCTTTTAGCGCGTAGGCGGCGAGTACTCAGCCTTCTAGACCTTCTTTTAGAACACAGTACGCAACTAAAGACCTTGGGTGGGAGAGAAGAGACTTATAATGAGGAACTTAATGGGAGATTGGAATTGAAGGACACTAAAGGGCATGCGATTTATAAGAAAGGTTGCAGCAAGAACCGCTTCTCCCTAGAAATGTTTAGAACATTCATGGTGAACAAGAGAGAGCACGCTACCTCAGCAAGATGACGATTCTTACGTTCAACGAATCCATTTTGTTGTGGAGTACCAACAAAAGATTTAAAGCATTAAAAAACTTCATTTTTTGACCGAAGTAAATACACCCAAGTAACACGGGAATAACAATCAATGTATGTAACAAACCACCCATAGCTTGAAAGAGAAGTGACCGGGGAAGGACCCCCAAACATCAGAATGTATAACCATAAATGGAGATTCACTTCTTTGATTAACAGGAGCATAAAAGGAGCACGCTTCACAAAAAAGCTAAACCCTAGGACATTGCTTAGAGCATCTTCAACCAACCTCTAAAACTCTATTTTAGAGGTTAGATGCGACATATCGAGGGGAAATTTTGTAATTGAGCTACTCTTTTCTTCAATATTTTGTACTTTTTGGAGGGACCCACCGTCCCTTTTAGAGATTTGGTCTCCAAATATAGAGAACACCTCTATTTTAGTCTCCAAATCACTAAAAAGGACGATGAGTCCCTCCAAAAAGTAAAAAAAAAATTTGAAGAAAAGAGTAAATCAATTACAAAATCTCCCCTAAATATGTCACATCCAACCTCTAAAATAGAGTTTTAGAGCTTGGTTGGAGATGCTCTTAACCAAACTAGGAAAAAGTTTTTCTAAAATCCCAAAAGATGGATGACCCAATCTATCGTGCCACTGATGCAATAAAGGAAAAGCCGAGCCTACATCTGCTTTGATGCCACTGATGCAATAAAGGAAAAGCCGAGCCTACATCTGCTTCGAGAGCTTGCCCACATGACATAGGTGGAACGACTGGGCTAGGTGGAGACTCCAAAAAATACAATCCACCATAAGCTTTACCACTACCAATCCTTCTTGCCTTATCCATTTCCCGAAAGACATAATGAGTAGGAAAAAATGTCACTGAGCAATTTAAAGAATGAGTAAGACTGCTAGCTGAGAGAAGGTAACTGGAAAAATTTGGGACATGAAGAACTGAAGAAAGTAAAATGGTTTGAGAATAATGGATGGAACCTTTCCCAGAAATAGTAGATAGAGATCTATCTGCTGCTACTCTGACCTTATCCTTACCAGAACATGTAGAATAGGAATCAAAAAGGACGAAGAACCGGTCATATAATCAGTAGCGCCAGAATTTATGATCCAAGGAAGCGAAGATATTTACCCAAAAAAAAAGGAAGCGAAGAGGAAACATTAGATGCACTAGAATGAATACCTATGTGGGCAGAGTGAGAGGAAGTAGTGGAAGTAGAAGTCGTAGTAGATGGAGTCTCAAGCCCTCAAGCCTGGTCATAAAGAAATTGGAAAGTTTGACTAATAGTGGGTATTATGGAGTTGAATAACCAAGTCATAGCTAAAGCATTCTGAGTAGTCCATATTCCAAAGTCTAGACTAGTAGTTGCTGGTTGTGGAATGGGGCCTATAATGAATTTCAACAATCCATGGGCAGTAATGGCCAAAGTAAAACTTCAAAGACCAAGGCAAATAGTTGGAGCCATCCAACTTAATAGGGCAAACATTCAATTGAGAATTATTCAAAGTCTCAAAACGACTCAACTCATCCTTCCGCTGCCAAAAACCTCTTTGGGACTCTCTCTCGTATTTCAAAATGGGGAAAACAGATAAAAACAGTCCAAAAATACTTCAAGTGATGTCCGAAATACCCTAAATAAGCAAACCCAGTTGATTCGAAGATGACTCAGTCGATTTCGGAAGCATACAGTGGTAGCCCAGTGGTTTCTGAGCAAAAACGAGAGTGATTCAGTGGATTTCAGAGGCTATCGGAGGTCACCCAGTAGGTTTCTTACCCTAACAGAACTACCCAGTCTGTTTCGAGCCCAAATAGAGATCAACGTAGTCAAAAAGGACTCAGCAGAGATCATCGAAGGTCGCCGGATGTCAACAAAGGCCGTATCGTGGTCGCCGGAGGTCGGAGAATTGGTGGTCGGTGGCAGCAACCCAGCAGGCATTGATCTGGAATAGTAGTTGTCGAGTAGTCACCTACAGTGGTCGACCTTCTAAACACATGAAACCCCTTTTTTCAGATCCACAACGAAGAGTGAATCAACGGGAAAGCACTATTGTGAGTTCTCTACTACCTCTACGAAGCAAGATCAACAATGGATCAATGCTATGATACCATGTAAATTTCCACACAGAGAGACAAACATATTTCTCTGATTCATATCAAAAAGTGAAAGGAAATGATACAAAGACTAAACTATCCCTAGGAAACTATAAACATAGCAATAAGACCCATAACTTAACATTGGCCTTAATCCATTGAGCCTTAGTTATCTTTAGTGCAAGGTTCTCATTAAGATATAAAATCCACAAATGATAAAACCTTAATGGACATAATGGCTGCAAAACCACTACGTGCATGGCCTGCTCATGGATACTACGGATTGTGGGTACTTTGGATGACAATACAAAGGAGCATGAGAGGATAGAGAAATGCAATTACAAGAAGATCCCAAGAGAGCCAAAAAATGCAACTTGTATCATGACCATAGCATAATATTCGTGTTGACAAACTCGGCGAGAAATGTTCCTTTTCATGGAAGTAGAAAGTCAACAACCAAAAATACCAATAATGTGCTTGAGATCGGAAATATAACAGTCAAACAGCTTAAGCCCAATGAGGCAACAGGAACCAGAAGAAAACAATTAACTTAGAAATATAGTGTTGCGAACATGGCATAGTTTGTGTCAAGGTAACTCAATTAGTAAAACCTAGCTTATACATCTCTCAAGGATAAATAAAATTTCCTCTTTGTAGCTTATACATCTCCTCTTTGTATTTTGTTTGTGTTTGCTTAAAAAAAACGAGAGGTGAAAGGGTAGGATTAGTGTTTGCGAGCAGCAGTAGTTGGAGGGTTTGGTCTTTTCGGTGCTCTCTCAATGCATCTCTTTTCCTATTGTAATGATTTTATCTTTTATCATTTGGATAATAAAATTTTTCTTTTGCCGATCAAAAAAAAAACATCTCTCAAGGATAAATGACTGTACGTATACATTTACACATGCTAAAAAATAAGCAACTCTTTCGAGCCTAAATAAATATAAAATGGTTCAACATTAAGGACACAATTTTAGGCTTTCTTTAGAAGGGATTCCGATAATTGCTTATTTGTGACTCGCATCGGACCAACGTTGTTAAACATGTGTGTGTGTGTGTGTGTGTGTGTGTGTGAATACCCTTGCATAAGAAGAACTAGAGCTGAACTCCTAGTCTGATTGTTTAAATGCGTGAGAACCTTAGAGGTAATGGATTCACACTTCCTAATTACATTTTGGAACATCAAACATGCGTGAGTTCCTCTCCGCGTGAAGGTTTCATTGACTGGCATGCTGCAAGACCACATTAATACATAATTCGCCAAAGCTGGAGCTCATTATTATTGCATGAATTCAGTTGAATAAATCAGTGAACTGAGGACGCAATTCCAAGGTATTTTGTTCTGAAAACGTCACGTCCAGCAACGGAGCAGATTTCAGGGCCCTAGCTAGGCAAATTAGGTGTCTAGGTTTATAAAGGTTTCAAATTTTCACCAAAATAGCGTGAAATCACTATGTCGGAACTGAAGCTACTATAAGCATACCACACTGCAACAATCAAACAGACAGTGGAACCTACTTTGCAAGCGCCGCTCTAGCTGCTTCACATACACAGGAGAGACAGTTGATGAAAGGACAATAGACGCCCCAGACGGAAGGGCTGTGAAAGACACAAAAGGGTGAGTCCTGCCCACAACTGTAGGTATGATCTGAATACAATTATACCTGAGACAGCGCCAAGATCTCCAAATAGAACACTTTCAGCTTGAGCTTCACTTGTGACCATGACTACGAGCACATTGACATCTTGAAAAATACGAATACATTTGTCAGGAAAAAGGTTCTTGCTTGCAGATACTAACATGAATACATGATTACTACTTACAAACATCCGTTCACAAATTTGCAGACAAGACAAATTATATAAAATCTGATATAATTACAATACAAGTAGCACACTCAAATGAGAAAAAAC
This sequence comes from Vaccinium myrtillus, assembly GCA_016920895.1. Classification (NCBI taxonomy): domain Eukaryota; kingdom Viridiplantae; phylum Streptophyta; class Magnoliopsida; order Ericales; family Ericaceae; genus Vaccinium; species Vaccinium myrtillus. The sequence goes on from CM029277.1 coordinate 19,532,225, forward strand.
TTCTAGCTGTGAATAATTTATGCAATATTCGTGACAGTGTCGAAATTTACGAGTTTTTGTTATATAGAATAAACAGAGAGAGAGAGAGAGAGAGAGAGAGAGAGTGCTTGGTCATATGACTTATGTATGTGTTCTTTGTGGTCAATTTTCTCTTGTATACTTACGTTGTGGTTTCTACTAAGACTATGCAGTCTGAAGCCAATCTCAAAATTCATAACCAAGCGCAGGATAGTGTCTACATTGCAATATCGGGATATGTATTGGTATTGGTGGTATGCTGAATAGGCAACCGGATAATATCGAATGATGGATAGGTAAATTTCGTCATTGCTTGTTCAGTTACATAACAGCTGATCGATATGTAATGCCTGATATTTAGAAGCCACGTAGGGGCCCTTTATATGGGAAATAGAAACCCTAAAGACCAAAAGACCTTTCCAAAATTGCACTATCAGATGCCGATAAAAAAAATAAAAATTTGCACCATCAGATGTAGAAGCCATAAAGGGAAAAATAAAAACCGAGTTTGCAAAAAACAATCGTTGTATTAGATTCTAACCAAATTTGGCAATTTTAAAATATATAGTGAATGGAAACTACATGACAAAGCATGACCAAAATTCAAAATCCCAGCACAGAATAGAACACGAGACGCGTAACCAAACAAAGCTTGAATTTATTTTCTGGCAACTTATACGATTCCAATACTACACGTCTATATCAGTTTCACCCATACTTGTCAGTTGTTTGGGTTTGCATTTCCAAAGAAAGAACTAAGGTGAACATTACACCAAACATCAATTGTTAAACAAGATGCTTTTGTGACTCAGCAAGCCAAAACATAAGACAGTTTTGAGGCAAGACAGTTAAGCAGATGCAAGACAAATCTTGGACCTGAGACAATTGCACAAGACTTCCTACAAAATTAGTCCTCAGAACCAAACCCTGTTTTCTAAGTTATAAAAACTTTGTGTACTACCTTTGGAGACTTCTGCTGGAGAGCTCCCAATCAAGCCACCTTCATTCAAAAACCGAGATAAAGTAGGTTTATACACCTACCATCAAAGGAAAAATAAACTTTCATCAATTGTGACCGTATTTTTTTTCACTTCTACAACATCCACAATACAATGTCTTCTTGTTGAGGCCTTTCATCATGTACAGCTGCCCAGATACACATATATGTTTATCTATGGTATAGCAAACACGTAAAACAAAACCATAAAATCTACTGATAATTTTAAAATCCAGCATATCAGTTGACCAATCTCTTGATACTAAAAGATGCAGAAATATACATACAAGTAAATTGTCGATTGATCATAATCCAATGTCTCAGTTAAAGCATTCACCTCAAAACCAATTGGCAATGAGTAGAGAGGCTGCCCGGGCTCATATACTAGCTTTGGAGATTATAATTAACCAAGGTGGGAGAGACTAACACTCCCCCACACGTGCGACCCCTAACCAGCACGTGGAGAGGTAAACAACGGATCCACAACATTGAGATCATAACGAAACATGGTGCACTTATGGCACAAACAACGGGGTAATAACCAAGAGTCTTGTCCAAAATCCTCGGAAAGCCTAGCTCTGATACCATGTTAAAGAATCTAACACAAAACCAATTGCCAATGAGTGGAGAGGTTGTCCCAGCTAATATACTAGGTTTTGAGGTGATAATTAACCGATGTGCGACCCCTAACTCGCACTTGGAGAGGTCAACAAAGGATCCGGAATATACGGATTACAACGAAACAAAGTGCAAATACGGCACAAACAAAGAGGAAAAGCCTCTGAAAACCTAGTTGATACCATGTTAAAGCATCCAACTCAAAACCAATTGCCAATGAGTGGAGAGGCCTTCCAAACTCATATACTAGCTTTGGAGGTTATAATTAACCAATGTGGGACAAACTCTAACAATCTCAATAGGATCTCATTTCCTTGGAAAGAATATTTTTTTCATACGTTTAAAGTGACCATCTTCTCTCCCTTCAAAATATGACAACTAAAGTATCAACTTTTCGTAGTCACAATTTCAGCTAACTGAGGGCAAGAAAGCAAGCCCATTTAGTGTTTTATATATACAGATCTCAACATTCCTGTCAAACATCACTCAGATTCACAATAAGTACAATTCCACACAATTCAAGAATGAATCACGGAGAAACTTTTATATACAAATTGACCTTTCGATGTAATAAAACTGGAATTAGGGGGGCGGGGGGAACCTTACATCATAACCGAGAACACAGAAATTTGATTTTAGCAGGTGAGTTGCCATGCCAAACCCCATTGCTCCAAGACCAATAAAACCAATCCGGTTTCCAGAAGTTGTTCCTGCAGTTATTTGTTTTCCCAATTGCTCAGGGCTGTAAGTTTCGGCATTGGCTGCATCTGAAATGTTCACTCCATATACTTCCTCCCATGCCTGTCCAAGAATAGTTGCGTGTACTTAGCAAATTACAGACTGAGATGAAGTCAACAGCAAAAGTCTTATCAATTAATGTCATATTGTCATCTATACATAGCCTCAAATCAAATGCAAGTGCTGCCTGGTCAAACTCGCACAAAGGAAATTATTGTATGAGTACAACCTTGATTAGTTTAGTGTCATCATCTCCGTGACTGTGAGAAGAACCTGCACAATAAGAATTGAAAACTCAGAAACCATAAATCACACCTCAGAAACTGTCAATCATACAGTTCTATACCTGCTATTAGTTGCTGATGAGCAACTGCCAGAAGAGGAAGAGGAAATACGCATGATTTGGCCATATCTAAAACAATCCCCTTCAAGTTTGACAAAAAATCTATCAGACATTATCTCATCGCAAAAGGTACCAATAGCACAATGCTGAAGAGCATTTATAATGTTCAACATTAAATTTACATAAATCTACCATTATCCTATCATATAAGAGCCTCTCCAGTGGTGTGCTACTTCAGTTGATATAGCTTTATTTAAGGACGACGTTCATCCATCTCTTCTCCACTGTGAGCTAAAACAAATGCTAAAGTCTTGAGTTGAAAGAAGAGGCCAAATGCTAAAGTCTTGAGTCGAAAGAAGCGGCCAACCATTGGGTTGGGGTCTACCACTTACACATAGAGAGGAATTCCAGGATCTTCCAATATGTTTCTCTAGGTATTCCTATCCTAATTGCTGACATTGAAAAGGGCATTAGAGGTTGCTTGAGTTCATGGAGGCTCCTCTCCATAGAATGGAATATTTCCTTCAAAGTGTTCTCTAATTGCGGGGGGTGTGTCTTTCCCCCAACAATGTATACGTGGGGGGGGTGTTTCCCCCAACAATGTATACGTGGTGGGGGGTTAGATGGGAATTAGTGGATTAACAACTACAGAGAGTTCGACGTCTCTCCATAGACTCAGGACCTCCCCCTTGGAAGCCAAGGGGTACAACCAAATGGGCTAAGCCACATCTAAATGTGTTTAATGGTAACCCAAAACCACTAAGGGGTTTGTCGTGTGAGGGTAGGTGATTGAGTTGTTTCTCATACCTGTTCTGGTTTTATTTTTATTAGTATTTGTGCTAGGTTTGATTTGGTTTTGTTCTAATGGTTGTGTGTTGGTTTGGCTTGTTTTGCTCTTATTTTTCGGGGTATGCCCCTTAGCACCTGTAATTGGGTTTTGGTTTCAATGAATTAACTTACCAAAAAAAAATATTGGGTTGGGCAAGGATGGGTGCCTAAAACCTTCTATTTTTTTACCCTAAGCTCCCAAAAAATCTAGAGTTTCAAAATAGTTTCTTAACCCCATAAAGTGTGCCGCAATGGACACTGAAAATTGACAAGCCACAATGAGTGTCACAAGGAATGGAATCAATTCAGCTATGGGCATGCCACACCAGGTAGGTGTCCACAAAAAATACAGGAATAACACCTACAATAGGATCAATAAAAAAGCAATTCCACTGGAGTTTTGTGGGAAGAAGAGGAGAAAAAACATTTTGCACCATTTGAGCAACATCTCTACAAAAATACAGGCATAACACCAACAATAGGATCAATAAAAAAGCAATTCCATTGGAGTTGTAGGAAGAAGAGGAGAAAAAACATTTTGCACCATTTGAGCAACATCTCTACAATATAGGAATTTGCTATTATTCACAGCCATAATATAGCAATACCTGGTCATATTTTGCAACTTCACTGGGAAAGGTGGGGAAATCCATTTGGCTGGCAATTTTGTAGAAAACATATTTGAAAACAAAAGATAGAGTGGGAAAGGAAATTTATTTTGTATTGAGATAGTCAGAAAGTAATGTGCAACTAAATTTGCCACAAGATTGGAACCAAAATCTTAATGGAAGATTAAAACTGCAATTAAAATTTAGTTCACACGAAAGCCCCAATGGAAATCAACTACAAAATCTCAAAGAAAAGAGATCCTTCACCATATACGCAGAAAACACTAAGAGAGACTCAAAACACATGACTTACCAAATTGTGAACAAAAGTATTCAGGAGATTTTTGGTTTGCCCAACCCTTAGCAATTGGGGTACATAATTCTTGAAAACCCTGCAAGATTGAATCCAATGGAAGAAAAATTACTACTAGTGGGATAATACAGATGTCCGTAAGAAAGGTAGTACAATATCTAGTACTTCATAGAGTGACCCCATTAAAGGAAAAATGTCAGCACCATTGATAATTAGAAAAACCAGCTATGGAACCTAGTGTCCTATACCAACACCAACTCACAGTCACACTACCAAAGCTTTGACTAAGTGTTGAGTTAATACAAATGCTCACAGTGGTCAAAGTAAACACATGCACGAATATGCATGCATATCCATGTCTGCAAGCGCATAGCAACAAGAGCTTTCAGTATTTAATGAAACTTTCCGTGAGTCTATTTAAAATAAGAATTCTACATGCAACAAACCAATGTTACAATAAGAATTCTACATGCAACAAACCAAATTAGGGTTACCTTCTCATTACATTGTAGTTATACAAGAGAAAAGAAGTAATTGCACTAAGACCCCGATCTACTAATCTATTTACATAAGAGAACCAATATAAACTAATTACACACTATACCCATAACTTAACAGATACATCTCATGTGCTTCTGCCAACTAGTAATGTCATCAACAGGCCAAAAGCCTTTCAGTTGTAAAAGTTCAAGACTAACAGTCTTTTTCCTTTTCAAACAAGTAGCATCAGTAAGGAGAAAATGACATCAAAAGGATTAACAAGTCCATAGATCCACAGAACCCAAATCTCATGGAGGCAAATGGACTTGTTATGCGCAATAACTTGTTATGCTAAAGTGTTTTTCCAAATTCTCAGCATTTTAAGGTCATGTGGTTTCTCAGAATATAAATAAAAGCCACATCAAGACATCAGGTTTAGCTCTAAAAGATAAGATTTATGATATTTGTAAACCTAGTCCAGAGACAGCTAACTACTACTTTCTATTCATCTGCATAAATTCACATAGAGTTAAAGTTTTGTTCTAACTTGTATTGTTAGGTCCAAATGTTCGAGCTCATACGACAATTGAATCCAAGGGTTCTAGACCAAATAAATTCCAGAACACCAATGTACATCTTATTTTTAACATAGGTGTACCCAACAATCCTATGGAGTATGCAATACTAGATTTCAACTCAGATACGACAAAGCTTGGAGAAACCAAAGTCTGTGTAAGAGCTTCTCCCATAGTGGTTTATTACCACCTCCAAATCCAATTTATGAGCCTGGGCAGCTTCTTCCGAATTACTAACTAGTTTTGAGTTGGATGCTTCGTCACAATATCATGGGTAGTCTTTCGGGATCTTTTGGATAAGAGTCAACTTTGTCAATGATTGATTCCCACTTTGTTTGTGCCATAGGTTCACTTTATTTCATTGTGATCCCTATCTTTTGGATCCTTCACTAATCTCTCCACGTGTTACTTTCGGGTGTTGCAAATGTGTGGAAGTAATAACTTGCCCCACATCAGATAAATATCACCTACAAAAAGCACTGTATTAGTCTTGGTGGCCTCTCCACTCATTTCCAATTAGCTTCGAGTTGGTTGGTTTAAGTCTCTAAAATAAGGCTAGCCACCAAGAAGAAGAAAATGTGCATAAGCAAATCCAGCATAACTAATTTCAACAAGAATATAAAATCTTGGGTAAATTACATTGACCTCCCCTCAGGTTTCTGACAAATACACCGATTTCCCATCTAGTTCTAAAAATTACTCCCACATCCCTTACTTTACAAACTATTATACACATACCTAACCTACCTTGCCTTTAAAATAAGACTAGCGGCATTAACTTTGACAATGAAAAAACGAGAATACCCTCAAGACATGTAGATTGAATTCCATTGATCTCCAATACTCTATCCTAAAATATTATTGTTCTAACATTAACAAATCACAAGTAAAGAAGAATATGTCATTTTTTAACACTATATAATGTAAGCAATAAATTCAAGAATTTACGTTTTCTTAGACTTTTAAATAACTAGTGCATTATTTATAGTCAATCTTGTTCCTCTAGCCCATACAAAATCAAAAGGTAGCAAAAAATTTGAAAGAACAAAATAGAGTAACCTGAAAATAAAAAAATAAAAAAACTATGATTTTTTGTTATTTTTCCTATCTGTAGTTTACTTTTATTAAAATTTGATTTATTTTTTATGTTAGTTTGATAATTACTTACTGAGCAATGCTAGAGGCACTAAATAACTTACAAACAATTCAACTATATGTACGTATGGCATTACCACATCAATGTACAATGCAATACTGATAGTTTTTCAGAGAAGAGAAGACTGAGTATTATTTCTGAGTAAGTAAATAACGCTAGCTATTACATTGTTAAATAGGAGAACCATTATACCTAAAAAGGAAAAGAAGCTACGCTAAAAAGGAAACGATTACAAGGTGTGATCACTACCTAAAGTAGAAGATCACGATACACGCAATCAATGCCTAAAATAAAAGATACAGAATATATGATTAGAAGGAGATCATATATTCCTAAAATACAAGATACAATACAATATTTCACAATACATGGATGCACTCATCCACTAAAAGAGTGTCCCATCTACATTTAGTATATTAGTTTGTACCTTATTCAATGCCTCAAGACTTTTCCTTGCTTCTTGCCAAAGAGAAACTAAAAAAAAAAAATTAACTTTTGATAGGAAGTCAAAAAAATCCCTTTAAGATGGGAAAAGTTCACATATTTGACATTTTTTCTTAATATTTTGAATTTAAAATTCCTTTCGATGGGATAAATAATTCCTCGTTTGATTCTGATACTTTCGACCATAGAGAGAGAGAGGAGAAACATTCGTATATTCAACATAACAAATTACAAAGAAGAGAACAAGAATAAATAGAGCCCTAAAACTAAAAAGACTAAACTACCCTTAACTTAGAAAAAGATTACAAAAGCAACACTAGTATAGAAGATAAAATACAAAGTAAAACCCTATACTTTCACACCCCCCCTCAAACTCATGATGCGAGCCCGGAGAGCATCGAGAGTTTGTCAAGGAGGAAACGGAAACGAGCGGTGGTGTGCGTCTTGGTGAAGAAATCTGCCAACTGAAGAGAAGATGAGACAAAAGGTAGAGAGATAGTGCCGGACTGAAGATGGTGGCGAACAAAATGGCAATCAATTTCAATATGCTTCGTGCGTTCATGAAAGACGGAATTATGAGCAATCTGAATGGCACTTTTGTTGTCACAAAAGAGTGGTGTGGGAGAAGAGAGAGTGAGACCCATATCGGATAACAACTAGCGGAGCCAAACAACTTCAGAGGTGGCATGAGCCATGGCCCGATACTCAGCTTCGGCAGTAGAACGAGCAATAACGGATTGTTTCTTGCTCTTCCATGAGATAAGAGAATCCCCCAGAAAAACACAGAAGCCAGAGGTAGATTTCCGATCAGAGATATCACCGGCCCAATCAGCATCGGCATATGCTCGAAGAGACAAATCAGAAGTAGAAGAAGATAGAAGTAAACACTGAAACATGGTGCAACGAACATAACGAAGAATACGTAGCAGGGCAGCCCAGTGAGTAGAGCGAGGAGCACAAACAAACTGACTAACTATATGCACAGCGTAGGCAATGTCCGGCCGAGTGACAGTGAGGTACACAAGACAACCAACAAGTTCACGATACACGGTAGGATCATCAAGAGGAACCCCATCTGAATCAGAGAACTTAGCATGTAACTCAATGGGAGTGTCAACCTTTTTGTCATCATTAAGTTGAGCTCGATGAAGAATGTCGGTCACATACTTAGTCTGAGTTAAGAGATAACCTTTTGGAGAGGAGGCAACCTCAATGCCAAGAAAATACCGAAGAGGACCCAAGTCTTTCATTTCAAATTGGTGAAACAAATGAAGCTTCACTTCATCAATAGCCTCACAGTCGGAACCAGTGATGATCATGTCATCAACATAGAGCAATATAAGAACCAAACCTCGAGGACCGCGGCGAACAAAGAGTGCAGACTCATGCGTGCTTGGTTGAAACCCAATCTGAAGAACCACATCATGAAAACGAGCATACCAAGCGCGAGGAGACTGTTTGAGGCCATAAAGAGCACGACGGAGACGACAAACAAGGCCGGTGGCATGTGAGAGCCCCGGAGGAGGACGCATATAAACTTCTTCAGACAAATGACCATTGAGGAAGGCATTTTTAACATCCAACTGAAAGAGAGGCCAGTGATGCGTAGCAGCAACAGAAATTAAAAGGCGGACAGAAGTCATCTTGGCAACAGGGAGCAAAAGTCTCCTCATAATCAATACCATATTCCTGAGAGAACCCCTTGGCAACTAAGCGGGCTTTGAACCGCTCCAATGAACCATCAGAATGAGTTTTAACTTTAAAAACCCATTTGCAACCAATGAGATTTTTACCATCGGGGAGAGGAACCAAGTCCCAAGTCTGAGTCCTATCAAGAGCAGTGAGCTCGTCATTCATGGCATGCACCCAGTTAGGATCATTACAAGCTTCTTTGTAGGAACGAGGTTCAAAGTAAGTATGGATGCGAGATAAGAAAGTGCAATATGAAGAGGAAAAACAAGTGTTAGTAAAACCAAGTCTTACCGGAGGGCGACGATCACGAGAAGGATACCGATGTGCAGGCGGATCAGAGTCATCAGAAGCAAATGATGGACAGGGAGTTGGGCCAGTGCGACGAACATAATACTTGGGAAAGGGAGGAATGGGGTGGGAATCAGAAGAGGAAGATGGGAGATTAGGAACATCAGACATGTCAAGAGTACGAACATAGTCTTCCTCAGAAACATCCAGAGGGAAAGGATCTATATGCACGAGATCCTCTTTGGCAATAGTGATGGGTTTGGATGGGAGAGAGAAGAAGGGTAAACGCTCAAGAAACGAAACATGCCGAGAAACATACAACTTTTTGGTCACGGGGTCATAGCAACGGTAGCCTTTTTGTTGGATCCCATACCCCAAGAAGACACATAAGACACTACGAGCACTAAGTTTAGTGCGGTCCTTCTTGGGAAGAAGAACGAAGCAAGTGGAGCCAAAGACACGAAGAAGGGAATAGTTGGGAACCTGACCATAGAGCCGTTCGTAAGGGGAGGAACCAGAGAGAAGTGGAGTGGGCATCCGGTTGAGAAGGTACGCTGCAGTGAGCACAGCCTCTCCCCAAAATACAGCTGGCACAGAGGAGGAAAGAAGAAGAGACCGTGCAGTATTTAAAAGGTGACGATGTTTGCGTTCAGCACGCCCATTTTGAGCGGGAGTGTCGGTACACGAGGATTGATGAATGGTGCCATGAGAAGCCAAGAATTCTATGAACTCACCCAAAGAGTATTCTCCGCCTAAGTCAGAGCGAAGAACTTTGATTTCTGTCGAAAACTGAGTTTGAACCATGGAGTGAAAATTGCGATATGCTTGGTAAAAGCCTGATTTGTGGGTCAACAAATACACCCACGTAAACCTGCTATAATCATCGACAAATGAAACATAATATCGAGAACCACCTTTAGTAGCTATTGGAGAAGGACCCCATAAGTCTGTATGAACAAGTTGAAATGGGGAAGTAGACACGGAGATACTTCTATTAAAAGGTAAAGCAGACATTTTGGCAAGTTTACAACCACTGCATTCAGAAATATCACTGGCAGAAATGTTGCCCAAAAAACCAGACTTAAGCAAAAGATTCAAACGTTCACTAGATATGTGCCCTAATCGAGAATGCCAAAGATAAAAGGGAGAAGAGTTCTGATCTAAACAGAAGGACGACAGAACAGTCGGAGTAGACTCAATAGGAACATGTAAAGTCTCCAAAACATAGAGATCACCAACTCTACGCCCTGTCCCAATTTGCATCTTGGACACCCGATCCTGCACAACACAGCCAGAAGAAGAAAATAAAACATCAAAGCCGGAATCAGATAATTGACTAATTGAGAGAAGACTAAGAGATAACTGGGGAACATAGAACACATTTGGTATAGAAAGGGAAGAAGATGGGGTTGGGATAATAGAACCTATCGAGACAACATGCATAGGAGAGCCATTTGCAGTGGAGATACTAATGGGAGAAACAGGAGAGACACAATGACTTAATAATGACAATGTAGGGGTCATATGGTGGGAACAACCAGAATCAAAGATCCATGTGGTAGGTAGAATACCTGTGGTATAGGAACCATGCAAACCTGAGTGAGTGGTGGTCATGGCAGATGCTTGTGAAGGACCTCCCTGAGTGATAGCGAAATGTCTGGCGTTGATAGTCCTCAAAGGAGGGATCTTTGTTGTGTTGCGGGCAAGTGGCGGGGAGAGTCTGTAAAGGCAATTGGAGGAAGAGAATATTGTAGTGTGGGCCGAGAATACTGCTGTGTGGCACTAGACCAATAAGAGTAGTTATGCCCATTCAAACGAACACTGATTGCTCTGTCTTCTGCCATAGTGATGAAAATCTTCCAACAGAATACAAACACAGTGTACTACAGAGATGCTAACTGTCGTAAAGCAGTGCTAACAGAGGTTCAAACGGACCACGATAGTGCGGATAAAATACGGAATGCCGAGATTAGGTGAATTTAGAATATCGAGATGGGTTCCAAAATACCTCGATGTTAGATTTCGAGTTCCAATGTGCGAGAATACAAGAGATAGATGGCCAAGGAAATACCTCGAGGCTTCAAAATACACGATAGGTCTGCAAATACCTCACAAAAATGCAAAACGAGAGGGACCCAAAGTGAGTTTCGAGTACAATCGAGGTCGTTGATAATCGGGCTAGTAGGTTCAGGACAGGCGAACAAAGCCGGTCGATTCGAGGTCGGCTGGAGGTCCTCGATGTTCGAAAAAGGGTCACCGGTGGTTAACGAAGGTCACCCAAGAAGACTTGAGTTCAAACAAAGGTCACCAAGAGACCCGGTGTTCGAGAATACCTTGAAATACCGCAAATACGAATGGAGCAGGGGATCAAGGTGGCGGAAAGTGTACACCGGTGGTCGTTGAGGACTGGAAAGGGATTGTCGGTGGTCGGAAGTTGCTAAACAGTGTCGGTATTGCTGCAATAGGTCTGATCTCAGTTGATTTCGAAGGACAGAGGTCGCTGGAGACGCTACAGTGGTATGCCGCTGCTGCTGCTGTCGAATGAGGAAGAGAGATGATGTTTGCTGCTGCTGCTACAGTGAACAGTGCGACTGCTACAGTGCTTCGTGGTGCGATGAACAGTGAACAGTGAACAACGATGCTACAGCTGCTGCTGCTGTTGAGGTTGCTACTGCTACTACCGTGGTAAGATCAGAAGGAGGAGACAGAGATGGAGGGAGAGAACTGGAGCTCGGATCAGGATCATCCAATACCGCTCTGATACCATGATACTTTCGACCATAGATAGAGAGAGAGAGAGAGGAGAAACATTCGTATATTCAACATAACAAATTACAAAGAAGAGAACAAGAATAAATAGAGCCCTAAAACTAAAAAGACTAAACTACCCTTAACTTAGAAAAAGATTACAAAAGCAACCCTAATATAGAAGATAAAATACAAAGTAAAACCCTATACTTTCACAGATTCAGGGATTAAAAGATTGGGATGAGATAACGTGTGTCTAATCCCACATAATCTTGCGTTTGGTTCCCAAAAAGCAGCAGGGATTACTAATACCAGGACTAATTTAGTACCTATATGGGGGGTATTAAATTATCCCAAGGGGGCTGTGGGATTGTTAGTCCCGGATTATGAAAACACGGAAGCCACTTTCCACCAAATTGCAAAACTACCACTCAACCCTATTAATCACCTGCTCCTTCTTTTCTCTTTTGATTGCAACGTTCTCTCTCTACCTCCCTCTACACCATAGTTGTCAAAGGCGAAAGGCGCACCGAGGCGCAAAATCCTTTGGGGACTAAGGCGAGGCGCGCTCCTTTTTGAAGCGAGGCGCACCTATGTAAAAAAAATTAGAAAAAATAGCATATAGCAATACTTTAACTAATAACACTAAGTCAATGAGTTTTAGATAGCATACCATTCAAAAGAAACATTGATTATACTTTGTAAAAAATATATATATATAAACATTGACTATACTTTGTAAAAAAAAAAACATATAAACTGATTGTAATTTACATTGACTATACTTCCAGCAAACATATACTCGGTTTTAGATTATTTTTTTTTAAAAAAATTAGAATTTAGAGACAGTTTATTATTAAAAAGATTTTGAATTCTAATTTTTAAATAAGAAGATAAATGCAGACTGTTTTTTTCTTTTTTTCATAAGGTGAACAAGTTTTTTTTGCTTTTAAACAGAAGTCCTATACATAAATTAAACTATTAAACAAATAGTTAGAATTTTATATTAAATAATTGAATTTATATGTAAAATAATTAATTTTTTATTTAAATAATTAATCTCGTATGTAGTTAGGCCCATGTGAACTTTTAATTTTTTATTTAAGGAATAAAGTATTAAGGTTGAAAAGCTTAACGTTAACCAGATTATAAAAAACCAAAAGCTTAAGAATAAAATATTAAAATGGTCTTAGTGGAGGAGAATAAGTCCAAGAAGTGGAGTAAAGCCTTACTACTGTGAGACTTCTAGTGGAGGAAATAAAGAACTCTGTAAAACTTCGATATTATCGAGAATGAAGAACCAAGACCAAACTTCGATATTATCGCAGCAGGCAGCAGCAACTGCATCGGAAGCAGCCATCGCAGCAGTAACTCTCTCTCTCTCTCTCTCTCTCTCTCTCTCTCCACCAGAAGCAGCCATGGCGAGAACAGATCTCGAAGCAGCCATAGCATCCCTTTGTTTGCTCCGATGATCTACTTCGGCAGCTGCGACCTGCTCCGATGATCTACTCTGGCAGCTGCTACTACTCAGGTCACTGATATAGGCATACAGCTTACAGATCGACTATTACCCCTAAAATTAGACAAAGCCCCACTGAAATTGAAAGAAGCGCGCCTTTTTACTGCCTCTCGCCTTTGCGCCTTTTTGCGCCTTTGCGTCGCCTCTTTCCAGTCGCCTCGCCTGGGTGTGCCCCAAGCGCAAAAGGTGCGCCTCGCTGCGCCTCTCGCCTAGGCGCGCCTTTGACAACTATGCTCTACACCAGGCGACTCCATCACCAATCTCGAGCAGCTCCATCGACAGAGGCCAATTTCAAGTAGCTCCATGGATTTCGCCCACTGCTTTTTTACCCTAATATGTTCATCTTTTTTTCCCCTTTTGCTTCATATTTTTTTACAGATCTGTTTTCATTTGATTTCTCCATTTCTTAGTACTTTTTCCCCTTTCAGATCTCTTTTTATTTGCTTCATGAACATGTATTGGGTTTGCCCATAAAAATTCAGACGATTAACATGTGCCCACTAGGTTTGCCTTTGGTTTGCCCATAAGAGTCAAGAGCTTCATGATCAGACGATTAACATGTCCTCTTCTGCTGTTTTCATCTCTCTGAAAATGCTATCTCCCTCGTCACGACTATTGATTCCGCCCACTGCTCTGTTTATTGCCTCCACTGTACGCATGGGTTTGGGTTTTGTTGTGGGAGAGAGAGAGAGAGCTAGAAAATTTTCAACTTGGTTATGAAAAATTCAGATTGAACTTTTTCAAGAATCATAATTGTATTTAATTTTGAAAAACATAATTGGTTGAAATTGGTTTGAGAGTTGGAGAGGGGGAAATAGGTAGTCCTGATATTAATCCCGAAATTTCTTTTAGGAAACCAAACATGAGATTAGTCAAAACATGGGATATCCTGATATTAATCCTGCATGAATCAAATATGAGATTGTGTGAGATTCAGAACTAATTTAGTACCAGGACAAATAGTCCAGCACTACTAATCCTGGACTTATTAATCATGTCTATTTTAGTCCCCGAATCAAACGAGGCCTATTAGTTGAAAGAGAATTTTCATGTGCTTATTAAAGCTTAGTTTGAATGTTTTTCTTTTTCATGTTTCTCATTGAGGCTATACAAATAAATATTTTACAAGTTGCACAAAAATTGTAATCACAATTTAACAAGTTCAAACACATTTCTAAAATTTTAGGTTCATAGTTTCTTACATTATATAGCGTTCAAAAAATGAAATTATTTTGTTTACACTTGTGATAAGTAAATAGTAAATAAGGTGTGCTAATATAGAGAATTGAGGTCAATGCAATTGTCGAGGGTAATAGTCATATTGTTATCAAAGTTAACACCGTTAGTCCTATTTTACCAGCAAGGGAGGTAGGCGTACTACGTACAATAGTTTGTAAGGTAAGGGAGGTGATAGTAATTTCTAGAACCAGAGGGGAGGTCAGTGTAGTTTACAAATAAATCTTCCACGTTCCACCAAGAGTAACATACAGATTACGCAGCGCAACAAGATGCATTGTCCCGATTATTCGAGTCAGACAACTACTCAGGATGCTTATAAAGAAGGCTACAGGATTGTGAATATGTAGATGTTAAACACAAAACATAATCCTACGCAAATGCTTGTGAAGGATTTACCATGAATTTCCAGCAGCATTCGAGATGATATCATAAAGTACCCATGGATGAATACCAGCTTGAGCACCAAGAGAAATGGCCTCCACAGAAGCCACAAAATGAATGCCCTCAAGCAGCTCCGCTATCATTTTGATTTTGCTGCAAAAATCAGAGAGAAATAGTGAACACTAATGTCTTTTGCTATCAGCACAATAAATCTAAAACAATTGGAATACATGTTATAAGTAACGAAAAGGCACATTCCCTTCTGTCAATCTTTGTTATACATGGCCACAGCTCTTATAAAACTTATTACCATGATGCTGCACAACCATTACAGGATTGCGTCTTGATTGGAAAAGGCACTGTGTCGAGATCCGGAATTACTTAGTTTTCGTTCTAATCCCAAATTCTTTAGTCAATAGTAGATTAGTGAAGTGGTTTATACAAAATATGTTATACTCCACGAAAGGCATTATGATCTCATTTAACAAGAGATCAATTCTACTTTCTGAATTCAATAACTACATGGTCGCAGAGCCACAACTTCTGAGGACCAATCGGTTAGTTTAAGGATTCCTGCTGTCAGGCAGCAAACTACATGGCCATATTTTTCTTCGACAGTTAAAGCAAGGTGATTTCATAAATAGTTAAATACATCGCCAATGCTTTCCTTGAGCTCTTCCATATTTTTCAAGTCCTTGGATCTCCATTGCCATCATCTGATTTGTTATGAGCGTGACCCTCCTGGAACTTGTATAACTTAATCGATTCTTGTTTACCTCCAATCGAAATGTAAATAGGCTAGCCCTAACTCATTTAGAAAACCACTAATATTTTGAACGTTTCCAAGAACGTACTGCAAATTACGTACCGGACTGTCAATTCATCTAAAAGCCCTTTCTATCCCTTATATCTGCATAATCTTCTTTTCCCTCATTATTCTATCTACAATCAGATAGCAGATCCTGTATTTAAACATAAATGCCAACCCGTACATCCAACACTCAAAAGCAATGGCAGACTTAAAAGAAGTGAGGGGCACAACTTGCACCATATGAATGAAAAGTGTTTCTTGTTTAGCCTCTCATAAAATTTGTTATTTTAGAGAGAGAGAGAAAGAAGTGTGTAGGGTGTTAACGAACCCAAACACATAAGACTTTATTTATATTATGAGAGAGGTGAATAAAATATGTAGCTAGGCAATGTGGGACAAAACCTATTCTAACAAAATTGTTTACACTGCCAATTGGGATCATCAAAGTGGAACCGAGGTGGGCCCCACGCACCCTAACTACACGTTGGGTACTACGGACAAGATGCATTTTCTTTCCCCTTCTGTCAGTGTCTGCTTTCTAGCTTTCAGTTGGTAAGATGCACTGAGCGATTATCATGTCCATCATCACTTCTGAATTCTGATTATGTAAAGTGAATCACTTCTGGGTAAGATGCACTGAGCCATTATCATGTCCATCATCACTTCTGATTATGTAAAGTGAATCGCTTCTGTTACCAACTGCAAGCTAGAAAGCAGACACTTGTACCAGCATGTCCGTGAACAAGTATCCACTAGCAGAATTGACCAGAAACAAGCAATTCATAAAGCATAAACAACAGCACACACAAGACTGGACAATCCAAAGGCAAAAAAAAGGGTACAGAGAAACACTAACGGCCCATTTGGATGGTGGTTTTGGGGGCAAAAGAGTAAGGGGGATTAAATAAAAAGGGTGGACCCACATTGATGTGACATATAAGAAGGGGGGATTAAATTGGTTTGGATGAATGATTCAAAAGGGGGGATACGGATGGTAGATCATGTAAAAGCCTCTCAAAAGACTATTTTGCCCTTGGTAATGCATATATTAGATTATGCATTTAAATAATTATATAAATACCGAAATTGATTAATTGATATACTTTTCAACCATTGTTAATTTGTTATACTTAACCAAAATTAAGCTTTAATAACTATTTTTATTAATTTTTTCTATGAAATAAAATCAATAAATATTAATAGGAGATTTTGTTCAAAACCATTGTGTGTGTGTATACACCATGGAACCAGTCCAACCCTTAAAATGCGGACTCCGTCCACACCTTGATTTTCCAGATCAAATTTTCATAATCTGAACCGTCCAATGTGTTTAAAAGGTGTTTTTAAGGACACCTACAAGAAATCAGCAAAAAAAAATGACTGAGAAGCTTCAACCGAGTAGTCTTTCATAAAAACTGTATCTATGCATTTTTATGAAAAACTACTCAGATCAGGCCCTTCCCCTGGTCTTTTTTTTTTTTTGTGATTCCTCGCATGAACCCTTATAAACACTTTTTAAACACATTGGACGGTTCGGATCACAAAAATTTGATCGGAAAAGTGGGTGTGGACGGAGTCCGCATTTTAAGGGTGTGGACCCATATATATATATGTGTGTCTGTGTGTGTGCAACGCCAATGCTCTGGATGCTGAATGAAAGAAGCATGGTAATGTGCACATAAATCAAAATGATTCTTGGGTCTGCCCTCTCTGATGCCTTTTGGCTTTGATTTGAGGGCATTATTCCACAGCAAACGCGACGGTATAGGGGGACCACTGTTTCAGTGGTATTCTGTGAGCAGCCACTTTGTGCATTTATTGCCAAAGGTTAGGTCTGTCTCCAATCCATCTGTTTCAGTGGTATTCTGGGAGCAGCCACTTTGTGCATTTATTGCCAAAGGTTAGGTTAGTCTCCTATCCATCCCCCCGCCCATACCCCCAATTATTGGGGACTAATTGGGTTATGTTATTGTGGTGGTTGTTATATATATATATAGGAAAATTTTCTAATTTCTAGTAAGCACCTCCCGTAAATAAGAAAAAATGTAATTTTTTCACTTTAAAAATTATTTTTGGGAAATCCAAGCCGTCCAATGTGTCCAATGTATAGTTTTTGCGAAAAACTGCTTGGATCAAGCCCTTCCCGGTTTTTTTTTTTGAAGATTTCTCGCGTGGACCCTTGAAAACACCTTCTGAACACATTGGACGATTCGGATCGTCAAAAAAATGCTCGGATCACGGAGGTCCGGAGTCCGGATAGGAAACGCTCCCTATATATATACGCCCAGTTTCCAGACAAGGATCCCGGACTGGAGGTTTTTTGATGTTTTGAAGGTTTTAAAACTTGTTTTTGCATTATCCAAACCGTCCAATGTGTTTAAAATGTGTTTTTAAGGGTCCCCGCGAGAAATCGTAAAAAACAAAATGCCAGGAAGGGCTTGATCCGAGCAGTTTTTCACAAAAACTATACATATACAGTTTTATGAAAAACTGTACATATACAGTTTTATGAAAAACTGCTTAGATCAAGCCCTTCCCGGTATTTTTTTGGGAAGATTTCTCTCGGAAACCCTTAAAAAACACGTTTTAAACACATTGGACGGTTCGAATCATGAAAATTGATCCGAAACTATGAGTCCCGGACTTAGGGATCCAAGACTAGATAACCTATATATATATATATATATATATATATATATATACCGGTGATCCAGTCAAGGATCCCGGATTGAAGGTTTTTTGGTGTTTTGAAGGTTTTAAAAATTGTTTTTGCATAATCCGAACCGTCCAATGTGTTTAAAACGTGTTTTTAATGGTCCCCACGAGAAATCATAAAAAAAAAATGACCGGGAAGGGCTTGATTCGAGCAGTTTTTGACAAAAATTGTACATATACAGTTTTATGAAAAACTGCTTAGATCAAGTCTTTCCCAATATTTTTTTTGGATGATTTCTCGCGGGGACCCTTGAAAACACGTTTTAAACACATTGGGCGGTTGGGATCATGAAAATTTGGTCCGGAACTATGAGTCCCGGACTTAGGGATCCCGGACTAGATCGGGACTATATATATATATATATATATATATATATATATACAAAAAACTTCACATCCAAACTCCCGGATTTTAAAAAATCCGGACCTCCACCTTCCCAATTTTTTTTTGAAAATCCGAACCGTTAGATGTGTTTAAAACGTGTTTTTAAGGTCCAACGCGGAGATTTGGCAAAAAAAAATACCCGGAAGGGCTTGATCGGAGCATTTTTTCATATAGCGTTAAAAACAAACAAACAAATTCATAAAGCATAACAACAACACACACAAGACTACATAATCAAAAGAGAAAGCAACAGAGTGCAGTGAAACACTAAAGGTCTGTTTGGTTACACTTTTGCTCCATTCTTTCGTACATGTTTTGTTTTTAAGTTAGTGCAAATTTTCAAAAATTGCCAGAACACCTTTTATATGACTTTTTTTAAAAATTGAAACCAGCAGCCCACAATATACCCTATAGTAACTCTGAACCTAGTAACACCGAAGTCTGGCCGACCGACCAAACCTCTTACCACTTCCCAAACTTCTCCACTGACTACATGAAGGCTAGTTGTGATCAACTTGACTTTAAGGGTGGTGTAGAGATTTGCAGTAAATTAAGAATTTTACTGAGCTTGTGAGTAATCCACAGTATCAATTTAGAGTAAATTAGGCCGATCAAAGAGTAAATTAGATTGGACTTCGTAAGTGTCTAGTTTTGTATAGCTATACTCTTGTTCTAAACACACCATGATGATTAAACATCGAGAAAAATTATCATTCTTTACTCTAATATTTAACAAGCAGGCCAGGAATATACCAGGAATTTCACATATCACAGATTTTGAGCGGAAAAGAAAATCGACTGAAGGACACATGATTGGAATTGTACGTAAAATCTAAATATAAAATAGATATTGGTAAGATCGTGGAGAAACCCACCTTCCAGCCCCGTGTTCTCCCTCAAAAACATAAAGTTTTTCGCACATAGCTATTGAGAAACACAATATTAGTCAGAAATATGAAAGAGAGAGATTAAAGGGTATTGACCAAAAAGATAAAAAAAAACAGGTAGTGTGTACCAGAGAGAATAGGTCTTGCCCTTGCAGTGGAACCTGAACCTCCTGATGCAATGATCTTCAGGTCATAGAAAATGTCAGCTTCACCAGTTATACAAAGCAAAAGTGAACAAAAATGCCCCTCTTACCATGACTTTTCCATCCAAAACCTCAGACTTTCCCTTAGACACATATACATCAATAATGAAAGCTCGCTCAAAATCCTCTGCAAGGGTGCAAACACATTAATGTTTGTTGAAGATGTTTGAAACAAATCTTTCCTTTTCCATTAAGTTAGATCTTAGCCACTAGGTCAAAATAGACAAGATTAAAATCGTTATACCATAGCATATCGACATATCATAGATAAAATCCTTTCGTATTAACAGGAGGTGTCACCCTTGGTCCTCTGGGATACACATAAAAGATTGAAAGCGAACAGAGCCCATAAAAGAAGGATATAATTGAACACGAGAGTTGACTGCTCTGAGCCTGCACTACGGTAAAAAGCAAATATTGTGTAATAGTGAACACATAAACATTTTTTGAACTCCGGTTACCAGGCATTGCCCCTTGAGCTATGTTATTTATTATGGGACAGGAAAGGGAAGTACGTATACATGTTCCTTTGTTTACATTTTATAGTAGTAACTTATAGAAGAACTAGTTTATACAAATTCCTACCAATTTTTTTCTCTCACTTCTTTTTATTTCCTATCTTCTCAATTCTTCTTTCTCAACTCCTCGAGATCCAGACGCAGTGGCGACTCCAGGAAATTGTGAACATGGGGTCACTTACAAACTTAAATATTAATTATAATATTATCAATAAAAACATCGAAAGCCCAGATAACTTTTCAACTCATAAGCCAAAAATATATGCCATAAGACATATACTAATACTTTTTTTTTCAATTTTCAATCTAGTGTTTGCAACATCGCAATGGGCAAAAACAATGCTAACTTCACAAGCAAGTAGACCATAAATATATGAGATCCCTCTTCTCTCCACTACTCGTATTGCATTAATACCGAAGTTTCCTAGCTCTGAAGACACACGCAATTTGTTTACTGAATAGCCCAAAAGTAGTCAAAACAAACTAAAATTAATACCTCAAATAACTACTGATACGAAGTAATTTTTTCTCTCTTATTTGAGATCCATCATGATTGATAGGCATTATAAACTCTGCTAGATATAGAAAAGTTAGTTTATTGGGTGATACTAGAAGCAGGAAAGAAGAATCTGACCCATGAACCATTATAGAGCTGAACAAAAATTTATAGAGCTGAACAAAAATTTAGAGGGTTAAGGTCCTAAGATGAGTTTCACACAAATTGGGGGTGCTAAACTGCTAATAGCATAAATTATCTTAAAATTTTGTGAGAAGAAATGATCAACACAGACAAGAATGACCAAGAACACAGCTCGACCATATGTTTTGAACATAGAAATGCAAGTGGTGGGTTTTAGCTTTTAAGGCTTCTGATTGAAATTATCTGGTGTGATGCAGTCTAAGGAGGGTTCAACGCTAAATATTTATGGGGTACTTAGTAAATAGTGTAAAATTGCATACTATAGCAGGAAAAAATTTCACTATGGGTCAGCCAACCCCACAGTCCAAAGCATAACGTCACCACTGCCCAGATGCAGCATTGAAATAACTCTTAAAACCCCGTGGAGGACATCTAGGCTTATATTAAATCCATCCGCACTCAAAAAAGGCATGAAAGTTGAGTAATCAACTGATGAGAGAGAGAGAGAGAGAGAGAGAGAGAGAATATCATGCATAAGATGAATGAAAAGGTTAGACAAAAAAAAAAAACTCATAACACACTATCGGGTTGCTAATAGATCTAAACTAACAATTACAAAACGAAAATGGCATCCCCCAACAAACTAGACTGTCCAGGAATGCTAATAATAAGAAAAGTACTGCCAATTTTGTAAGGAGAAAATGCTAATTGTTGTGAAATAAACCAACAAACTCCAGATGTAGAAGCATTGCCTGTGAGACGCTTCTCCAGCTTCTGAATCTCAGCAGGTAATATGGTTGAATGGAGAATGATGACAGCATCTTTCTGCAATCCTGCATGTCCAAAAATTCAAGGAACTTCATAACACAAGGATTAAAACAACGGGAAATTGCTAATGCTACAACAGAAAAGAATGTGTTTTGAACATCAACCAATTTGGCCAACTGTTAATACAAAAAGTCTGAAAGGATCGTCGTGAAGACCTTTCAAAGCACTCTCGTGACCAAAAAGTATGTCATTTATTTGATCTGCATGAGATATCAATAGGACCAAAGCTACCACATCTGCAAGCAAGAAACGAAAGAAGACTAAGTTTGTGATCTTCAAACATAAGGACATGCTTTATTGAGAATCAAAACGAGAAAGTTAAAAAAAACAGGGAAATTCCGTCAAGTTTGATTAGGAGATCTTAGTGGCATATGAATAAATTAGCGATTTAGAGGTTTCCTTGGAATTGGAGAAGATGCATAACTTGCTTACTACTGGGTTTAGCAATTTTATTACACGATAAACTACTCCCACCGTCCCAATCTGTATGTCCGTTTTTGGGAATCCAACTTAATAAGGGAGAACAATCATTACACTTAAAAAATTTTGAACTTTTCAAAAAAAAGCCCTTCCCTCCAAATTAGACTCATCATTTCAACTTTTCAAAGAAGGGTAAAAGAGGAAAAACTATAGAATTTTGTACCTTCATTTTCTAAAATGGACAAACAATTTGGAACATGGAAAAGTCTAAAAGGCAACAAACAATATGGGACAAAGGGAGTATTTGTCTTCCCACTCCAGAATCAGTTAGCACTTATCATGTGAACTTGTTGCATTTGTTGTGATGTATATGATACTCACCCTATTGTGTTCTTATTGGCAATAAGCGGTATCAGAGTCCATTCATCTCTATTGAGATTCTACTCTTATTCCAGGTTTATTATGTCATCTATGATGTATCAAATAAGCAAAATTTATAAATAAAAGCTGGTAGGTTACAACTGATTCTAGCACCCTACATGCATCCTTTATAATTAGAGTCAGAATGAATTAAAGTGAAACAAGATCAAGATACACACTCTTCTCTCTATATATGTAGAAGATTGTGGGTCTCCGGTAGGCCTCCTCAAAGGGGCACGTCCCTGAACAGCTTCATATCGTACCGCATGCTCATTCCCTTCCACGTGAAAGGCCACCTTCAACCACTCTGGCACAGAATGAGTGAGACCACCTACCTCGCCTCCAAGGATATCTTCTCTAACTGACCTCGCCTACCTCCTGGAAAGCCACCTCCTACGCCACTTGTCAAGCTCCACGAGCTCTGGATAAATTCTCAAACGTGACTCCACCATCCTAGACCAAGAACAGGGCCTAGGTAGGGCGCTTGCAGTTTGGAGGCTAGAGAAAGTGGGGACGCCAACCAAGACATCTAGCATCTACGAGCACGAACCAGACCTACCGCCAGACAACTTCATGATACCACATCCTCCAAGTCAGGTCTAACCCTAGGACATGTAAAGGAAGTTTTATCACCTCCAAACTACTTGTAGACACCCCAATTTGGCTTAGCAAACATTTAAGTCCCCGTCTGAAACGATTCTCTTGTCTGCTTGACAACTTCATGATACCACATCCTACAAGTCAGGTCTAACCCTAGGACTTGTAAAGGAAGTTTTATCACCTCCAACCTACTTGTAGACACCTCAATTTGGCTTTGCAAACATTTAAGCCCCCGCCTGAAACGATTCTCTTGTCTGCTTTGGGTTGATTAGCATAGAGTTTTCTGTTTTGAGCTTTGGACAAGTGGACTCGATGAAAACCGACCCTTTACCAACCATTCACTAACCCGGGTCCACCCCGCCACTGTACCTTACCCGTACTTAAGCCTTGGAGGTGTGTGGAATGTACACAAGAAAACAAGCCACATAATGGAGTATCGGCCGCCATCTCATACTATCGGCCACCAAATGCTTCTGTCGGCCACTACAAGTACTATCGGCCGCCATTTTAGTCTGTCGCCCACTACAACATTGTAAGTACCATTAGTTCAGCAGTGGAGTGTTGGCCGCCATTCTAGTATGTTGACTCTATTCTTCCTTCAGCGAACATTCAAGAATTGCAGACGCTGAGAAAACTGTCCATATCAATCAAAGACTGCCTTTTCAGTCATTTTAATGATTAGGGTTTCGCCCTAAATCTAGGATTTTGCCGCAGTCATGAAGATTTGGTGCAAGGATAATTTCGTTTCCATTTTGGATCGATTTTCACCCTATAAATGCTCCCCTCCTCTGCCTCTTTCAACACACGTCAGAATATTGAGAAATACCCCGAAACTGTCAAAGTCTCAAGTCCTGATACGCTCCTGAAGCTTTTTCGAAACCCCCGCCTTCCCGTAGCAAAGCCCCTCTTATCCGAACCTAGAGTTCTCTCGTCCGGTTTCCATCCTGAAGCACAAAATAAAGTTTTGTGCTCTTCCGTCAGAAGCAACAAGCAATCACGCCTCTTGCACAATTGAAAAGAGGCACTGAGGGATCCAAGGTTGGGTTGTTACCATAAACCACGTGGGTCAGACCTTTGTTCTTTATTTTTCGTTAATTATCATTTTTTGCATCTTCCTATTATTTCTGGTGTAAAATGAGGAACAATGGCGGCACAATCGTTGTATGCATAAGTAGTTGAGTGGTTCTTAGAACAGTGGCAGGACTGGCAGCTAGTCAAAGTGCCGGCCGACAGATCAGATTATCGGCCACCAAAAGGTTCAACAGCACAACCTTCTGGTTTATTTTCTTTCTTCTTTTCAGCATGTGTCTTGCATGCCTTTACTGCTTTCGTCACCTATAACTGCTAAATGGCTAATAATCAGTACATGTTGAAGACATAATAAATGAAAAGTGCTTTTGGTTAAACAAATTAAAGGTAAGGTCGGGCGGAGAGGGGGTGCCTAACTTCCTCCTTGGTGGAATTTGAAACCTCCTTGCCCCATATTCACAGCAAGCTCGGGATACTCCAAAAGAAACAATGAAACTACAAAGGGTCTTGCTAACCACCGCCTACTAGACAGTGGATAATATCACATAATGCCAAATATGATCGGATTTCACACATATCAATACACCTTCACACACTCTTGCTTAGCCTTTAGGAACTTAACATTGCATGGTACATGACCGTAATAAAAGGGAAGGAGGTGATGCCCCGTATAGTCTTATACATGATACATCATACCCATATAGTCTTATGCTAGCCACTCTCGGTGAGAAAAAAGTTAAACTGGGCCCAATCAACTTGCCGAAGGCAAGTTGTCCCAGCGTTGTGATTTCTCCATGCTATAGTACGGCAAGTTATCCCAGCGTTGTGATTTCTCCATGCTATAGTACCTCCAAGTGGTGAGCCGTCATGGCCCCAGAACTTCTCCAAGAATTCACCTCAAGTGAGTGAGCGTCCTTGGCTCTTCTCCATCTTTCGGATTCATACCTCCTCGAAAGCCATTGTCTTACACTTCTAGGACTTGGCCCTCTAGAGTGCTCAATGCCTCGGTTGGCTGCGGATGTACTACAGGGATCATTGGCCAATGTGAGCCTTCTTTCGTAGCAGAAAAACTTGGCACTCCTAACTTAGTCAGCTAACCGCCGAGTTGTCAAATTGTATTACCTTGAGCCATTTAGAATTTCAAGATGAACACAGGCCTATGCACCCTCTAAGATTGAGTCTCAGCAATTGAGGATAGAGGAAAGCTTCTGCTCCCCTAGGATGGAGGAATCATGTTCGCCTTTCGCTCATAAGGATAACTATTGTGCATGCTCTCTTTGGGATCAGGTTGTGTTTCCTTGCTGCCTTTCAAGATAGAGCTCAATGCTTCTCACCCCCCTAATATCAAGCCACACTCACCTTTGCTCCCCCTCGAGGTGGACTCTATGTTATCTCGCTAGGTCAAGCCAACCTTAATTTGGGTACTTTCCTTCATGATCCCAAACTGTGTTTACTTTTGTCCCCTTGGAGGTAGGGCTCATGTTATCTCATTTCCACTTGGGTCAAGGGAACACTTGCCTTACCCCCTAGAGGATCATTATTGTACATGTTCTCCTCTAGGATCGAGTTATGTTTACTTTCTCCCTCTTCGAAATAGAGCTCTATAATATCTTCCTCCATAAGAATTGAGCCACATTTTCCTTTCGCAGCGAGCGGATATTAA
The DNA here is from genome assembly GCA_016920895.1 of Vaccinium myrtillus. Taxonomy (NCBI): domain Eukaryota; kingdom Viridiplantae; phylum Streptophyta; class Magnoliopsida; order Ericales; family Ericaceae; genus Vaccinium; species Vaccinium myrtillus. The sequence continues at coordinate 19,558,329 of CM029277.1, forward strand.
TTTGCATTCTCCCCTCTGGGATCTAGCTACTCCCTACTAAGCTAGAGCTCTTTGTTATCTCGCTCTTCCCTTGGTCGAGCTACACTTAAACTCCCATTTGAAGGTAAATTAGTTTGCATCCTGTCCACTAGGATTGAGCTGTCTTTACTTGCTCCCCTATAGAGGTAGAACTCTATGTTATCTCGCTCCCCCCAAGGTTGAGCCCATTTCCCCAACCCTATGAGGGCAACTTATTATGCAGCTCTCCTACGAGATTGGGCCACGTTTTTTTACTGTCTTCCAAGGCTCCTTTCTTATTTTTCTCTCCTCCAGATTACCCCGTACTCACCTTCGTATTCGGGGGAAGCTAATCTCCTAAGAGATGTAGGTGATTTTCCTTGCTCACCTCGGAGTAGGTTTATTCATCCATAAAGGATTATATGGATGAATAATCTACAACCTCTTGCCATCCAGCTGAATTATACAGATAATTTCCTTTAGATCAGAATCACGAGAATCAAAATTTTATCGTCTCTATGTTGATAAAGGTCTTCCTTTTTCTTCTTTCTAATCTTCCCAATGTTAGGGGTTTACTGTGTCTAACATGCAGAGCCTAACCAGGAAAAATGGTTTATGCGTTACATCCAGTAGTAGCTTTGCAATAAAGAAGCTTCCTGGATGGTTACTGATTCATGAGAAGCATATGCAAGTAGTTAAACCTTTGTTGAAACTAAACTAAAAAGGAAAAAAGAAGCCAACACTGATTGTAAAATCCTATGGAGAACTGATGATTTTAGACTGATATGTACTGCCAGCAAAGCAATTGCAAGAATGAGAAAAAGAAAAAGTAAAATCATAACCAATTTCACCTTTCCCAGCTTCTACAGGACTGGTGCATCTAATTCCTCCTTGCTTGGTAAACTCATCCAATAAAGGACTGCATGTCTGCACAGAGCACAAGTGCCATCGGCATTGACGTTATGACAAACCAAAACAAATGTCTCTAGGTCTATATTTTGCTAAATATCACCCAAAAAATACAAAGCATAAAATCGTTTGTTTTGTTGTCTTAGCCACAATGGGGGAAAAACATATACCAAGAAATGTAGCATGCAAGTGATTATGTTACGAAAATGTAACATAACAATATAAGACAAGATTTTAATATGTGTGGGACTTTTTCTGATTTGAATATATTGGAGAGAGAAGGCCAAGGCGCCAAGCAAAAAAAACCTTCACTGAGAGACAAGAATGCATTATACCATGTTATTCATCTTCAACTCTTTCAAAATCGACAACTGTGAATAGAAATATTTGTCTACTTATTTCTATTATCTTCCATTTCTGGGTGCATTGAATTCAAGCCATTCCACATATTCTCCTCCTTTATACATTCTACGTTATTTGACCTCTAGTTCTCCTTTACAGTGAACGGCCCTTTGACGATTCTGACTATTACACTTTGATCCACTACGACCAGAGTGCTGGCTTTCCAAATCTATACTCTAAAAAAGGATGCAAAATGACAAAGCAAGTCAATAATACCATAGTACATATTGGCAACATATAGACTGTATTCTATGAATATTGCATTAGGACACTTCGAAATCTGTCTCATTAATAATGAGACAATAGCTGTTATGGCTTTGGTCTTCATAACATACTAAATGAATGTGGATCAAGGATCTAGATTTCCATGATGAACGACGATTGATCCTTTTCTGAGCACTTCAGCTCCCCTGGTACCACTTATATCAATGGTTTAAAATATAATATTTCAAATATTTAAAACATTAACACTAAACAATCAAGAAACCAATCATCCCTGTTACCTCCCTCATTAGTTCATGTGACAACACTCATTGGAGGAAGCCTATGAGCTTAGATATCTAGAAACCAATCATCCTCTAGTGGACCCCTTTGGCCTGGTCTATTCCCAAGCCTCTGATAGCCCTCTTCATGCCAATGGTTTTGTGTATGTACTTGCCTATTTGTCATAGCAGGCTGCCTCTTTCAAGCCTAATTCTCAAATAGCTGACTCCATGGTTTTGACAATTTACCCTCCCCACATTTAATGTTTTTTATACCTACAGAATGCCAGGGGACCCCGCGGAGCTTGGGCATAGCGACCATGGGAGAACCACACCCAGGGGACCCCCGTGGACCCCACGGCCACCTGTTTGCCGTCCAAACAAATTCAACGCTTTTCGAATCAGTTCTTGCTACGAAAAAACAATAATAAGGGCAGTCGGGTTGGCCAGATTAAATAAGAGATTGGACTACAAATACAAGAGGGGATCGCATCTCCGCCACATGAATGCAACAACAAAGCATGGAATACAGTAACTCGGAGTATAAATACTCTAAATATACTTCCCAAAATCCTTAAAAATAATAATAATAAATAAATAAATAATAATAATAATAATAATAATAATAATAATAATAATAATAATGTGATGATGAACGAAGTCAGTGAAGAAACAGAAGGATTCGAAGCGAAGAGACAAACCTCAAAGGCCTGAACGCCATAGCCAGAGCGAAGGAGTGAAGCGGCCAATTCTAAACTCAATTCGTCCAAGCCAACGAACCCAACTACACGCTGAGACGCCATTTGAGCGGAGTTCAAGGGATTCGCTTACGATTACGCTTCCTTACCCAAGAACTGAATCTCACGCCAACTGCTTGAAATTGATTTGCGACTACGATAAAGCGACTCGCGAGTGAAGAACAAAAATACAGGAGTCGTCAACGACAAGTCGACATCAATGCTTGAAGTAGATTTGATCTTCTTGTTTCTATTTGGATTGTTGAGCCCCACGGGTGTTTTTCCTTTACTATCATTCTCCAACTTTTGGTTGATCTCTCCCTGACTTGAATATACCCGACTCAAATTTTAAGGGCAAATTCCAAGCCGGTCCCCCTTTTGTTCAGAGACTTGTCCCACCCGTCAAGTTTTAAGGGCAAATTCCAAGCCGGCCCCCTATTGTTTAGAGACTTGTCCCATCACAGTCCTTTGTTGTCTTCCTCTCCCACATAACCCCCTCAGAATAGGGGAAATGACTGTTCAGTGGGAAAAGGGGCAAAAAATGCCATTTTCATGACACACTTCTTGGAAATCATCAGTTGATGGGTGAAGGAAAAATAATTCCAACTTCATGGCATGAGAAAAATTCCTGGACAAAAATACCCTGAGCCTTAAAATCCTTCGCAAATTAACCCCCATCTTCCCTCACCAAATCAACGTAATACAGATCGGCCTCACCACCACGACCACCGGCGAGTAAGGAGCAGAAGGGCTCTCCAACGAACGCCCAAAATCGCAAAACCCTAAAAAGACTTCCACTGAAATTCGAAGTTTTTCAGTCTTGATTAAACCCAGATTATACCCAAATCAAAATCACGGATACAGAAGCAATAACGAACGAATCATTCGATGAAACAAGAAACAAAATCGTAAAAAGACGTGAAAGAATGCGTAATACCGATTGGGAAGAAAACGTGCTGCGATATCCATGGTGAATCTCGTCCTGTTACAGTGGCAAGGTTTTGACAAAATTACATTGGACCACCCTTGACCTTTGAAGAAGATATAGTGTGGCCAAGAGCTTTTGTAAATTACAGATTGACCCCTGGGTCCATTTCGATTGCACCCTGGAAAAAATGAGCGTTAGAAAAAAAAATGAGCCTTAGGAGCAATGGTTATTCTCAAAGGGTGCAATGTTAAATTACTCAAGGTGCAATGTTTTCTCGTTTAAGGAGCAATGGTTATTCTCGAAGGGTGCAAAGTTAATTCTCTAAGGTGCAACGTATTTTTGTTTAAGGAGCAATGGGTAGGGTGCAATATTAATACACTCAAGGTGCAGTATTAATACACTAAAGGTGCAACATTTTTTCATTTAAGAAGCAATGGTAATTTTTTCCAAAATGAGAAGTTTGATTTAAGGAGCAATGAGTAGGGTGCAATATTAATACACTCAAGGTGCAATATTAATACACTAAAGGTGCAACATTTTTTCATTTAAGGAGCAATGGTTATTTTTTCCAAAATGAGAGGTTGATTTAAGGAGCAATGAGTAGGGTGCAATATTAATTGAGCCTTGGGAATTTTTTTTTTTTTTGGCACCCTAGGTCTATTTCAATTGCACCTTGCATGTAAGTGTGTTGCACCAAAACAAAAGCATTGCACTCATGTTGGTCTATATGGAATTGTCAGTTTGTGGTCAAACCAAACTTTCTGGAAATACACTCTCATCATTGCACCCCGGGTCCATTTATATTGCACCTTAAATGCAATTATGTTGCACTAAAAAAAAAACCATTGCACCCATGTTCATTCTGGAAATAGATTTTTCGCATTGCACCCTGGGTCCATTTCTATTGCACCTTTAACACAATTGCGTTGCACTTAAAAAAAGCATTGTACTCGTGTTGGTCCATATGAGGGTGCTAGTGTTTTGTCAAACCAAAGTTTTTAGAAATAAATTTCCAGCATTGCACCTTGGGTCCATTTCTATTGCACCTTTAATGCAATTGTGTTGCACTTAAATTTTTTTTTGGGCACCCTGGTCTATTTCAATTGCACCTTGCACTAAAAAAATAAAAAAAAAAACATTGCATGTTGCTCCATATTATCAGCATTGTACCCTGGGTCCATTTCTATTGCACCTTTAATGCAATTGTGTTGCACTCTCGAACCAAATCCTTGCACTCATATTAGTCGAGTGGGGGGTAGTTTTTAACCTGAGGGTAATTTCGTCAATCAATCTCCTGGTGCCACTTATGTGGAATTATTATTTTCCTTGTCATGCATGAGGTGATTCCCAATAAGTGTGTCATGAGAACGGAATAGTTTTCCCTCCCTCCCTCTGAAACGTAATTCCCCCCTCAGAATACGCGCGTGCCTCACCCCCTATGCTGACACACTCTCTCTCTCCTCTCTTTTCGGTCTCTCTCTCCTTCCCTCTCTCTTTCTTAGCTGCCTTTTCACTCTCTCTCTCTCTCTCTCTCTCTCTATATATATATTTCTCTCTCCTTTTTTATTTTTAAGACTTTAAAATTTAAATTATATATATCTATTAACTATTAAATTTATATTTTTAGAACCTATTCGACGAGATCATTGGGCCTGCAAAGAAGAAGAAGACCTTACCTGTTTGGACTCGACCTCCCGGACAGAGATTATCTCGATCTTCATCGCCAAAATCCGAAACAAGCATGTCGGCCGAGCAAGGGCAAGATCCCCCAAATGAGTTTGAACGGCTGAGGAAGGAGATACAAGATGAAAGGGTTCGGAATGATACCCCAATCGCCCAACTCATGGCGATTATGATGAACATTCAGAGTCGGCTCCCTCCACCCCAACAGCAAATACCCGATGGTGAGGAGATTCCTTATGATGAGCATCTGGAACAGCCTCCTCCGCCTGATAATCCTCAGTTGGCTGAAATGTTAGCCAAGATACTTAAGCTTGAAGAATCTGTATCCAAAAGCGAGCAGAGAGCCATCACCGGTTTTGACATGGACAAACTTTGCATCTTCCCAGGTGCCAAGCTTCCCAAGAAGTTCAAACATGTGGACTTTGAGAAATTTGATGAAACCGGAGATCTAAGAGGACACGTTCAAGCATACGTTAGCTCTCTCTCATTGCAAGATGTCGATAAGCCTGTCATGGCACAAATGTTCCATGAAACTCTCACAGGGCCCGCCCTCCAATGGCTCTTATCTCTTGACATCTCGAAGAGACAGACTTGGGAAGAAATGGTGGCTGCTTTCATCAAGCAATACGAGTACAATGTGCAGCTCAAGGTCACTACCCGAGAGCTTGAAAGTATTAAGATGAAAGAGAGAGAATCCTTCGCAGAATTTGTAAAAAGGTGGAGAGCGAAGGCTGCACAAATGACTGATCGTCCTAGTGACAAGGACCAAATGCGCATCATAACCAAGAACCTTCAGCCTGATTTGGCTCAGTATATGGTGATGGCTTAGGCGCATAATTTTGAGACCTATTTTGAGATGGGTTTGTCAATTGAGGAAGCCATGCAAAGTGGGGTGTTGAAGAAAGGAGATCCCATCCCCAGGCCCAAACGGAATTACATTGGAAACACCTCATCCCTATACGCAAACCCCAGTTACACAGCCGGCACCTCATCCAGTTCCATGAATCATCAACCCCACAAAGCCGAGCCCATAAATGCCATCATGTCCCAACCAGCTCAACCAACCCAGCCTTTTCAAAACCAAAGAGGACGACGAGTTTTCACCCCTCTTCCCCTACCCCTTCCTGTTGTCTTCGAGCTACTCGTTCAACAAAGAAAGATTAAGCCACTCCAACCAACCCCACCTCCACAAAATCCTCCACCATCCTACAACCCAAACACCTTCTGCATTTTCCACCAAACACCTGGCCACCCAACAGAAAGATGCCAGCGGTTGCGTCATGAGATTCAAGATCTTATTGACAATAAACAAATCCGAGATCCCACCGAAAAACCCAATGTTGTCACCAATCCCTTGCCAACCCACAAAAGAAACATCGATATAGGAATGATTACCTTTAGCTCCACTCAAAAGGACCTAAATTCCATTCCATTTGACCCAAGCCAGTATATCATACCCGAAACAGATCCCAAGCCCATTGTACCTATACCAACTGAATACAGGTTATGCTTTCTAGAAGCACATTTGGATCCCACTATGTGGCAGAAGTGGGGGAATGTGGTAATGTCAATGGAGGCCTGTGAACATGAGATAATGGTAGCCAATGGCATGGCGAATGAAGAAGTATGGCCGATTAATGAGCAGTTCAACGAAGAACCTCCGTTTGCTGCCATGATCGACCAATTTTGGGATCCGGTGCTTGTAGATCCACTTGATGGGTTTGCACTTCTTAATTTATTTGGAGAACCGCTACCCATGATGCAAAACCAACAGCCTGTGGAAGAAGGACATGGACAGAATTGGCAAGAAGAGATTGAAGCACCCAATGAGGCACATGGAGATGAATGGGACCCCGCACCAAATGAATGGCAGCTCATGGACCTCAATGATCCTCTGGATGGGTCCACACTCCCCATGTTCTTTGATGAAGCATATTTTCCAATGACACCACTGTGGGAAGGTCGCCCTGATTTCTCCATGATGAGTGAACATGCAATAAATCGAATGACGGAAGAGATATAGTTCACACCATATGACTACATAATTGATGAGAATCTCCCAGCACCTCAAGTACAAATTCCGGAGAATTGTAACATCATGGTGTTGAACAACGGCGTGGCCGATATTTGGGATCAGCAAATGGAAGAGAATGTTTTAGCCAATGTTTGGGCTAATCCAAGTGAGGGTATAGCATTATCACCATTATGGGTCGGAGATAATGAAGTTTGGGCCGTTAACCAAGCAGCAATGGAGAATGGAGATGTGTGGAGTGAAACAACCGTGGAGGGAATCACCAAGGGTTTAAAAGAAGCCAGTATTACAAAGGGAAAAAGAAAGGCGGAGGGGGATCTTGTTGATTTTTACACAGATTATACTGATTTGTGGGGAGATGACCTTGATTCAGTTCTCCATCTTCTTCGAAGTGGTCGGTTTTATCAACCTCCTCAAATGTTCACTGGAAATACCTCTAACCCACCTCCTAACACCATGAACCAGTCTCCAGTTAACCCAACCCCACAAAACAATCCAGCTCCACAAAATGACCCAGCTCCACAAAATAACCCGATTCCAAACAATCCCAATGACCCAATCGCCAACCCAACCGATTTCCAAAACCTTTTTAACCCACCAACCAACCAAACCCACACCTCTTCTGCAGCCAATAGCCGTGTGTTTCGTCCAAAACCTCCACCAACAGCCGAAGAAAACCCCATCCAAAAACAGCTTGAGAAAATCCCAGCCGCCTTAACCATTTGGGGGCTACTCATGAGTTCCAGCGAGCATCGCCAAAAGCTCGCTCAAGCGCTATCTTGTATGGAGGTTGCTCCCGACACAACCCCCGAAGCCATGATGGCCGCCATTGCTACCAAACCTACCAAGCACACCGTAACCTTCACCGAAGCCGATTTACCGCTCGAAGGAACCGACCACAACAAACATTTGCATGTTACTATGAAGTGCATGGGGAAATGGATCCCAGTTGTATTGATAGATAACGGGTGTGCGCTCAATGTTTGTCCTCTCCGAGCAGCTCAGTGTTTGGGACTCAAACCAAAGGACTTCACGCCATCTAATCTCACTGTTCGGGCTTACGATAACACCCGTCGCAATGTACTTGGGACTGTGGAAATGGAGATTGCAGCTGAAGGGTTTAAATCATTAGTGGAATTCCATGTCCTTGAGATTCCGGCTTCGTTCAATTTGTTGTTGGGTCGCCCTTGGATGCATCGATCCGACATAATGGCAGTTCCATCTACTCTGCACCAAAAAGTCTTGCTTGGATTAGAAAGCGGAACGATCGCCATCTACGGAGACTCAGGCATTCGTCCTCATGCCGAAGACAATGCTCCCTTGTTGGAAATTATGTATGATGAGAATGACATCCAAATTGGGGGTTTTGCTTTTGATACCTCAAGCGGTGTATGCACGCTCCGCATTGATGATGACTTCACAATCAGTACCACTGTTCTCGAGATGCTGAGAAGGATGTCTTATCTGCCAAGCACCGGTTTAGGCCGGACTCATCAAGGGGTGATTCAGTTTGCAGAATTTCCCTTTTAGCGAGGCCGTTTTGGGTTAGGATATGAGCGTACACCAAAGGAAATGCAAAGAGGAAAGACTAACGGGGCTAGCAGCAGTGCAAACCGTCAGATCCCCTTTGTCAGGGAAGCGTCTAATGCACCTTATCGCGGCCAGCTGGAGCCGTTTGTAAATGAAATAAATGGAGAGGTGTATCCCGGATTTGAAATCTTCGCTAACGATGCTTGGGACAGTGAAGATGAACATGAAAAGGTGAAAAAACTGGTGAAAGAACTCAAAGCAGATTGGATGGAGGCTCTGGACGATGGGATCCTGATGTCAATGTTCGACGAGGTCAGTCTAACAGGTAAGGATAAAGAGGAGCCAGCGGTGATGATGCTCGGGCAGGAGGCCCTTGAAGACCCCAGCGTGCTGATTGTGGATGCCATAGGAGGATATAAGAATTGCACTTTCACACCTGTTGTAAAATTCACTGGCACTTTCACCGAGTCTGAGTCTAATTTCGAGTCCGAGACTGTACCTAGCTTTGTGTAGGGGGTGTAATTCCACGTTAGCCAGTATCACGTGCAGGCTTGGCTCGACCCTAAATCTGCAAGACAAAGAATAGGTTAGAGCACCCTTGCCTCTCGTTGGCAAAGGCCCTCCGATGCTTAAGTTAGTACTGGATTACTAATCAAGCCAAGAACACAGTGCGTATAACTGGGTGTTACAGCGTACCTTTTGTCATGGTTGTCGCCTTGTATTTATAGGTGTAGACCTACATCATCTTAGGCATCTCGTGCCCCCTGTTTCCTACTTTCTTTAGGAAACCTTCTCCTAACAGGACTTTTCCTATTAAGAGATAACTTCCATATCCTGCTAGATTTCGTCTAGCAGAGGTATTTCTTCCCATATAGGATTCTTTCCTATATGTGGTATACTCTAATCACGTTAGGAATTCCCATATTAATCCCTTTCTCTACGGGATTGCTCCTTATCTCATAAGGGGCCACTGTGGAATATTCTGGAATGTCTCACCGCCTTATTCGTGGCGGTGCCGAGCTTCCTCATAGCTCGGAATAACCCGTACATATCTCAGCTTATTACGCCGAGCTGAACTATGTATTCCCGAAGGTTGTTTAAGCTATACACGTAGCCTGTCCAGTTCGGCCATACCAGGGACACCTCCCTATGTCCTATGCCGAACTGGTGCATCCTGATTTAGTAGTTTGCTTGATTATTCTGACCTTTTTCCTGTTTAGTGCAGCTCGGCACAGGGCCTAAGGACTCCCTATGTGGTGCCGAGCTATTCACCCTCTCGTGGTGACCGTTATAGGCACGTGCTATGCCTAGTAGTAGGGTAATCAGACTTTACCCTCTCCACTTTGAGTCGGAGATCGCGCCTCGTGCCACTCCACGTCATCACTTTTCTTTTGAGTTCGAGTCCACTGCAATGTACCGCACCCCTGAGGGTTTCATGATTGAAATGGATTACGATTTCGCTTACTTTGCTGTTCCCGAAATAAATTGTGTTGATCCTGACGATAATGAGACCAAGTTCGAGGGAGAAATACCCAAAGAACTTAGGTCTCTAATCGAAAGGGAAAATGAAAGGCATGCTCAGTCAATAAAAGAAGAAGTTATTTCAATAAACTTGAGAAATGAGGAAAATCCTCGCATGGTTCAAATCGGTTCCGGGCTATCTTCGGAGGAACAAAGATTGCTCACTGATTTACTCAAAGAATTCGAGGATGTTTTCGCTTGGTCCCACGCAGATATGCCCGGAATCGATCCTGAAATCGTGCAGCACAGAATCCCCTTATATCCCGATGCAAAACCAGTAAAGCAGAAATTGAGAAAAATCAGGCCGGATTGGGTTGAAAAAGTTAAGGAGGAAGTTACCAAGCAGTTCAATGCCGGATTCTTAATGGTAACGGAGTATCCACAATGGGTTGCTAACATTGTGCCGGTGCCCAAGAAGGATGGAAAAGTCAGGGTATGCGTGGATTTCAGGGATTTGAACAAAGCCAGCCCAAAAGACGACTTTCCCTTGCCACACATTGATGTACTGGTGGATAACACGGCAGGGCATGCACTATTATCATTCATGGATGGTTTCTCAGGGTATAACCAGATTTTGATGGCACCAGAAGATCGAGAGAAAACAACCTTCACTACTGAATGGGGCACGTTTTATTATCGGGTCATGCCGTTCAGATTGAAGAACGCAGGGTCAACTTACCAACGAGCTGCAACGACCTTATTACATGACATGATGCATAAAGAAGTTGAAGTGTATGTTGATGATATGATTGTGAAGGCAAAGGAAAGGGAAGAGCATCTCCCGGCATTGCGCAAATTCTTTGAGAGAATACGGAAGTACAGGATGCGCCTCAATCCACAAAAGTGCACATTCGGAGTCACCGCTGGGAAGATGTTGGGATTCATGATTACCACCAGGGGAATAGAAGTCGATCCATCGAAAATCAAGGCAATATTAGAGATGGAGCCACCAAAGACAGAGAAGGAAGTCCGGAGTTTCTTAGGAAAAATCCAGTTCATCAGTAGATTCATCGCCAAGTTAACTTCAACTTGCGAGTCGATGTTTTGTCTTCTTAAAAAAGAGTGCCTTTCCAATGGGACGACAGGTGTCAGAAAGCGTTTGAATCAATTCAGAAATATCTCCAAAACCCTCCGGTATTGATGCCACCAATACCAGGAAAGCCCTTGATTCTATACTTATCGGTGACGCAATCGGCGATGGGATGTATGCTGGCACAAGAAGGAGAAGCCGGAGTGGAAAAGGTTGTTTATTACTTAAGCAAGAAGATGGTAGGAGCTGAAGAGAGGTACACCCCGTTGGAAAAGACATGTTGGGCTCTTGTTTGGGCCTCCAAAAAGTTAAGACACTACATGTTGGCTTATTCGGTGTTGTTGATCTCTCAGATGGATCCTCTCAAATATTTATTCGAGAAACCGGCACTCACCGGAAAACTAGCACGATGGTTGCTCTTGTTGGCCGAATTCGAACTCAAGTACGTAACACGGAAATCAGTAAAAGGAAGGGCTGTAGCGGAGTTCCTAGCAGATCACCCAATCGAGGGGCCAGAAGATAAGGAATTTCAGTTTCCCGATGAACATGTTATGACGGTATCGGAAGATACTTGGAAGTTGTACTTTGATGGAGCTGCCAATCAGAGGGGATTTGAAGTCGGTATACTACTAGTGTCACCAGAAGGACCGCATATTCCTCTCTCTTTCAAGTTAAATTTCGAAGTTACCAATAATCAAGCGGAATATGAGGCGTGCATTGTGGGAATGGAAGTTGCTTTTGAAATCGGGGTAAAGAAATTGGAAGTGATAGGAGATTCGAATTTGGTGGTTTCTCAAGCTAACGGTGATTGGAAAGTGCGGGGAGAGAAGTTGAAGCCATACCATAAAGACCTCGACGACCTGATTCATCAATTTGAGCAAGTCACTTATACTCACATCCCAAGAATGAAGAATCAGTTTGCCGATGCACTTGCTACTCTGACATCCATGGTAGAATTACCCGTAGGAGTAAGAATGAGGCCGATCATGATTGAACAAAGAAACAGGCCAGCCTATGAATATGTGATGAATGTTGAAGAAGTTAATGACGGCCTGCCTTGGTATCACGATATTTGGAATCTGGTTGAGAAGGGAGTGTATCCAGAAGGAGCGAACAAGAAATATCGGATAGCATTATAGAGGTTGGCGTCGCAATACATCATCTATGGTGGAAGGTTGTACAAAAGGTCATACTGTGGTATGCATAAGCTATGCATCTGTAGTGACGACATAAAAAGGGTGATGGAGGAGATTCGTGAAGGAATTTGTGGTCCCCACATGAGCGGAGTGATGATGGCAAAGAAAATTCTGAGGCAAGGGTACTTTTGGTTAACCATGGAGACAGATTGCATCCAGTATGTGCGGAGATGTCATAAATGTCAGGTCCACGCTAATCTCATGCATGTCCCGCCAACTGAGCTTCATACAATGGCAACGCCTTGGCCTTTCTCAGTATGGGGCATAGATGTAATCGGGAAAATCACGCCGCCAGCATCAAATGGACACAAATTTATCTTAGTGGCGATTGATTATTTCACGAAATGGGTGGAGTCGGCTTCTTATGCTACGTTAACCGCAGTGCAGGTGGCTCATTTCATTAAGCAAAACATCATTTACCGATATGGGGTTCCGAATGCGTTTGTGTCAGACAATGGGGTACATTTCAAAGGAAGGGCAGCAGAGGTGCTCGAAGAGTTTAATGTTCAAGTACACAAGTCAACAGTGCACAGACCGCAAACTAATGGGGCAGTGGAAGCAGCAAATAAATCAATCAAGAATATTTTGGAGAAAACCATTGAATCATCCAGGGATTGGCATGAAAAGCTACCATTAGCACTGTGGGGATATCGTACTTCTATTCGTACTCCGACAGGGGCAACACCCTATTCATTAGTATATGGTATGGAAGCAGTACTTCCCATTGAGCTCGAAGTGCCATCTTTAAGGGTGATGATTGAAAATGAGCTTGACGAGGCCGATTGGTTGAGCGATAGGTTCGCAGAGCTGATGTTGTTCGATGAAAGGCGACTGCGGAAGTTGTATCATATTCAAGGGTATCAAAGGAGGATTGCTCGCGCATTCAACAAGAAGGTGAAATCCAGGGATTTAATTGAAGGGGATATGGTCGTTAAAGAGATCCGAGCACCGATATTTGATCCACGGGGGAAATTCAGGCCGAAATGGGCAGGGCGATACATCATCAAGACTATACTCGACGGTGGGGCAGCAATGATTATTGATTTGGATGGCAATGAGTTCAACAATCTTGTCAATTTGGACCAACTCAAGCGATATTACCCCTGAGAGATGCTCGTTGGGTGGAAAACCGCAAGGGCGGGCCGATCCAAGCAAAATTCAGAGCAAGTCCGCTAGGCTGAAAATCCACATTGGACGGCCTAGGCAAAATTTAAGGCTAAAATTCAGAAAGAGCTCGCTGGACCGAAAACCTGAAAAGGCAGTGTCAGGCAAAATTTAAAGCACAAAAAGGAGAGTGTTAATACCCGAGCGAACCTTTCCCTGAACTACGCCATGACTTGATTCCTTGCAAAAGGATACGTAGGCAACCTCATCCTGGGTTCGGTCTAAATCAGCTGAGTTGGTCTACATTTTTCGCAATATCTAAAGGAGGAAGCATAAGGAATCGAATGAACCAAGAGGGGGAAACCCTTCATCGTTCAATTTTATTCAAATCATTTCTTCGATTACATAAGCTGAGCATAAAAGCCTAAAAAATAAAAAATAAAAAAAACAACATTTATTTTTGGAAAACAGCTTAGTTAAGTTGAGAAGGTCAGTCCACGATTTTGCCAAATCTTGCTTCTGATTCCCCTCTGAGCCATTCACGGTACCTTCCTCGCAGGTGAATACTCGGATACTGATCGCAAACCCAAGTCACCCTACTTCCCCAATCACGACGGTATGCTTCAACGACGGAATGTTTGAACTCGGGGAGATGGAAATCAGTGGGATATGAGAACTCCACCTCCTGACGAATCCCGAACTGACGAAGGATGCGCTGAGGAAAATAGAAAGTGAAGCCTGTCAACCCGGCCAAGACCACCCATGAATGTCCCATGTGTTTGGCCGTCATGTCCGGCAGAGGCAACCAGTGGCACCTCCAAATGACGTGTTCCTCTTCCACCGCAATGAAGAAATCCAACCAGTCCTCCACATTGTGTCGAGTCTCCACAAAACCCCCACTTCTCCAACCCCTGGCCTGATAAACCCAGTTATTTGCCGGATCCGCGACCAACTTCATTTTGTCACACAACCACATCTGCCAAACCAAAACCAAAAACCAAAAACCAAGTCCAAAATACACAGACCAAAATCCAAAAATCAAAACCCAAATACCAAAGCCAAAATCCAAACCTGAAGCAAAAGGGGACTCCCGGCAAACACATTGGTTCTTCCTGACCTCACTGCATCCAAACCCATGAGAGTCTCTGCCAAAACCATGGGAACAACGTCTCTTCGTTGCTCAATCTGCGCAGCAACCGAAACAATTGAGGGACTGGGATTGCCTTCGTTTGGAACCAACAAATAGGTGGCAAGAAGGCACATGCAAAGAGCAAACATGCGGCGGTTCTAAACAGTATAGTCCAATGGATTGCCGCGTGGACTAAAATCTGCAAAGAGGCGAAGAACATCGAGTGAACCTCCGTGAATCAAACGATTTGCAAAACCATCACTCACGCCAAGCTTGTCTCGAAGGATCTTAACCAAATTGACGCAGATTGAAGGGATCACTGGCTCGGTATCGGGACAAGTTTCGAGATATGCATGAAACTCTTCCACAGTAGAGCAAAGCTCTTGAAGACCAAAACGGAACACATGAAGCTCTGGGTCCCAAAATTGAGCGGCAGCATGCAAAAGTTCGGGACAGAGAGGAATTGAGTGGATGTGACGTAAGGAATTGAGATGGTGGCCCCGAAAATTGAACCAATCGATATTTTCAAAGCTCGGAATCCAGGGTTGAAGCACGACAGAGGCGAGCATGGCCATAGTGTGAAGTTGAATGAGAAAGGAATGGAGAACAAAGTTTTAACAAAAAAAAGGGTGGAATAAATAAAATGGGTGTAAAAGAAATGTGTGGCAAGGCATGGTATTTATAGGAGGAAAGTGAGGAATAATGACAATTTTACATGCAAGATTGGTAGAAGGGAATTCAAGTTTCAATAAATTCAAAGTTGATTTTCAAGAAAAATTGCATGGAAAATCATGAGAAAATTTTGGAAATAAGTGGCATTTGTTGGAAAATGAAAGAAAAGACCTTGGAAATATGTATAGGCGGCTTGGGAAGGATGTTTGAAGTGTTTACATGTAGCTTGGGGCAGAAGAACGCCATGCAATGGGCAAGACAATGCCTTGAGAAGAACAAAAATTCTGCCAGGAAGCAGGTCCAGGCGCCCAGACTCAATCCAGGCGCCTGGATTGGATGATTCGCTTGCACTCAATCCGGCGCTGGATTAGCTCAGTGCGACGCACGGAAACGATTAGCAAGAACCAAGTTTTGACCTCCAAACTCATTTTCATGCATTTTTGGCAAGTTTTGTTGATTCCAACATGATC
>CM029277.1:19575150-19858875 GCA_016920895.1 Vaccinium myrtillus
TATCATCTCGCTAATAATCTAAGTTTATTAAAGTCTAATAAAATCTTATCCTATCAATGCTAAGGGGATTCCCCCAATAATTGAGTGCCACCTCACCTCCTTCAGGATTAGTCTTTTCTTGCCCACCAAGTTTTTCGCCTTGCGGCGACTCGTGCCTCATTCTTGTATCTGTGACGCTGTTAACAGAGTTGAACCCCGACCTAGATCAACTTTTTAAGAAAATTGGCACATACACAGAAAGGTGCGCTATTTAATTTTTCCTTTTACGATAGGCTTTAAGTCACAAATAAATATACTTCCTAAGTCCTAATGGTAAATGGGCCGCTACATATTAAAATTCTCTTTTATAATTCTTTTATCGTTTTATTTGTTAATAAAAGTCGGGGTGTTACAATTCATAATAGCCTTGGGACTTGGTATTCGTAATCCAATCCCAAGAAGGCTAATCTAAAAAGACAAAGTCGCCCTTGGTTCAATAATGTAATGAACAAAGTACCCAATGGGGTTTTGATATATTAATGAAGATACCTATATTATTTTCCATTTATATTCATCCTGACTATGCTTAAATTTTATTTTAAATAATGTATAAAATGATATCGTTTGTGTATATATACTATATATGGCCTAGTTTGGCTTAAATAAGCCACTTGCCTTTTTTTCTTTTTGTCTTTATTCAAAAAATCTTATTTGTTAGTTTTATTTATTTTTATGAATAAAGAAAAGAATAATCTAAAAAATCTATCTTTTTTTATTTATTTTTGTCTTTATTAAAAAAATTCAGTTTGGATCCTAAAAAGATTTGACCGGGTGAAAAATAATATTTTCTTTTCTTTTAATCATTTTATCTAAGTAAATTATATTTTTTGTTTTATTGATCAACATCTCACTAATTTAATGTCTATATCTATCTTGACCAAGGTTAAATATGCGTAGATAAGGGAACTTGAGTGGGGGGAAATTTTAAATATTCGTTGGGATTGTGTCAATTTTTTTAAATTATCGGTTTGTCTCAACAAAATGAATCTAAAAAGTACAAAATTATGTTCAAAACTATTTTTATAATAAAAGAAAAAAAATAATAGAAAATTAACAAATGAAAAAAATAAAATAAGAAATGAATAAAGACAAACGAATAATTCTAACAACTTATGAAGCCAAAAATAGCCCTATTGACTTGTAAAAGTTTCATACACAATACGGAAATAGTCAAGGGGAAAATTGACAATTTACTTTTTTAATCTCATCCTTCCATTTACAAACGGGCCAATTGGTATAGGGTCCACTATAGCACATTTCTAATGTCTCGGGTCCAGCCTAACAATTCTTAACATTCCCAGTCCACTGGCATAACACAATTACTAGTTTTCCCACGTTATAAAAGAGGCACAAAAAATTTTCAACGCCATTCTTGCATGGTTGCACTTGAACAACGTCTTTCTTTCTCTCCTTCTCTCTCTCCCTCTGCAATTGTTTGTGAACGGATCAACAAGTCCACACACCCTTGACGCCGGTCCTTCTACCGCAGATTCCGGCGTATCCTAACATGAACGAGGGGTGCCAGTGCACATCAAGTGTTTGATAAATCAACTGATAGAGTTACAGATGTAAAAAATGGGGCTATTCCAACATGGAAACGCAAGATTGGAGTGATGAAAGCCTTTAAATCTCATCGGAAAGCTCCGGGTAACGGCGGATACTACGTTTCCAACACGGTGAGCGAGTGAGCCGTTGTGATGGTGATATTTTTGTCGAGATTTAGGTACTCGTTGCCTGGGCCGACGATGAACTCGACGGAGGTGTTGGTGAATGCCTTGAGGACACGTGGATTTCCGTCGTAGAGCTTGAGTTTTGTGGCGCCGATTGATCGGACGAGCGGGACAACGTGTTCTGGTGGCGGGAGGTTGTTTGCGATCTCGCCGTAGTTTTTGCCGGCGGCGGTGGACTAATTTATTCCAAATAGGTTGTTACTATACCTCCACCAGAATCGGATATTCTAAGCATCGATGGATTCACCATCCAATTCTGGGAACTTAAAGAAAGACAAAGCGGACGGGTATAAATATAGCAGCATCTTTGATGATGGTAAGATCTACCGGGCAACGGATAGTTAAACATTTCACTTCCTGGGTAGTAGTTTTCAGGTTTACTATTAAGACAAATCCAGAACAAGAAGCAGTACATAAATCTCCATATAATAGTATTTCTTATGATTTACCTTTTATGTAATTATAGAAAGTAGTACTTATTGTGGTGATATTGGTATGAGATTATGGAAGCCTGGGAGGTACACACGTGTTAATGGGTTTGTGCATGGCAATGAGATAAGTCTGGTTAGGGTGGCATGTGTCCATAGGAAGTGTTGAGTCACCTTTGGTCAACAAATATTGTGAGGAGAAATAATGAAAAAAAAATTCATTTAGAGAGCTGTGTTTAGTGGGAGTGGGAGTTTGGCTTCCCAAGTATTTTGTTTTCTACTTTAAGGTAATGGCATATAAATAAAAAGTGTTGCCAGTTATTGTGGATTCTTTTAGGCAGATAACAAACACTCACGACTCCCAGAGTCCCAGATAAAAAGAGTTAAAACAACAAAAAAAAGTGCATATAATCACATCTTGTGAGTCCAGATAACCACCTCTTGTGAGTTAAGACATCTGATCCCAAATAGGCTTTAAAAAAAATATCGTACACATTTTGTGAGTGCAAATAACCACATCTTGTGAGTCAAAATAACCACCCCTTGTGATTCTAGATATGATTATCTACAAAGGGTGGCGAGAGTATTTTACTACAATGGAGGACAACTTTTTGGGCACACTAGCGCACGCACACAACTACACATTTATGCTCCATTGAAAGAAAAAAAAATAGTAGTAGACTAGTAAAGGAGTACTAATAGGAGTATATGTTTGCTAAAAATATTTTACCAAATTTAGGGGGATGCAGAATGTTATGAGGCATAAATAATTCACATTCTTGATTGTGGCGTCTTGTGTGACAATTGCTTGTCTCTGGCAAGCAGAAATGGGTTGAGCATTGCATGCAAATGTGGTGTTTGAGTGGATGGGGATTTGATCCCTATTAGGCTTTTTAAAAAAAGATATAGTCCAGATAACCACCTCTTGTGAGTCCAAATAAATATATCTGATCCCAAGTAGGCTTTAAAACAAGGTTCTGAATCTCGTACCGGATAGGGTACCGATTTTCTTACTGGTACGGTACGGTACCGGTACCGGGCGAGTACCGGTACCATTTCGGATTTAGCGATACTACATGTATATACATATATAAAAATTGAGATTTTTACTCGTATCACCCAAAAAAAAAAATTAGTAAATTATATCATCCAATTCTTTATAAAATATATTATATTAAAAATAACTATATTACATTAAAAATAATAGTTCTGAAAAATAATTAAAAATTTAATTACATGGAGGATTTATAATTTTTTGGTGCGAGAAAAGTAATCAATTTACAAGGACTCAATATTAACAATTAGAAAAAAAAAATACCAAACCGATTGGAATCTCAACCACACTTGATAATTTTTGCCTTTTGGTTTATGGACCACATGATCTCCATCGAGATACTTCTTCCACTTTACTCTCTCTCCTTCCTACACATCCAGATTGCTCTCTAGTCACTTCCCATTCCCCCACACCCTTCTTCCCCACCAGAAAACAAAGCACAAATCGCCGGAGACAATACAATTCAGCCAAGGGTGCAGCAAAACCCAAAGCCAAATCCAACTGCTGCAGAAAAACCGAAGCACAAATCGCCGGAGAGGTGGCCGGTCACCGGAGAGGATCAAACTCACGGCAGATTGGCAGCCATCTTTGATTGAGGGAATCGTATAGCCGCAATAGGGTTTACCAGAAAGGGGAAAACGAGAAAAGAAGGCTTTTATACGAATTTGATTTTGAAAAATTTACGAAATTGCCATATGCAATTTCTCGGCCGGAACAGCCGGTATGTGCGTACCGTCCGGAATGGCCGGAACCGACCGGTATTGGCCGGAATTGAGGACGGGACGGTATTACAAGGTGAGGTTACCGTTTTTATGCGAATCTAGTACGTACTAGTCGGTACGGTACGAGATTCACAACCTTGCTTTAAAATAAAGACATAGTACAGATAACCACATCTGCTGAGTCCATATAACCACCTCTTCTGAGCCTAGATAACCACATCTGATCCCAAGTAGGCTTTAAAAAAAAGAAGATATAGTCCAGAATCACCAGATACCCACATCTTGTGAGTCCAGATAACCACATCGGATCCTAATTAGGCTTTAAAAAAAAAGATACAGTCCAAATAACCACATCTTCTGAGTCAGATAACCACCTCTTGTGAGTTCAAATAACCACATCTGATCCCAAGTAGGCTTAAAAAAAAGAAGTATAGTCCAAAATCACCAGATAACCACATCTTGTGAGTCCAAATAACCATATCTGATCCCAATTAGGCTTTAAAAAAAAGAAGATATACTCCATAATTGCCAAATAACCACATCTTGTGATTCCAGATTACCACATCAAATCCCAAGTAGGCTTTTAAAAAAAAAGATACAGTCCAAATAACCACATCTTCTGAGTTAGATAACTACCTCTTATGAGTTCAGATAACCATCATTTTTTTTTTATAAGTCATAGAGGTTCTTATCATCCCTTTCGGAAAGTGCATTTTGAGGTTCTTCTTGTCCTCCACCTGGAAATTTTTGCTGAGTTTATCATCAAGAAACTTCAACATCTAGATGGTGGTAAAAGAGGCTGAACAGCAGAGCAGTCTTGTGAACTACATGCTTAGCTGCGAGGCAGCCTCGTGGATTTCAATGTTTCCACGACCCTTTGACTGGTCATTTTTGTCTAGACGGCTTTCCTTAAGCTCCTTGAGTGAGTGTCAAAAAAAATCTCCCAGAGTGACTTAAGCATTTGTTTGTTAGAAATTCCCCTTGACCAAAAAGACAAGGAAAAATAACATCTAGTAGTTAGTATTGGCTCAAGCATAAACAGAATGGAAAAAGCTGTGCTTGCTGCTTAGTTGTCTCTTGCCTTATAATAGTTAATTTGTTCAGCATTTCTCAAGCTATCAAGGTACTTATGCTTCTTGAATTCAAATCAACACAGAAAATTATCTAGTGCCAGCTCACATGCAAAAATGACACCATATAAGTGTACTTCAAACAAGGAAAATGCTAAACTCCGCCTTTAGGCGAAGGATAATGCGTAAAAAAATATATTGATATCTAAGAAAAGTGAATTAATATCCATAAAATTTTATTGTTATCTTTAAGATGTGTATTGAAATCCGAACTTGTTTGTATTTATATTCATAGCTAATTATAGGTGACGGTAATGTTTAACATATGTTATTAGGATAGAAAAGCAATGTGGAGTTGAGATTGATGGGGATTAGACAAAAACAACATTGTTGTCCACCACGTTGCTTTTCTATTAGGCATTTCATCAAACAACACACTTGCATCATCTCTTTTTCCAGAAAGCCGAGTAGATTAACACGAAAGTATAAGATCTCAAAAGAGATACTCCAAACCAAGCATGTCGATGCTGATTGATGGCAGATTTTTTGATATTCCTCCAAGAGCCCAGATAATACCGCATATCAGTCATTATACTATGCAAAACTTGCAGTGTGATATACTTTTACTCGCATAAGTAGGACTAGATTTCTGAGGCCCCGTTCCGCTAAAAAAAACAGTTTTGTTTTAACTCAAAAACTATCTCATTCCACTAACAAAAAACCACTTAGTTTTTTTGCAAAACTAAAAACCAAAAAAGCCAAAAAACTAGTTAGTGGAACAAGTTAGTTTTTTTGCAAAACTAAACATACAAAAAACTAGTTTAATGGAACAAGTTAGTGGAACAAGTTAGTTTTTTTGCAAAACTAAAACAACCAAAAAAACCAAAAAAAAAACCAAGTTAGTGGAACACCCCCTGACTCTCCCTTCGCGAACACAAAGAATGCCCAGATTTATTCAAAACCGAAATCGGATTATGTAGTTCATGACTTAAGCAGGAAAACCAGTAAAAAGATCCACAAGGATGGACAAAAGAACATCAATCAATCAAAGGTCCATGAGATTACCAGAGAAGAGGAATCGAAGGAATTTTGAGGAGTTTTAATATTCCGTCCAAATCGCCAACCTCGTAACATCTTCTCGCCCAGTAAATTGAGAAATTGATGAATCTTTAAATGTCGACCAATTCACCCAATCGATCAGTCACGACAAAGAAGAACAGTCGAAACCTCTCACTCGATCTCCCTCTCCCTCTCTGTATGCGTGTTTCAGCTGTAAAAGAGATTCAACGAACGACTTGTCACATAGGGGCATTTTTGTCCTGTGAAAAATAAGGAGTGGACCTAACAGAATAAAAAAAAGTGATTTGGTGGATTAGAGGTGTTATGAAAACATTAGGTGGACTAGAGGTATTATAAAAAGCTATAATGGACCCTTTAACAATTTTTTATTTACAAACAAACATGAGGTCAGGACTAATAATCTAATCTCAATGGTCAATACTGTTGAGAACAAACGTGGTTTCAGAATTAGAGGGGGTATTGACAATCCTTGTTGTTGTGAATCCTATCCTAATCTCATCATCCTACGAATCCCATCATTCTCAGTCGGGTTATCCAACGGGGCCTCAATTCTCAACATCCACCAAAACTCGAAGGATGGCAACGGGTCGGGTTTGGATCGGAGTGCTCCTTCCATACCCAATCCCCAAACTTCACACTCACCTCTGTACCCGTATCTATACCCAACTAGGGACCAAATTTATATCCACTGAGATAAAGAGTGAGACGGGTATTACTCAATATCCAATTACACTTCAATAAAGAAGCAAATACACGATTTTTTTTTTATATAAAAAATTTTAAGAAATGAAATATCATTAAGTAAACACATATCAAATATATAACCATTTTATATTCAAAATTTCATTCATATTAATACATTAACATAACGGCCAAATAAAAATACCCCACGAAAAAAATCATAAAGCAATGTGTAAAGCTATGGTTACAGACTCGAGAGGTACATAAATGGTACCGACACCTTGTGGGGTTCATTTTTTGTCTCACACGAATGATTTAGACCGTTCATTAATTTTAAAATAATTTTTTGAGTGTCCCTGCACAAAATCACCTCAATTAAATATGTGTAATTTAATGATCCAATATTCCTATGTTCCATTCAAAATTTAGGTCCCCGAATTCTGAATGAAACATGGTAACATTGGATCAACCACTCGAAAATTTATTTTGAAATTAATGACCGGTTTGGATCATTCGTATGTGTCACGCCCTCACTTTTAATAACCAAAATACATATAATTTCCACCTAGGATAGGTCCAAAGTCAAACAATTCCCCTCTAAAAAGTCAAAGTACAATCTCATAGTCAAAGTTCAACGAGTCTCTAACCGAGGGCACCCGTACCCATGCATAAGTAACAAAGGTTTTTAAGTTATTACATATATCGGATTTTGTGAAAAGATTGAAGAAATAGAAGTTACACGATCGTCTCCCAAAAATATACTAAATATGGAGAGGATAAAATAACTTCATGTATAAATGAGCTTTATGTCATGCATCCACACTCCAAGCATCCAACTCATGTGTCTTCCCGAGTACCTGAAAATGATGGGGTGAGCTCACTAGCCCAGTAAGAAACTTTCCAACCAACACTAAGGGTATAGAGAATGAAAGATGCACATGAAGATATAGCAAACATGAATGAATTTACTAATAGGGACTACGATTGATCTACTCAATGTTAAATGTCCACAAGATACCCAAATACTCAACCAAGTACCAGGTGTCCAAGGAAATACCAAAAATGTTAAAAATTAACCCAAGTGTCCATCCATTTCCTCTTAGCCGTCACAAACTGTGTCATGTATCCAATTTCATCAAAATACCGTATCCTTTGTAAAACATTTCATTTTCAAATACTTCACAAAATAACCTTTTGTTTTAATAGGGAATAAATCCCATGGCCAGAGACGCACCGAACGGTGGCCCTAGTATTCATGATCACTATTTTCAAAAATCTATTTAACCCTCAAGTGTCCAAAACATCCATATAATTAATTTCGTTCAAAATCTCGTAGTATATCGATTGTCACTAAGTTAACACGTGTCCAAGTACGTGAGAAATCAAGACGAGTCATGAATCATACCATGATAGGCTAGGGATGAGTTTTCCAATAAGTTTTGAGGTGTAGGGAATAGATATGTCAAGTACAAGTCCGAACAAGCGACCAAAGTTGAAGAAAACAAATTTTAGGGAGTTAAAGGGAGTTGGATTGATCCACCTTTTGAAGTGGATTGATCCACTTTGGTCCTAAAAGGGGTTTGGATTGATCCAGTTTTCAAGTGGATTGATCCAATTTGGTTACAAGCAAAATAAGGCACTTTGGATCAATCCAACCCAACAAGTGGATCAATCCAATTGGTTTACGAGTAGATTTTTGACAACTTTTTCCAAAATGAAGGAGTTTCAATCCAAGTCAAATTTGAGCTTTCAAATCACAACCAAACATGAAAGGAGAGTGTATCAACAACTAATTCATGGATCAACCAAATAAATGTACGGAAATCAAGCTCACCCAAGATCAAAATCATCTCTCATGGTAGTGTCCAAACTTGGAAAGAAATCAAAGAGGAATGACAAGTATATTGCAACATTTCAAACCATATACACTTAAAGGAAGTAGAGATAGGTTCCCTACCTCAAGGATTGAACTCCAAATCAAGAAGAAAATGAAACCCTAGCTCTTGCTTCCAACCCCAACCGAAAAATGCTTCCCAAGACGAATCCAATGGTACCCATACTCCAAATTACGCGTAGAAGATGGATTTGAGGTTGAATCTAGAAGTATTAAGGTGTGGGAGGTGGATTTGTGGAGGAAAAATGAAGAAATTTATGGAGAGAAGTAGAGAGAGAGGGTGCCGGCCAAATGAGAGAAAAGAGGAGGTGTGTTTTGTTTAAAAAATCTGACCCTAACATGTGGATATACACTCTCACACTTGCACTTACACCCCTCGTGTTTCTAATATGTTTCCCTCGTACCCAAATGCAATTACCAAACTCGCATTGACCCTACTTTACTCTATTTTCATGTCCTCCCATTTCCCCAACATTATTATCGAAAAATCATTTGAAATTATGGCTCCTTACAGTATGAGACCTGAAAGTGGGCCCCGCAAGGCATTGGTACAATTTATGTACATTTTTTTGGTACCAGTAGTCGAGTTCACATACCAAAAATGCAAGTTATGCAACAAAGATACATAAGTAACTAATTGGTTAGTACAAAATAGAAAATGATTAGTTGATAGTAATTAATGTAAGAAAAATATAATTGTCTGCGAGAGATGTATATATAATGACGAACGGCTATGTTGGGACGGTTACGAGTATTTGGGTATGGGGATAACAAAATCATACGCAAAATCATACCTTCCCCATACCCGACCGGATATTATGAGTAATTATCCGCATATCCACTTATTGGGTGAGAAAAATGAGTAATATCCACCTCAAAATAACCTGATCGGACCGGGTATCAATAAATACATCCTCTATAGCAATACAGTTGAGCTCCCCAAAGCCTCCATGCCTCAAATCTTAATTTTCTAAAATTTTCCTTTTTTATTTTTTTTTAAATTAAGAGAGAGGGAAGAATAAAGTGGAGGAGTGGTGGAAGAGAGAGAGAGAGAGGTGATGGACGTTGGAGGGGAACCTGGGAGGAGACGTCTTTGAGGCATGCCCAATAAGCTGTTGAATATATTGATTTTTTCATTTTTTTCCTCCAATTAATATCTCCATTTTTATTTGATTTATCACTATCATTTTTCTCCACTGCCAACACACTAATGTGATTTTTATTTTATATGATGTAGCGTTACGCCTGTTCGATACATGAGGCCAGAAAAAACCCCAATGTGATTTTTTTATCAACTATCTTTTTCATCAAATAGTAGGGGTGATCAAAATAACTGTAAAACGCGAGTCCAGTCCAAACCAATCCAAACCGAATGGTTTGGTTTGGATTTTTAGTAATGTGGGTTGGTCCCACTTTTGAAAAATTAGAAACGGTGTTAAATGGTTTGGTTGTGGATTTACATTAATGGTTCCGATTCCAAACCGATCCGAATCGTGTGTGTGTATACAAATATAAAATCTAATTTGAGTACACTGAATAAATTTTTTTGTATGGTTAATTAATTTCATATCTAATGCTCCATTCTGCTGCCCTATTCTATATGATCATAATATATACCTATGATTTGAATACACTAAATACACGCATGTTGAGCTTAGTCTATTTTTTCCTTACTCCCCCGTCCCCCAAAAAAATGTCAAAAAATACTATTCACACCTCTCATAAAATTATCTATGTATTTTTATTTATAATGATTTGTATATGCAATATGGATTTTGTTTGATAGATCTCACTTAG
Organism: Vaccinium myrtillus; assembly: GCA_016920895.1. NCBI lineage: Eukaryota > Viridiplantae > Streptophyta > Magnoliopsida > Ericales > Ericaceae > Vaccinium > Vaccinium myrtillus. Next base: position 19,585,646 of record CM029277.1, read on the forward strand.
TTTTATTAAACAAAGTTTTTAAAATCACAAAAAGTACTATTAATTATCAAAGAAATAATTTTTTTCAGGGGTGTGAATAGTATTTTTGGACATCCTTTTTGGGACAGAGGGAGTAATATTTTTCTCGGTAACTAATATTCCAATCTAGTGCTCTATCCATTCACTAATTACTAGTATTCTATTCATCTTTAGTTGTTTGATGGTAGGAGTTTTGATGATTTTAATATAATCAGATTTAATATAAGTTTTGGTGTAATTTAACTTTGCAATTTTTAAGTACTTAAATAGTTTATGAAGATGATATCTCAATTTCAAGTAAACTATGGTTCAAACTGAAACCAACCGTTTATCATTGGTTTGGTTCTATGAATTTTGTGGTTTGATTTGGTTTTCTAAATTCAGAATCCGTAAGTAGGGGTTTGGTTATTGGTTTACTACAAAATTAGATTAATCCGGTATATGCTCAGCCCGCCACTTCGCCCACTCAATACATAGAGGCAGGAAAAAATACTATGGCCTTGTTCTCCTATGGATTTAGGTGCATTTTATGAAAATCTCATAAAATGAACATTTTATGGCGGGGTGATAAAATGGAGTTGTTTTCCCAACTAATAAAATGTAGTGGTTTTCCTATATATTTTAAGAGGATTTTATGAAAATCTCATAAAATCTATATTATAAAAGGGCTCAGTTTTTTGAATCCCTTATATTTTCAACCCTTAGATTCAATGGATGATTGAGATTGATTTTCATGCCAGCCATTAAGGGCTTAGATCAATTAGGCTTTTAATCAATGGTCAAGTTGCACTTTCAAGCTCAGATTTTGCCGCCTAAATGGTTAGCCATACTTGAGAACCAAAAAACGTTGCCTATTTTGCCCCCTCCTCTCATGATTACTGATTTGGAAACATAAATTTCCATTCTGTCTTCAATTATATAATAGCCACAATTGAAAATAAAAGCTTCAATCATGTAACAGCCAAAATAATTTTGCTATCTATTTTTTCCATATTCCCACCTTGAGCAATTATCTATTTTATTCCTCTCTCTCCCCCTACGAAAATTCCTCTCTCTCCCCCTACGAAAATTAACCTCCCCCCCCCCGAAATCACTATTTGCTTAAAACTTTATTGGTCAATTAAGTATGTGACAGTTTATTTGTGTAAGGATCTTTGGTTTCGTGTTTGCTATTGCTTTTATAGATTGTGCGGCAAGTTTATTTGTTCAAGCACATAACGTTGGATTGGATAGGCATGAAATGTAAGATAGTGTGGTTGGTTTACATTAGTCTTGAATTATATGGGGAAGTACTTTTAATCAATGGTACAGCTTTTTTTTTGCCGTATGTTCCTTACTCTTTTTTTTTTAAACTACTTAAACTTGATTGATAAATCAAATATATAAGATTTAATTTGAGAAAGGATCTTTGGTGCAAGGCAAAATAGTTGTTTTAGATTGTTCAACCAATTAATATGCTTAGTGCCTTTAGACATGGGTAATGAATGGACTCAATTTGATAGAATCAGTGCCTTTTGTTGTTTTCCTACACTACATCTAATAAGAAATTTAGAGGCTTTAATAGACAAATTCTTTATTGTATTATAAGTTCGAACAAAGTACCTTTTAAAAACTATCTATATTGTATTAATGGTATGGTTCTCTATTTTGTTTTCTTATATTCACTTGATAAATAGGAGGATGTTTATAGTCAGACAGACGATTATATTAGCTTGGAACTGCAACTTCAGGAAATTGGAATGTCATTCAAGTATTTCATACTCAAATTTCGTTTGGTGGAGTGCTTTCAGGCACAGGTCATTCGCTAGTCATTTTTATAATTTATGTGTTGAAATTGGAGTGCCATAAAATGTGAGAAAATCTGTTGAAGAAGACACCCTAAAATGTGATTTTTTGGTCCGTGCATTAACGCTGGTCCATGAGCATAGATAGGTACAGGTATAATTGGCGTTTCTACGAAACTCGAACACAAATACCAAACAACCAGTAATACAGAGAGACAGAGATGCCCCGTCGCACCAGAAACTTCTTCTTCTTCTCGTTCTCAATCCTGGTGTTGTATCTCCTTCCTCTGTCGGCCATCGCCCGACCATTCGTCCTGGTTCTCTCTCAAGACGACCTCATCGACGCCCCGCCCGCCACCACCGACGAAGACGACTCATCTTCCTCCGATTGGGACGAGTTCGGCGACTCCGACGCCAAACCCGACGACCTCGATCCTGGATCCTGGCGCCCGATCTTCGAGCCCCCGACCCCCGCCTTATCAGCAGCAGCAGCAGCAACCGAGGATGTGGACGAGGAGGCTCACCCTCGCTCGTTGTTCTACTTGGGCGTCACCAATATGGTCTCCTCAGTGAGTTCGGGCGAGCCTAGGCTGATGGAGGAGGCTGCGTCTCAGATCGAGGCCTCTGCTGCTGGGGGATATCCCCACGCCCAGTCCGCCCTAGGGTTTCTCTACAATATGGGGATCACTAGGGAATGGAACAGAGCCAAGGCCTTTATTTACCATTACTTTGCGGCCCAGGGGGGCAATATGCAGTCTAAGATGGCTTTGGCTTACATTTATTCTCGTCAAGATGTAAGTGTGTTCATAACCTCTCTGCCTCTGATAAGCCTTTTCTTTGATATTAATTCATTTACAATCCAATCAAATTACTCCGTACTTACTACTAGTATAGTAGTAGTTGCAAGTTGTTGCACTGATAAACAAGCTCACGAAAAGAAACTTATAATCAGGAAATGACTAAATGTAGTAGAGCATGAAGAAGCTCTAGCAAAGCTTATCCTCCTCAAGATGTGGTTTCTTCTTGACTAACTTCTGCATTGCTTTTTTTGGAGTTCCACAGCATTAAAAGAAAAGGTAAACAAATTTCATTGGCAACCAAACAAGCAGTTTTGTAGAAATTTCTTATCTGCAATACATGGTAATTCAACTTCCGTAAAACTGGAGTTTTGTTGCCTTATTGTCAGGCCGGTTCCTTTCACTCTGTTGGATCTTTGCGACAATTAAAAATTTCTGACTGGAGGACCTTTTCTCGTCGGTGATAGGTCTAGCTACCAATCATTTTATCACATCCCATCCCTAATTGAAATAAAGATTATGGAATTTTCAATTTTCTAATGTGGCAATTCTTTCATTTTTCCAGTTTTGTGAATTTTATTTTCTGGAATGTTTGCAGATGTATGATAAAGCTGTCAAGCTATATGCTGAACTAGCAGAGGTGGCCGTGAACAGTTTCTTGATTTCAAAGGACTCACCTGTGATTGAACCGGTTAGGATTCATAGTGGAGCAGAGGAGAATAAGGAGGCCTTAAGAAAGTCCCGCGGGGAGGAGGATGAGGATTTCCAGATCTTGGAATACCAAGCACAGAAAGGAAATGCTGGAGCCATGTACAAAATTGGTGTATTTTACTACTTTGGCTTGAGAGGAGTGAGGCGTGATCACTCCAAGGCATTGTCCTGGTTTTTGAAAGCTGTGGAGAAAGGTGAACCAAGGTCCATGGAACTTCTTGGGGAGATATATGCAAGAGGGGCTGGAGTTGAGAGGAATTACACCAAGGCGTTCGAGTGGCTAAAACTTGCTTCCAGACAGCATCTTTATTCAGCTTATAATGGGATGGGGTATTTATATGTTAAGGGTTATGGAGTGGAGAAGAAGAACTACACCAAGGTAAGATCATTTTGGTCCTTTTTGTATGGACATGTTTTTTGTTGTAGGTTGGCATGACATTTATTATCACCTATGTCACATGGATCCTTCATTTTGGCTAAAGTACCCGTGTCGATGTGTCCGACACGCGTATCCATTTTGGACACTCGGATCCTCTAATTATCATGATATTGTCGTGATATTTACAGAAAAATATCAGAAAATATACTAGAAAAGTGGTATTTCTAGTCTCACATGGACGTAAAATAACAAAATCATATTTTCTTATTGTTTAATACGATTTTACATACATTTTTCATAATTTGAAAAAATTATGCAATATGTACTACAAACAAGTGTTCACGATGCGTCCCTGTACCCACACCTGATTAGGGGACACCTATCGCAGTATCCTAAGATTTAAGATTAGGAAGATCCGACGCTTGGACTTGCACCCGCACCCGATACTCGCACCCGAGTCCATGCAACATAGATTATTGCTCTATTTCTAACTTTATCACAAATTCTTGGTTGGGTGTAATTATATGGTTCCTTTTACACTTGCTCTGTCTAGCTACTCTTTTGTTTTCTCTTTGTTCAAAATCCCCCTTCCTCGCAGGCGCACACCCTCAAATTGGTGGATCTTAGTTGTTTAGTTATTGCACTAGGCTGCACCTGTACTACACCACATCACTCCTTATATCTAGAGTTTTTCATGATAAACAACAGCATAAGAATTTTTAGGTGATGAATAAATCACTTCATTACGTACTGTGTCATGCCATAAAGCCACCAGTACGGGTATGACATACAGGTACGGTCTGCTGCAGGTACGACATTATGGAAAAACCTAGAAAAACACATTGCAGTTACAGTCTGGGTACGTCTTTAATTCCTATCTATAACTATAAAGTACTAATGTTGTTTTGTATGTTTGGCAGAAATCTCTCCACAGTCCACACCAAGGAACCAAATAACAATGGATTGAAGCCCTCCCTTTCCTTCTAATTAGTGAGATTCTATCTCTTACTTGGGAAATTGTGGTCGACCCCGACTACATGGGAATAGATCCTTTGTCCTTGGAATCGAGACTTTTTACAATTTCCACTAACAAGCTTTCTCGTTAAGAGCATGAATTCCCCTTTCCTTGTTCAATCATGCACGGAGAGGGAGGGTTGCCGCGTGTAGGAATAAGGCAATAAATGTTTGCAGTCATGTTCCACCATTAACCAAGAGTGGACACAAGCAATTGGACCCCAATGTACTATTGAAACCCAATTATATAGCATACACCATAGTGTGGGTATTTGGAAGAGCGTCGCCACATGGCACTTGCTAGTGGACTCCAGTTTCTGGTGGGTAAGGCAAGGGAGCTCCTCCGGTATCATGATCTGTCATACCATGCAAGCACTCTAGGTTTCATGGACCTCTTCCATGGTACCTCCCATGTGAAATATCCAAATCACATCACTACGATGCCTCGTGACATGCTTGAGGCATCTCTGACTCTCCATACACTCAATTAGGCTCTAATAGGTCTGGCTACTCTTCACAATACCCTAGGCCGGGAGCAAGGCGACACGTGGTTTGGATGCCAGAGTAAAGGCAATGTCAAGGCTCACCTGCATGAGGGAAGCTTCATGACCGGCAATAAAGAGAGGGGCTTGCCTATGTCACGTGCCACCTGACACAACCACGCCCAACCAACATCCACTCGACAAGCTAACACGTGGAGATTGCGTCATACCTACAACCTACCCATGATACTGGCTTCCATATGTCACCCAAACATATTTGAGAGTTTTGTGATACGGAACACACCAGTTCGGAATCATAACACTTAAGAGAAACCCCTTCACCCTATACTTTGTTGCACATTAATGAGGGAGAGGCTATTTCCTGGCTTCCCCCTCCTCTAAGGCTCCTATATAAAGAGAAGTTCTTACCTCATTCAATAGTCAATACACATTAAAAACTCACCTAACACGCTCTTTGGTTCATCGCTCTCGACATCCCCATCTCTCTCTAAGGCTGCCTTGAGCTCTCCTCCACCTCCAGTGGTCCCCAGCCTTTGTAGTGCCCGCCATATTCTTGAAGGGACTCTTCCCTATCCTCATACCCCCCACATAGCTACGTCTCCTAATAGCAGTATTCTAAAAGAAGGTTTGGAAAGCCGAGTACTCGACGCCTAGTCGCTAGAAGGCCCCTCGCCGACTAGCCCAACTAGACGGACGCCTAGTCGCTAGAAGGCCCCTCGCCGACTAGCCCAACTAGACGGACTATCCCGACTAATTGCCCGACTAGACGCCGAGTACTCGGCCCTGGAAGCTAGAAGGTGCCCGGTTGCCCTGGGAGCGCCTAGCGAGTTTTAGAACCTTGCCTAATAGAAATCCCGTTGCACTAACACCCCCTGTATAGTATTCAAACCTGTAACGACCAGCCGGGACCTGCTAACTTTTTAGCCTAACCACGTGACTCAAAAGGCTAACCTCAAGTTATACAGTAGCTGGTCGCGATTCATTTGATATTACTCTACTTCTCCTTTTTTCCCCGATGTGGGATTCAACAATCTCCCCACATTATGATGCAAGGTCCCCGTTGCATTGGCCTAACAACGTTCCCTCGGTGGCCATGGTGTAACACTTAGTTCTGCATAGCACTTTGCTCTAGCTCCGAGATTCAAGAGGTGACTCATTCAGACTCTAGAGGTGGCCCCACCATGTGGATCGGGTTGTGCTCTGATACCAACTTGTAACGATTTGCCCAGCTCACCTGTAAACCCTTAGCCTAACAATGTGGCTCAAAAGGTTTAACAACCCACGCTAGCTGACCTGCTAACTTTTAGCCTAACCACGTGGCTCAAAAGTTTAACCTCAAGTTATACAGGCCTTGTTCGTTTCACAATTTTAGTTTTGTTTTGTAATCATTACCCTCATTTCTCTCTCTATCTCTCTCCACTCATTACCCCTATCTCCAAAACTAAACTAAACTAACCTAAAACTACTAAACGAACAAGGCCACAGTAGTTGGTCGGATTTTATTACATCTCACTTATTCTTTTCCCGTCCCACCGATGTGGGATAAAGGCTAAAGATGGGTTCTCCCAATCTCCCCACCTTAGGATGCAACGTCCTCGTGCATTGGCCCAGCAACCTTCTAGGTGGCTATAGTGTGGCACTTAATTCTGTATAGCACTTTGCTCCTACTCTTGGATTCAAGAGGTGGCTCATACATATTCTAGAGGTGGCCCCCGCCATGTAGACCGGGGTTGTGCTATGATATCATCTGTAACGACCCGCCCTAGCTAACTTGCTAACTTTTAGCCTAAACTATGTGGCTCAAAAGGTTAACCTCAAGTTATACAGTAGTTGGTTGGATTTTATTATATATCACTTATTCTTTTCCCATCCCACCGATGTGGGACTTTGCCAAAGATGGGTTCTCACAAAACCCAAGAATAATCTGCAATGAGTTGTGTATAGCCTCCCAATCAGTGTTTATAGGTTAAGATAATCTGTATTGTTCCTGGTGACTGGTGTCTGCATCTGCACGCTGTTTGTTTTGTGTCTGTTCAACGTTTGATTTTATGGTTTCAAGCTGCTATATTGTTTTGCAGGCAAAAGAATTCTTTGAAAAAGCTGCTGATAATGATGAAGCTGGTGGGAATTATAATCTGGGAGTTATGTATCTCAAAGGCATCGGGGTAAAAAGGGATGTGAAGCTAGCATGCAAGTACTTCATACAGGCTGCTAATGCAGGTCAACCAAAGGCATTTTATCAGCTGGCAAAGATGTTTCATACTGGTGTGGGGCTTAAGAAAAACCTCCCTATGGTAAATCTGAAAGGATAATTTTTTTGTTGTCTCTTTTATATGCTCTTACCTCTTGGTGTAAATATGTCTTTTGATCTTAACTTGCCTTGTCACTTGCGATTCCGTTGAATTTTACTACGCCTAGAGTCCCAGGATGATGATGGCTGGACCTGGTAGCCTTTTGATTCACTAACTAACGTCCGACTCCAAAGTATTACTTGCAAATGCTTTGAAGTGTCAATTGTTGCCTAAGCAATTGTTTTTTGGTCACATCTTGTTTGTAGAAATTGTATATTTTCTGGAACTAAATTATTGTTACTGTGCACACATGGTCAAATCAGTCTACCTTATATGCTGTTGTTTGGTTCTTGATGGATTTCCACATTACCTTTCAAGAAAGAGAAGAAATTGCTTCAGTTGAAGTTGTTCATAGGAGGATAGACAAAGATTTACGACTTCATATACTGGATGCATGCGGATTCTTAAAAAGTCATTGACTTGATTGCTATAACATATTTAGATTTAGTTGGTGGGACTCACGTTTGGCTTTGGTTTGGCTCTCTTTTAGATCATAAGGTTTGCTCCTTTTAAGTTAAAAATGTTATGATTTCTTTAATGTTTCATGCACATTCAGTTGATTTGAACGCATGCATCTGTTCCTCCTTGGTTTCAGGCAACTGCATTGTACAAACTAGTTGCAGAACGGGGACCCTGGAGTTCCTTGTCTAGATGGGCGTTAGAGTCATACTTGAAAGGTGATGTGGGCAAGGCCTTCTTTTTGTACTCTAGAATGGCTGAGTTAGGCTATGAGGTGGCACAAAGTAATGCTGCGTGGATTCTTGATAAATATGGGGAACTTAGTATGTGCATGGGAGAATCAGGTTTCTGTGCTGATGCAGAAAGGCATTTGCGTTCACATTCTTTGTGGTGGCAAGCTTCTGAGCAGGGGAATGAACATGCTGCTTTGTTGATCGGAGATGCGTATTATTATGGCCGTGTATGTGTCTCTAATTCAATTAGGCCTATGGACAGTCTGCGTCCAGGATTTGTGGTACTAAGACAGTTAAATCAATTATGCCTGTGGAATTCTCACAGTTTTTCTCCTGTATCATTCTACAGGGTACGGAGAAAGATTATGATCGTGCTGCAGAGGCATATATGCATGCTAAATCCCAGTCTAATGCACAGGCCATGTTCAACCTTGGATACATGCATGAACATGGTCAGGGACTTCCATTTGATCTTCATCTTGCCAAGCGTTACTATGATCAGGCACTAGAGATTGATCCTGCGGCAAAGTTGCCTGTAACGCTGGCCCTTGGTAGCTTGTGGGTGCGAAAGAACTATGCCAAAAGTTTCCTGGTGAGTGTTTTTGTCTAGGATGACTACTTTATCTTCTTTCAATAACAATGCAGAAGTTGGATAACAAAGTATCCTAGATTTGAGGTGTTGCGGTATGTGTTAAGCATCGCATTTTGGTAATTTCCTTGTTTAGCAAGCATTTTGTTTCACACATTTCTCCTCAATTTCTGATTCTGAAAAAAGTAATTTGGTTTTTGTGATGCTTTGTTGGAACTTCATGAACCCTATGACTCATTGTTTTCTACTCATGGTTGATATCTTAAATTACAATGGAAATTGATGTATTTTCGTCACTGTTCTTCATCTGTTTACGAGTCATTGAACTGAGAAGGCCTGTTTGGATTTTGTTATATAGGTTGATGTGCTTGATTCCCTGCCTGAAGTCTATCCAAAAGTGGAAGCATGGGTAGAAAATGTGATCATGGAGGAAGGAAATGCAACAATACTCACCCTCTTTGTCTGCCTGCTAACTGTTCTTTACCTTCGAGAGCGGCAACGAAGGCATGCTGCCGTTGGGGAGGTGGCTCTGCCACAGCAACCCAACGACCTTGTTGCACCTGTAGTAGCCAATTAACTGGCGGCTCTAGTTGTATTTTGGAAGATGAAATTTATACATCCGCGCATGGATAAATTATATACTGCAGGATGCTGTACAGTTGTCTGGTTTATTTCGAAGTAGTCAAAGAATGGTCTTTGTTTTTTTAGGCGTGTCACAAATATATAGAGGTATTGCGCAAGGAAACGGTAAATGGCCTTCACCTCACTTGGGGAGAACTTCTATTTAAACTATATTTGTTTTTTTTTTTTTTTTTTTTTTTGCGCAATTTAATTACAGAAAACAAACTAATGCACAATTCATGTTCCAACTGTTGAGTGGTCATTTGATGGGCATATGGCAAAGACCCATCTCTCTCAACTGCAGATTTGCTAAGTCATATGACTTTCATAATTTTTGTACCGTTCTTCTGATGTCTAAGATGCACTACTGCGATAGGCTTCCATTTTCTGGGGACATGTTGCGCATACACTGTTTAAAATTCCCCTAGTCATTGTGCTTTCTTGCATGCTCGATCTGGATCTGGATCTGGAGGACGCCTCAAAATTTTCCCGATTTGTCAACTTCATAATGCAATTTTCTAGAAGATGGCCATAATGCAGAGCCACAAATCTACTTCCACTACTTATATAGCTAGGCTACATGCTACACGTGTAACCGCGCGCTCTTATTGCTCTCGAGTGTTGAGATGAGTTGGATAATTATTATTTTTGTTTTTTTTAATATATATTAGGTTTTTTTTTTTTGAATATTTTAATTTTACAATAAAGTTTGAAAGAGGCAGAGGTAAGGCTGGATTTTTTTAACGATTGCATTTGGTGGAACCGTGATTTTGTGAGTCCAAATGAAATAGTAGTTCATGGTGCAATTGTTAATGTATAAATATTGAAAGGTATAGATAGTGAGCAATTTTTACATCAGGCAAAATGGTACTTCCTAATGTAGCCGCATGCTCACTATTGTATTGTGTTAAAAAGATAATTTGTAATCATGAATAAAAGAAAATATCTAGAAAGTCTAGAATCTAAATAAAATAATAATTCAAGGGAGATTTTTGTATTAGAAAAATGTTCAAAATCTAGAGATTTCCCGAGATGTATGAGTCGGTGGGAGTTGTGTGCAAAATCAAGATGTTTCTAGAGTACAAGTAGGTCGGCAGATGGCTCTATAAATACAGCCTTTGTACTTCTTCTTCTTGTACCGGATAAGTGATACTAAAAGCCAAAGCATTTTAAAAGTCTTCCTCCAACTCTCAAGAAAAGCACCAGCCTCTCACTTTCCCACAACAAAGTCAATCTGCCAAAAACCATTTCTTAAAGTCTCCACTACCAATAGTTAATTACATCACACATCCCTCCTCTCTTATTAATCCACACACCACTTATCCAATTTCTCCCGTATTTAATCTAGCACCCCAACATATTGATGTAGGCCGAGACTCGCGAGATTAGAATAGTCCCGAGATGTCACTAGATAGGGGGTAGCGGACGTCACTCGACGCTACTAATCACGGATGTCACTCGACGCGACCAAGCCACTTGTTTGATTGTAGGAGGAATTACTCACTCCAAGCAAGACATACTTGCACAATATTTTCATAAACTCAAGCTCTCTTCCCATTTCATTTCATCAGATCACCTATAATTAGGCATTACAAAATAGGGGCCGGATCTGGGGACACAAGTTTTGACACAAATTTTGACACTCCATCTCAACCATTCAGATGGATGGTTGAGATTAGAACAAGCAAATGTAATTCCTTGTTCACAATTTCAAATGTAGTCAATCTCTATCTCTCTCCATGTCTTTACCGTGTGTGCTCTCTCTCTCTCTCTCATGCATCAATTCTCTTTTCTCTCTCTCTCTCTCTCTCATGCATCTCTCTCCTCTTTTTATTTTCAAATCTACATAACTTTTGTTTTACATATTCATTTTTTTTATAAATTTTTTATTTTTAAATTCTACTCATAAATATCTACCAAATGAGATCCATATTGTATGTAAAATTATGTAAAAATAAAATTTTGATTTTTCAATGTGTATTTTAATTACAATTTCACATAATTTTAAATTTTCAATGTGAAACTAAAAAATTTATGCAAAATATGTATTAATCATTACTAACATCTTCTTATTTAAAAATTTGGTTCAAAGACGTTATTAATTAAATTACCATTGTGAATTTGCAAGTCCAACATTTCTACTTATGGGTGACTTTATCCCAATAATTTTTTTAATATTCAATGTGAATTTTAATCATATTGTTACATAGAGAAAATAGAATTTTATTTTTACATAATTTAACATTCAATATGGATTTCATTTCGTAGATCTCTTCACGTAGATTTTAAATATATAAATTTTATAAAAAAGTAAATATGTATAACAAAAGGTATAAGCTTTTTAAGGTTTAAAGTAAAAAAAAAATGGAGGGAGAGAGAGATGAGTGACACACATGAGAGAGAGAGAGAGAGAGAAGATGGAGTGCACGCACCACATGGAGAGAGAGAGAGAGAGAGAGAGAGAGAGAGAAAGAAAGAGAGATTGACTACATGTGGAATTGTGAAAAGAGGAAGTACATTTGTCTATTCTAATTTCAACCATCCATTTGAATAGTTGAGATGGAGTGTCAAAATTTGTGTCCCCGGATCCGGCCCTATTAAATGCTAGACAATTTTTAACACAGACCTATCAAATAACTAGACAATAGGGGTGAGCACGCGTCGGGCTCGGTCGGGTCGGGTTGGGGAAAATGACACCCGAAACCGAACCAAACTAGCCATAAACCGATCGGATCGGGTTATGATGGGTTTCGGATCAGGTTGGTCAGGTTACCCTAAGCCCCAAAATTCCAGATTAGAGAGAGAGAGAGAGAGAGAGCATCAGTCATCACAAATCAAATCATACACACAACAGAGAGAGAGATCTGAGATTTTTCACTTGACCGTAACACACAGTTACACACACACGAGACATGACTACATGAGAGAGAGAGAGAGAGATAGAGATCATATCCGTTGCCGTTCTTTGCTTTATTGTCGTCGTCTGCTGTGTTGCTGCTGCCGTCGTCGTCTGTTGTGTTGTCGTTGCCCTTGTCATCTTCGATTGGAGGCTAGAGAGAGAGAGAGAGAGAGAGAGAGAGGTGGGTTGCGATTTGAGAGGAGAGGAGAGGAGAGGAGAGAGTGAGATCTAAGTTTTTTTTTTGCTATTTGGTAAACAGAGTTACAGAGAGAGGGAGAAAGAGAGAGATTTGAGACGTTCTCACTTCTCGCGTAAAATGTAATGTGAAATTGCGAAGGCTGAGTCGCTGAGATAGAGAGGTATTATATCCCTATTATATACATAATAAATGTAAAATATGTATATGCCAGGTCGGGTTACCCGATCTTCGAAATATCCCACACGACACCCGACCTGATACCCGAAATTTAAGATTTTTTAAAAACCCGAACCTAACTCGACAATGCTTGGAACCCGACAGAAACCTGTTGGATCGGATTAGGTCGGATCGGGTTCGCGGGTTGGATCGGGTTTTGCTCACCCCCTACTAGACAACTCTTCAACTACATGCAGGAACAATAATTAATATGAACCTAGAAACAATGTGTTATTGTAACTACATGCATATGTGTGCAATATTAAAGACCCTTAAAACTTTGACTACAAGTTTGAAAGACATGACTAATGACTCCTCAATTTGATGGGCATGATTATGCTTCTACATCAACTATTTTTGATCTTTTGTTTATTGTTTTTTTTTTTTTTTTTTTAGAGCAAACAAAGATCATCTCATTCATAAAATAAAATAGTACACCCACAGTTGTATAGTCTACACGAGATATTGTGGAATCGTTATTGTTGTGATGATTATTTTCATGTCTGGTAAGCTAATAATAAATGTGGGCTTTCCACCCAATGACTCCCTTTTATTTTTTAACACCCAATGAGTCAATGACCCCCTGTTTACCCTCTCCATTTCTTTTCTTCTTTTTCATGAATGGAATCCATTCCAAGTGATAATGAGCTGACACTTCATTTGTGTCAAAATAAACGTAGATGTTAATGTATACATAGTTTCTTAATTACATGAACGTACGTTACGTTGATAAACAAATTAAAATTTAGGGTCTTCCTTCGACAATGACATAGTATAGGAGTCAATTATGAAAATAGGACACAAACAAATTTTTTAATGCCAAGAGTACAAATCACCAACACATTCTAAAAATGCCCCCGCTAGCCCATGAAAGTGTCTAAATCCTTCAAACCTAATGAAAGTGCCTAAACCTAAATCCTACGGTACCCTATGAAAGTTCATAAAATCTTCCTAAAATCTTAAAAGCTTAGGGTACCTTATGAAAGTTCCTAAACCACTAAAACCCTACAATTGGAAAGTGCACTCTAAACATAAATCCTAGGGCACCCTATGAAAGTGTCTAAAACTAAACCATAGGGTACCCTATAAAAATGCCTAAAACATTAGGGTACCCTATGAATATGCCTAAACAACTAGGACTCTATAATTAGAAAGTGCACCTTAAGTGTCTAAACCCAATTATACCATACCCCCAAAGAGTCTAAACCCCCTAAAATTGAATTCCAAAATTGAGGAGAGGAAATTTATTTTGTCCCACCCATCAATTTTGTCCCGCACGAGAGAGAGAGAGAGAGAGAGAGAGAGGGTGAATAGCACTTTTCGTTTTCGTTTAAACAAAGGTGACTGTCGGGGCCAGTGATGGGTCACCTACCCTTCCGTCCCATCAATTTTCATATTTTTGTCGTTTCATGCGTATTTTTGTCAGTCACTTATCATTAAGAATATTTTTGTCTAGTGTTGTCTTTGAGCCCTAAAAATTCTTATTAATGTATTGAAAGCTTTAAAAAAACACCATTTAAGGCTCCAAATTTGTTCTTTTGGACAATTGTCTGTAAAATTTACTCCTTAATTTATCAAACTGAAACAAAGAAGTACTTAGTTGCTAAGGTTAAGTGAGTCATTAAAGTTTCTTGCCCATGTTTATCCTTGAACTAGCCTTGGATGTGCAAAAACCATTGTTCTCTCTCTAACTCAGAACTTATCTCTCCAAGAAAAAAAACTTTATCCGTCTTCTTTGAAATATATCTAGGCAAAAAAAATTTACAACTAGGAACATGTGTACAACACGAGATAATACTCCTGTACATACATGCACAAACAAACAATGGTTCAGGGGTTTAGTTACCCAAATAAAAGTTCGCTTCTCTTATATTGTGTCGTTTATATAGATAACCGGAACCTGAATTTTCAATTTTCATGTTAAGAAGACAAATTTACGGATCTCTAACAATGTCAGATTTTTAACTAGCCAGTCACAACTACGTAGGCTCATTTAATCAATGTTCTAAAAGTCGCTAGTCGGTCCCAGGTCGGTTGGCTGCCAACTAGCAACTAGGGGATTAGTTTGGGGATTAATCGGCTAGTCAGATTTTTTTTTTCTTTTTTCTCCCTTTGTAAATATATATTCTCCTGAATCATCAAATAAAAACATGGAAACTACGTAAAACCAAATAGTTAGTCAATTAAAAAGTTCGATGCTCTAATTGATTTTTATAAAGTTTTTTCAACAACAAATTTTTATTTCACTGTTAAATTTTTATGGGTCATGCTAACAGGTGCCATAGTGCACCCGTTAAGGGTACAAAAAATACACTTTTGTGGGTCCTATTTGTAAAAAAAAGTACAATTTAAAAGTCCATTTGTACGTTAAAGTACACTTAAAGATGTACTTTAAAGTACAAGTGTACTTTTAAATTGTACTCTTAATGAGTGCACTATGACACCCGTTAGCATTTCTCAATTTTTATTTCACAGTTTCACTGTTAAGTTTTAGTGTGTACTAACTATTGTTAACTTAAGTCCTAATCACTTTGACTTTCGTTCTCCAAACTACTAATGCTTTTTTTTTTTTTTTTTGAACTGGAACTACTAATGCTTGATAAGTCTTCAACAGCCCGAGTCTCCAAACTACTTTGACCACCACTTTCTCAACCCACCTTTTTTTTTTCTTTCTTTTTTTCAAAAAAGAAAAAGAAAAAAGAGAGAGACATATATCGGATAAAAAAAAAAAAAAAGAGAGACAGTATATATCACGTATGTATATAAGACATGCGAGAGAGAGAGAGAGAGAGAGAGAGAGAGAAGAAGAATAAGAAAAAGAAGAGGAGGAGGAGGAGACTTGATCGCTCGGCTAGTCGGCAGAGAAGATTAGAGGAAAAAGGGGGATTTAGGGTATAAAACGCATCCATAAAATTACACTATGGGCCCAGAAACTTTACATATTTTGCTTTTTACCTCGACTTTCCCGATTTATTCTGATATTCCCCGATTTTTTCTGATTTTTCCGGACTCGTCGATTTTCCTGACTTGTCGATTTTTCCGACTAGTCGCCGACTATTTCCCGACTTAGTCGGCCAACGATTAATCAAACCGACTACCCCCTAATTGCCTTGGTGAGGCATTGACCACCGACTAAAACACATCCATAAAATTACATTCTGGTCCAGAAACTTTACGTATTTTGTTTTTTTTTTACCTCGACTTTCCCCAATTTATTCCGATTTTCCCCTATTTTTTCTGATTTTTCTTGACTCGTCGATGTTCCCGACTTGTTGATTTTTCCGACTAGGCGTCTAGTCGCCAACTATTTCCCGGCTTAGTCGGCCAACGATTAATCAAACCGACTACCCCTAATTGCCGGATTTGGGGGTGCTGGAGATCAGCCCCTATAAAATCACACCCTAAAAATCGCACAAAACGACGTCGTTTTGGGCGCCATAGGGACAACAAAAAAATGACTGAAAACCAAGTCATTTTGAGTCCTAGGGACATAAGAGATAGGACTTTTTTGGAAACTTAATTCCCACTAAGTCAAGGGTTGAAACTTAATTACCATTAGGTCAAGGTTTTATTTATTTATTTTTAAAACCGAAACAACCACATGCATTATTTCTAGATTTTTTGGGGTTTAAGCACTTAGGGTATCATTCGGTTTCATAGGGTTTTAAAAGTTAAGGCACTTTCATGGGATTTTAGGGGTTTAGGCACTTTCATAGGGTTTTAGAAATTTAGGCACTTTCACCTGACTTTGGGGATTTAAGCACTTTCATACGGTTTAGGAGTTTAGGCAGTTTGGATTTAGACACCTTTGAAAAAAAAAGAAAAAAAAACCAACTTGACTTGGTGGGAATTATTTTCTCAAAAGTGGACTTAGTGGTAATCGCCGAAAACGACGCCTTTTTGAGTGATTTTCAGGGTGATTTCCAGGGACTGATTTTTAGAACTCCCAGATCCCTAATCGCCTCGGTGAGCACCAACCATCGAATGGTCGCCGACTTTTAGAACACTGCATTTAATTATGAAAACTGCGATAATCTTACACATCCATTTCAAAACATATAGGTTCATTTAATTAGACAGAAACATTTGGTTGGGCACACATTGTTCTCTCTCTAGCCCAAAGCTTCTCTCTAAGAAGAAAAAAAAGAACTCTATTCATCTACTTGCTATGCTCTTTTTTATCAATGAGAGCTTCCTACTATGTTATAAGAAAAAGAAAGAAAAAAAATTAGACCCATTATGAAGTGGTGCAACAAGTTGGACTTGTGGACTGTAGCTGGAATCCAAAATACCCATTCATTTCCCAAATTACACAAATTAATCATTGATTTCAACATCATCATATAAAAAATCTCCCATTGATTTCAATCATATTTTGCTTCCCATTCATTTAACTGAAAATATACTCCTATACTCTGAGTTAATCATTCCTATGACAAAACTAAGAAAAGCAAAAATTGATTAGAAAAACAAAGAGAGGCAACACTGGCAATGTTTATACAAGTTCAAAGAAACTGCATACACGGTAAAATTAAATATAAAAAAAAAAAAAAAAAAAACGCAATTCTTCGACCGACAAAGCAAACTTCAAATAAACTTGCCTTCCAAGGGCAGCAACATATATCCGATATAGAAATTTATACTCCGATAAACTATAAACGAGCACCGTATAATACACTAATAGTGATAACAGCAGCTCTACTCAATTACCTTAGTGGCAAAGATACGATAATTCCTGCTTCCCCAAACATCACTCTTATCAAGGTAATATGATTTTATGCAACACTGCACCCATGGTGGATTTCTGGGTATATCTGTAATTTCTGTGGTGTTGTCGCTTCCAGTAATTCCGAGCAAATTACTCATCTTCCTTGTCAATTCATCAAGGGCCGAACAGCCACCAAAAAACTCCTCCTATCAAGTAAGAAACAACATTACTGAAAACAGTTTCCCACATCAAACGTAAGAAATTGCATCAACATGAATTCCATGGGAGAATGCAATGACTATTGGAGGAGTGGCTTTCCACTCTCATAAAACAGCACCAAATGTTTTTTTCTAAATTGTTCTAAAAGCCACTCTTAAATGTTTTAAAGCACCAAATGATTTAAAAACACCAAAAATTTAAGCAGTGGCTTTCCAAGGCACAGTAATTTCTTCATCATTCTTGGAAGTGCATATAGTGATTCCAACATATGATTCTGGCACAGTCAAAAGCACGTTAGAAGCATTTAAACAAAACAGAAACAATTGAAATTAACTAAAACGGATTGTCTATAAAGAAAAACAGGTACAACAAAGTTCAAAGCATAAGAAGGAAGGTCAATGATAGAAAGCCCAATATAAAAATCCACACGCAACGACTTTTGGGACATTTAGTTTTTGTACAGCATTCAAAAACCAAAAAATTTGGATGGCAAAATAAAAGCTCTTACACCATCTTCTGCATATACAAAAGCATGAATTCTGGCAGTTGGATCCTCCAGAGTCAGCCTAATCCTATATGTCCCTACGGGGGAGCGAAAGTCCTCAGCTTTCCATGGAAACGCTCCTATGACCCGAACCACACACCTGAATTTTGCCGTTACCTGTTGAGTACAGATTCACTCAGATGAAACACAGAGGTGACATTTAGTTGCTTTCAATTCGAGCAACTTAAATAGAAAACCCAACAAATATTCAAGTGCTTAATAACTTCGAACGAACTTTCCATCCAAATCAAATAAGGGTGAGTTTCCAATACGGTATTTTCGGTATTCTGGAACTGCAAGTTGATATATGTGAGGAGAATGACTTATTGATTTGACAACTTGTAGTCCTAGTCCAAGAAAACTGAAAGTACCTTAGTGAAAACTCAGCCTAATTCATTCCTATACGCTCACTCACTTCTAACCCACGCTGAATTTTTAGTATGTACTATTAGTACTTCAACCTATTACAATTGATAAACAAGATATTATTTTGATCATTATCCAAGAAAGATGAAATAAAATGAAAGTCTTGTTGAATTTTATTTATGTTGAAGAGTATTCAGACAGACAAAATCCCACCCCAGTTTTGCTGATAAACAGGTTGGGTTCGTTGGAAATCAATTTAGAACACGACTGACAAATTCCCGAAGGAAATCCAAACACCCAGAAAAGAACAGAAAAAGGAAATGCAGACAAGTGAGCCCAAATATTCATTCTGAGGGCTAAAAGTATTGAACTTTGTCATGGGATGGAAATCTATCTGCACCAGAAATTGAAGGAAAACAAAAGTGCAAAACATGGAAACAGGAAAAAACATCTCTTGTTAAAGACTCTGCTGTCTGACATAAAAGCTAGACTGCAAAATACAAACACAATTAAATAGAGAAGAGATGTTCTCTAGTTGAAAACAAGACTAATTACCATCTGAAGCAAAAATTCCTTTTCTTCAGATTTCTCCTTGACATCTAAGAAGTTCCAACAGATTAATGTTTTTGCGAAAAGGCATACATTAGCACCATTTTCATTTTTTAGCATGTGTCATCCTTTCAAAAGAATTAAAACAAAGACTTTCAGCGCAAGAAAAAAATATGAAAAAATGCCTCAAAGCAGAGGACCAGTTTGTTAAGATAGGTATTTTGTGTTTTCTTTATAATATGTATTTCAGTTTCTTCACTCAGTTAACTCGATTGTGGGTTTGGGTAAAGGATTTTTCTTTCTTCTTATTCAATCTGGTTCTGTTGTTATTGGGATAATGGGAAGTGGAAATTCTGATTCTCTTCAAGCTATTAGAGTGAAGTTGGTGGGTGATAATTACAATTATTGGGCCTATGTTATGAAGAATTTTATTTTGGGTAAAACCATGTGGGATTATGTTACCGGAGATGTAAAAATGCCTAAGGACTCAGTGGCTGAAAAATACACTTACTTAACACTTGGCAAGTTAATAATGCAAGGATTATCACTTGGATAATAATTCTGTGGATCAGACAATTGGCGTTCACTTTGCCAAGTTCACCACAGCGAAGGAGATATGGGACTATCTTTCTAGATTGTATGTTCAATCGAACTTCGCTAAACGATATCAATTGGGGCATGAGATAGGAGCAACTTCCCAAGAGAACAAAAGTATACGAGAATTTCATTCAGTTATAACTGGTTTATGGGATCAATTGAAATTCACAGAACCAAAAGAGCTCAGTACTAATAGTGTGTACTGCACCTATAGAGAGAAACAGAGGTTGGTACAGTTTCTGATGGCTCTTAGGGATGACTTTGAGGGAATTAGTGGTACAATTCTTCATCAAACTCCGCTTCCTTCGGTTGACTCAGTGGTGAATGAGTTATTGGCTGAGGAAATTCATTTTAGGCTGTACCAGGGAAGGGGTTACTTCTTCCTTTACCTAGTCAGACAGTATTACCCGCACCTATCAGTCATCAAGTCAACGTACAAGGCAACCTGCCTCTTCATACACTTTTGGATGAGTGCAGCTTTTGTCATAAAAAAAGTCAATGGAAGACACAATGCCCCAAATTGGTCGTCAAAACTATGGCCAACAACAGTCTTCGAAGAACGGGGACAAGGAAACTGGACGACAACAATCTTGGAAGAAGCATGGGGACAGGCACACAACCACTATTGTAATACATGTGTAGGATAAGTCCTCGATCCCTTCTTTAAGTCTTATTGCTGAACAGTTAAATGCGATGCAGAAACTTCTTTCTATGAATCAGCCTAATGCTCTATCTGTCTCCTCATCTCTAGGGTTGTCTTTTTCAATCCCTCCAGGTATATCTCACTCCACTTGGGTTTTTTATTCTGGCGCTACACTTTCTATAGCTACTTATTCCTCTTTATTTCTTTCCATATTTTCTCCTCCCTCATCTGCTACTGTTATGGCTGCAAATGGCACCTCAATGTCATTGGCTGACATTCCACTTCGACACTCTGATGTTTATTGTATTCCTCAATTGCCATTGAATCTGATCTCTATTAGTCAGCTTTGGGATATTGGTTATCGTGTTCACTTCTCTTCTACTAGTTGCGTTGCAGTATCCTCATACGAAGAAGCAGATTGGGATAGGTCGTGGAGATGTTGCATGTTCCTGATGTTGCCGCATCTTATATTGATTTGTCTTCTTTTCATTTAGGACCTAAGTCGTCCGAGTTTTATTTATGGCATTCTTGTCTGGGTCATATTTCTAGTTCTAGATTGCAGTACTTGATTTCTACTGGTAGTTTAGGCAAAAGGAGTAGTCATGACATATTAGATCATAGTGGGTGCAAACTAGCCAAATTTACGGCTTTACCTTTCAATAATAGTTCTTTTTCATCTGCACCATTTGATCTTGTGCATTCCAATCTGTAAGACCAGCTCCCTTTCCTTTTAAAGGGGGATCATGATACTTTGATTCCTTCATTGACAAGTATAGCTGGTATTGCTGGATTTATCTTAAGAAACAGCGGCGGTCTGAATTTGTTTCTATCGTTGCTAATTTTCAGGCCATGATTCAGACTCAATATTATGCAGTTATTAAATGTTTTTGTTGCGATTTGGGTGGTGAATACAGGGATACAGATTTTCATCATATTTTGAAATCAGATGGGACCATTCACCAATCTTCTTGTGTTGAAACTCCTTAACAAAATGGTGTGAATGAGCGCGAGCACGGACACATCATGGAGACTGCGCATTCATTACTATCACTGCATATGTTCCTAGTTCTTTTTTGGGGTGAGGCTATTCTACTGCTGCTCATCTCATTAATCGAATACCCTCTAAGATCACTTTTGGCATTTCTCCTCTAGTGTAAACTCAGACAATTTGATTGAGAGGTAAAAACTCGAGTTCTGTTCTCATTACGTAGTACTTATACAAGATAAATTACACTGTGATCCTAAACTGCTAACTTAATTGCAAGAGTAGACATATACAATCTAATTACACATTTACACCCACAACTTAACCTCAAGTTGGTGCGAAGATATCAATCAAGCCCAACTTGAACACAATGGGGGTGGAAACTCTTACTGCCAAGCCCTTTTGTGAAAATATCAGCTAATTGATTTTCAGATCGCACAAAAGGCATACATATCAACCCCTCGCTCAACTTTTCCTTGATGAAGTGTCTGTCAACCTCTATATGCTTCGTTCTGTCATGTTGAACAGGATTGTGAGCAATGTTTATGGCAGCTTTGTTGTCGCAGTAGAGTTTCATAGGACAATTATCAAAATTCCGAAATCATGTAATAAAGTTTGGAGCCGCAAGAGCTCACAAACACCATGAGCCATAGCTCTATACTCTGCTTCTGCGCTTGACCTGGCAACCACTGATTGCTTCTTACTTCGCCAAGTAACCAAATTTCCCCCAAGAAAAGTGCAATAGCCAGAAGTAGAGCGTCTATCATCCACAGAACCAGCCCAGTCAACATCAGTAAATGCCTCCAGTCGTAGGTGACCGTGATTAGAAAATAGAACTCCTTTTCCTGGAGTTGATTTGAGATAACTCAAAATACGATAAACTGCATCTAGGTGTGAGGTACGAGGATCATGCATAAACTGGCTAACAACGCCCACTGCATAAGTGACATCCGGTCTCGTGTGGGCTAAGTATATCAGTCGACCAACCAGTCGTTGATATCTCTCCTTATCAGTGCGCTCCCCTGAGTCTCCACTAAGCTGATGATTTGCCTCAACAGGAGAATCTGCAAGTCTACAACCCAACATACCTGTTTCTTCCAATAAATCAAGTATATACTTCCGTTGGGAGATAAAAATACCTCTATCAGACATTGCCACCTCCATTCCAAGAAAGTATCTCAGTGATCCTAAATCCTTAATCTCAAACTCTTGAGCCAGACTAGACTTGAGATTGAGGATCTCATCCACATCATTGCCTGTCATTATTATATCATCAACATAAACAATAAGGACAACAATCTTACCAACACCTTTCTTGATGAACATAGTATGATCTACATGACTTTCTTTGTATCCAAATCTCAACATAGCCTTCGAAAATCTGCCAAACTAGGCTCTAGGTGACTGCTTCAACCCATAAAGAGCCTTTTTCAATCTACACACCTTTCCCTCAGTTTGAGATGAAGAAAAACTAGGTGGGATAGCCATATACACCTCCTCCTCTAATGAGAGTAGAGCTCGCACAAAATTCATCTTTGCAACTAGCGCAAATGTCTCCTCGTAGTCAATGCCATAGGTTTGAGTGAAACCCTTGGCAACAAGTCTCGCCTTATATCGCTCAACTGTACCATCAACATTTTGCTTAACAGTGAAAATCCATTTACATCCCACTGGTTTCTTCCCTTCTGGAAGTGATACTAGCTCCCAAGTGCCATTATTTTTCAAAGCTGTCATCTCCTCTACCATAGCTCCTTTCCACTTAGGTATCGTGAATGCATCCTGCCAATTCTGTAGAATAGATATAGAAGAAAGAGACGAAACAAATGCATGGTATGAAGGAGATAAACTATCATAAGAGACAAACTGGGAGATGGGATGTTGAGTACATGATCTAACACCTTTCCGAAGAGCAATAGGAAGGTCATCAGAATTATCAAGAGGAGGTTCAATGAGAGAAAAGTCATTACCAGATGAGTCAGTTGAGGAATCTGGAATTGGAGCAGGAGATTGTGGTTGACAAGGTGGTATCACACAAGAGGACTTCCCATGTTTTCTGCTGTAGGTCTTGAGGTTAGACCTTTGCAGCCGATGTATATATTCCTCATCATCACCACCTGTGTCATGAGTTGCTCTTTCAGCAAATATTTGTTCCTCTCCAGACATTTCTTTCTCCTCCTCACCATGATTATACAGCAGTTGCTCCCCCTCACCATAAAACATCTCTTCCTCCTGCCTATGCTCCCCCCCTGAAGAGATGGAGTGGAGGGAGAAAAAAAAGACTCGGTCTCCCAAAAAGAGGATCATAACATTTGTAGCCCTTCTAGGTAGGAGAGTACCCAATGAAAACACATTTATGGGCTTTAGGACCTAACTTGCCACCAGAGGGATGAGGAGCATGAACAAAACACACACAACCAAAAACACGTGGGGGAAGAGTTGTGGCACGAAAATTGCTAGGAATACACTCAAGGGGAGTTTTAAAGTTAAGAACACTGGATGGCATGCGGTTAATAAGACAAGTTGCAGTCAAAATGGCTTCTCCCCACAAATATTTAGGAACATTCATGGTGAATAACAGAGAGCGAGCTACCTCAGCTAGATGACGATTTTTGCGTTCAGCAACTCCATTTTGTTGTGGAGTGTCAACACAAGTCGTCTGAAAAAGAATACCATTTTCATCTAAAAAAGCCCGAAAACTCTTATCTATATACTCAGTGTCATTGTCACTACGAAGAATTTTAATACTCATATCAAACTGAGTGCGAACCATTGCATAAAAATATTTAAAACAAGAAAATACGTCACTTTTTTACTTAAGTAAATACACCCAAGTAACACGAGAATAACAGTCAATAAAAGTGACAAACCACCAATAACCCTTAAGAGCAGTAACTGGGGAAGGACCCCAAACATCAGAATGGATAACCATAAACGGAGAATCACTTCTTTTATTAATAGGTGCATAAAAAGAACGTTTATGTTTCCTAAACTCACAAACTTCACAAAAAAACTGACTCTGAGAACAATGTATACTTAAAAGCAGGAAAAAGTTTCTCTAAAATTCCAAAAGATGGATGACCCAATCTACGATGCCACTGATGTAACATAGAGAGAGCTGAACTCATATCTGCTTGCAAAGCTAGACCACATGACAGAGATGGATTATGTTGACGAGGTGTAGATTCCAAAAAGTAGAGGCCACCATGTGCTTTACCACTGCCAATCACCTTCCCCGTACCCAGTTCCTGAAAAACACAATGAGTAGGAAAAAAGGTCACAGAACAGTTTGCAGAACGAGTGAGACTACTAACAGACAGAAGATTAGTGGCAAAATTTGGAATATGTAGAACTAAAGAAAGAGAAATAGAGGGAGACTAGTGAACGGAAAGATAGCAGAGAACGACCCGTCTGCTATTCTAACTTTATCCTTACCAGAACAAGTAGAGAAAGAATCAAATACGGAGGAACAACCTGTCATATGATCTGAAGCACTAAAATCTATAATCCAAGGGATAGCAGAAGAGGCAGTGAACGCATTTGATGGGATACCTGTGTGAGCAAAATAGGATGAAGTGGGAGCTGTTATGGAAGAGGAAGCTGTGGTAGATGAAGAATCAGCCCGAGCCATAAGGCGCCTGAGAGCTTGCATCTCCTCCTGAGAAAAACCATCAGTATGATCTGAAGTCACCTGAGCCCCAATACTAAATCCAGAGTCAGACGAGGTAGCAGCCGCAGATTCTGAGACATGAGCCTGGGCCTGAGAACGTATTGTACCACGACCACCGCGTCCACCCCCTCGCCTACAAGGGGGGCGGCCATGTAACTTCCAGCAAAAATCCCTAGTATGACCGGTGTTGTGGCAATAATCACACTGAAGTGACTCACGATCAGTAGACCCACTGCTAGCACCAGACTGTGACTTACCACTCTGTGAAGTAGGAGTAAACCCTCTGCTAGAACCAAACTGACCTTGAGGACTGGCAACCAAGGCAGAGCGATCAGAAATAGGAGTATGCACCATAGCTCCCCTCCTACTCTCCTCCTGCTGAACAATAGCATAAGCTTCACCCAGAGACGGAAACGGAACACGACCAGCGCCTGCACTCTAATTGGATCATACTCCATGTCAAGGCCAGCAAGAAAGTCATAAATACGCTCTTTCTCTAACCTCTTCAACCAATTAGTAGCATCAGCCTGAAACCCCTGATAAAAATCGAATTTCTGCCACACTCCACTCAACTCCGCAAAATACTCAGCTACAGACCAATGGTGTTGATCTAAAGTACGGAGTCACTTCCTCAACAGAAAACATTGTGCATCATTACCCTACTGAGAATAGGTTTGAGCTGCAGTAGTCCAAATCTTGTGTGGAGTATCAAGGAGCAGAAAGTTATGACGAATTTCAGCTTTCATAGAGTTAAACCAGGTCATGACCAAAGATCTTTGAGACTTAAATTTCTTAAGAGCAACAGCCTCTGTAGGTTGAGTAACGGGGCCCTCTATGAATTCTGATATCTCTTTGGCTTCAATAGCCACAGTGAAGGTGCGAGACCAAAGCAAGTAATTTGTTCCATCCAACTTAATGGGACAAATATCCAGAGGAACATTCTCCAACTTCCTTTCAAATTGGCCTGATGCATCCTTAACACCAGAAGTCTCAGTGATTTTTAAATCCCCAGACATATTGAAAAAAAAACCAGAATACTAGATACCCAACAGATACAAGAAACAGATACTCAACGGAGAATGCCTCAAAGATGATGAACAACGCAAAAATTCTGAAATTGTGATAAACGAATGGGTTTCCAACACAACTTGAGAACAATTGGTCAATACCGAGTACTATAGGGACCAAAACAGGAACACCCAGTCAATTTTGAAGAAAACCCAGACAATTTCAAGCATATAAAAGAGTACCCAGGTGCTATACAAGCTTGTCGAACAATTGCAGAGATTACCAGAGGCCGTACGATGCCTGTACGGTGGTCGTCAGAAATGTCAGAGGTTGTACGATGTCCGTACGATGGCCGTGAGTGGTCGATAAAGCCCGTCGGAGCTTCTCCAGTTGTTGTCGAACACTAATGGAGGGAGACAGGCTCAACAATGGTCGACAGTGGTTTAGCTGTGGTGCGTGAGGGTTAATCGATGGTGTTTGTGGGGCTGAAGAGGGTTGACGATGGTTGGAAAGGTGTTACTGTTGATCGACAGTGGCTTTGAAAAAGGTTTGTGTGAGTTAACGATGACAACTCACACGAAAAACTCTCAACTCACTTCCAGGGTGGAGAAAACTCACACGAACAGAGTAGCGATTTGATCTTTCGCTTTGATAACATGTAAACTCAGACAATTTGATTGAGAGGTAAAAACTCGGGTTCTGTTCTCATTACGTAGTACTTATACAAGAAAAATTGTGGTAAATGTCCAGATTATTATTAATTGCGTGTCTTGGGCTGCACTTATTTCGTTCTTATTCCTAAATCTGAGCGTACTAACTTAACTGCTCGCTCTGTTTAATGTGTCTTCCTTGGCTACGGTGAAGGTCAGAAAGGATATCGATGCTATAACCCTATTACCATTTTTCTAGAGCATATTCCCTTCTTCTCTATTCCTTCTGCACGAGGTGCACTATCAAAATCTGATCTGAGTTATCTGGATCCTTTTCCCAATGATCCCCTCGGTGATTCGTATGTCCATAATTTATCTCCCTTAGATGTTCTATCACTGTCTAAGTCTGCTTCTCGAGCAGCACATCTTATTATACATACTTGCTCTCACAGGGAGAATGACAATTAATGTGCAGGTACAACTCCCTTACCTACAACAGCTGAGTCTCAATCGACTGCTGCTACTGAGGCTCCTACAGTTTCTCACTACCCTCAGCATCTTCATAAGTCTCCTGATCCTTGTGGCTTCTCTAGCACTTGTTATTCTTCTGAGTTTCGTTATCTTCCATTCACTCTCTTTCTGAACCCACCTCCTATAAAGAGGCTCTTGTTGATCCTCTTTGGCAACAGATGATGGATGAAGAACTTTCTGCCTTGCATAAGACTGGCACTTGGGACCTTGTACCCCTACCTCATGGAAAGCATGCAGTTGGTTGTCTTTGGGTTTATAAAATAAAAACCAAGTCCGATGGTTCAATGGAACGATACAAAGCCCGTTTGGTGGCTAAGGGCTTTGCCCAGGAATATAGGATTGGAAATATGAGGAGACTCTGCTCTTGTTGCCAAAATGACCACTGTTCGTCTCTTCATTGCTATGGTTGTTGTGCGTACATGGAAACTTTCTCATGTGAAGTTTGCAAACTTCGCAAAGCTTTGTATGGTCTCAAAAAAGCTCCTCGAGCATGGTTTGAGAAATTTTCTACCATGATCCGTGACTTGGGTTTTCACGCTAGTGATCATGATTCTGCTCTTTTTCTTCGCTCCACCTTGGCTGGTCAAAATTGTTCTTTTGTTGTATGGTGACAACATGATCATTACTGGGGATGATTCAGAAGGTATATCTGCCTTGAAAAGTCAATTGCAACAACACTTTGCGATGAAGGATCTTGGTCTGCTAAGATATTTCTTGGGTATTGAGGTTGCCTCTTCTCCTAAAGAATATCTTCTGTCAATCCAAGTATGGTGCTGACATCAGCGAGACAAATTGACAGATTCTCGAACAGTTGATTCGGTCTAAGTTTCAATAAGTTTCAGTATATGACTAGTGGTCCGGCCTCACTTGCCTCACCCAGCCTCAATGGCTTCTCAGACCGATGGCACAGTAGGCAAAATCACTCGATCACATACTGAACAGTTCCACGATACCCCGCCCAATACATATCAACATAACATAGCTCCAACAAATAATTCGTAGATTCAATGAACATAGCTCAAAAGGAATAGAAAGCAAGACCACAAATATAACATTTAGGAGCACCATCTGTAGCCACTACAAAATTTACCTTCATAAATTTATAACTACATCTTAGGCTATGACATGTGGACAAAAATACATAAGTAATTAGATATGCATTACTACACATGTGATCACCCTTGTATGCAAATAATGATATAAGTGACTAATGTCCCCATCGCCTGTGATCATTTTATTTTTTATTTTTTATTATTATTTTTTAAATGCGAACATGAGATGCAAGATGTCATGTCATGTGCAATGCACGTGCAAATTAAGATTAGGGTCTTACAACTCTCCCCTCCTAAATCGAATTTCGTCCCCGAAATTCGATTACCTGGTTCAAATAAGTAAAAGGATATTTCGCCTGTTCTCTTTCGGCTAAATATGGGGGTAGAGTAAAAAGAAAATGAAATTACATCAGACATCATACCTCTGGATCAGTAAGAACATTCATCAAGGTAACAAAAGGCACATCCTCATAATCAGTCTCTGAAAACACAAAAACCTAAATGTCAGCGTACATATATTAGTTCAATTCGAGAAGTCCCAATCATAAACTCACACCCAGACAATACTAAAATCAAATTCACCGTCAATAAAAATATATTAAGACCTGTTATATGAGAACACCATGGAAAGCTCGAAAAAGGCATTCGTGCCCATTTTGATGAAACCCGCTCCTCATAATTCCTGCAATCACAAGGTTGAAACATGTTGCGACCAAATTTGATAAAAGAAGGAAGGAAGTCAGAATACATGATTTGCCTTTACCCAAAAAAGCAATGACCTTTGCAACTGTAGCACGTGCGGGTCATCATTGGGCAAAAGTTGGAGTTTAGTAGAGGGCATTAGCAAACCATGCCACAGTCCACCATGAAGTTCACAGACCATATTAACAAATTTCACCCATCTACCACATTTTAGTAAGTGAAGGCCAAGCTTCTCATTGCCTTGATCAGCAATAACCCTCAACACAGTTCCAACAGCTGGGAATGTACATAAAACATCCCTCGACAAGGGAAATGGTTCAAACCGTAATGGTAACGAGTTTTCCCTTTCGTCTTCCAACCTGTAGTACACAAATAGTAACAAAGCTACATGAATACAACAACAGTTTCAATATTCGGGGTGCACATGGTTGGCAAGAAAATCGTTCTTTTGAATATAGATTTCAGATTTGCAAACAATGGAACCTTGCCAAAAGTTTCTCTCGAAAGCAGGACTAAATTTTAATAATAAGATAGATATACAAGTTAAAACAAGCAAAGCATGATAAAAATCAAACTATTGAAACAAAACGCATAACATCCTTTAACTGATAAAACATTACTGGGACAGCAGCAGCAGCCTGCTGCTCTGCCAGTCACCCCTGACAGAAATTACAAAACTAAGGAAACATAACCTGGTTGGAAATATGGGATCCTTTTGTGGCCTCCTGTCCAAACTCCAAACTCAGAGTTTCTCTCCGCCAGTACAGCAAAACCCCGGCCGACATTAAGAGGTTGGTAGTGGGCGGGCGGGCCTAAAGGCAAGAGTATGGTCCAGCCATTGATCATGGGTCAACGACGGAAGAAAGAAGTCAAGTAGGTTGTTTCTCCGTGTCCTACTAATTGTGTAAGTAAACGAAAGTTGCTTTCGCGAGCTATATTTGAGATTCCGTAAGTCACTTTTTTCTTGAATAAAAAAAAAAAGAGTCATGCTCTTTAAACGCCCTAAGAAATAGGCTTAAGTCATCGGTTCAAATCCGATAAAGGGCTTCTTTCTTTTTTTCGGTATACCGCTCCGCCAGCAAGGAGCGAAATAACCAAGTGGGCTGTGGTGATGTTAGAATTTGCACCTATTTGTATCTATTTAGTGATTAGTCTGCTAGTTTCTTTGATCTTACTCGGTGTTCCTTTTCTATTTTCTTCCAATAGTTCGACCTACCCAGAAAAATTGTCGGCCTACGAATGTGGTTTCGATCCTTTCGGTGATGCCAGAAGTCGCTTCCACAAAAGATTTTAGCTAGGTCCTAAGTACCTTTTAAATACCCCCTTAGTCCCATAATGTAAGTTCCTTTTGAAAGTCCCAAACTTTTTTAGTGGGACATGTATTCAATACACCAATTAAAACCAAAAGGCATCGATTACCAATCTTGCCCGTCCATCTCCACTTCAAAGCATTCACAAATGGGATAGTTATGGAGAACTAAAAGTTCTATACTTGGACTTTCACAGCTGACTGAACATGTATTTTGGGACGTCCTTCCCTTTTCGTCCATGCTCTATGATCGTAATCTGTGTTACATGGACTATGGTATTGACCTATGAAGCACCGACACTCCTAGGAGGCGCCGTATTGCCGTATGGGACACGGGGACACGCCTAAATACGTATGGGACACGCCATGTGGCGTGTCCCCCAAATTTTTTGAATTTTTTGACGGGGACACGGAGGGGACATGGTTGGGGGACACGGCAGGGGGCAAATTGTAATTTTTTCTAAAAAAAATTGGGCTCAATCTGTAATTTTTTAATTTTCAGGGGTCAATTTGTAATTTTTTTTAAAAAAATTGGGGTCAAACTGTAATTATCAATCTTTAAATTTTTAAGTTTTTTTAATTTTTTTATGATATTTATATATGGAAGGCGATCTACTAAGGACTCCCTCAAACAAAAATTCGGTGCGGACCTCACCATTTTTCGACTTTCCGGATCAAATTTTGACGATCCGAACCGCTCAATGTTTTTAAAATGCATTTTCCAAGGTCCACGCAAAAAATCTTCAAAAAAAAATACCCGGAAGGGCTTTGATCGGATCAGTTTTTGTTAAAAACGCTATATATAGCGTTTTTAACAAAAACTGATCCGATCAAGCCCTTCCGGGTATCTTTTTTTGAAGATTTTCCGCGTGGACCCTTAAAAATGCATTTTAAAAACATTGAGCGGTTCGGATCGTCAAGATTTGATCCGGAATGGCGAGGTCCGCACGGAATTATCCTAAGGACTCCCTCAATAGATCATTATCCTTTATATATATATATTAATATATATATTGCCGTGTCCCCCGCCGTGTCCGTGTCCCTTTTTTCAAAATTGCCGTATCCGTGTCCGTATTCGTATCCGTGTCCGTGCTACATAGGTATTGACACAAGTATTTGGTGCGGGTACGTTTCCACCTGTCATACCATATGATATTGGATATGTCTCACATTACTTGAGTATAGAATAGGTGATCACTTAATATAATGTTGGAACCTCTCTACCTAATAGCTTAAGCTTTGGGGTTGGATATAAAGTTTTCACATGGTATCAAAGCGGGACCCATTCTACCCTCATTTTAAAGATTGACAAACCACACTCCACTATGATAGACCTAACAAAACGGCAGCACGATGATAGACACAAAAAGACGCTACACGTTAAAGACCTCAAAACGGATTACATGTGAAGGGGGATACCAGGGGAATATGATCCCACATCACTTGGGTATGAAATGGGTGATCACATAAAAGCTTAAGCTTTTGGGTTGGACATAAGTTTCCACAGACATACTATTCACTTATTTAAGTTGTATTTCTATTTTTCACCAAAGTGACGGTCAGAAATTTTTCTCAGGTAGAGCCATACAAGCTTCTTTCTCTTGAAATATTTTGAAAAGTGAAGGATCAGAGTGCCTTTGATATGGGTGATGAACACAAACCACAACCGTAGCCCAGCATCGCGTGTCAAACACGGGAACCAATTACATTTAGACGAGTCCATAGAATATAGGTCATACTAAATCTCCTCGAGTTAACATGCCTCTCTTTTTTGGTTTTTGGGTGATTAGTTAACATGCATTTCCGTGATGAGAAAGGTGAAACTTCTGTGTCCAGTCTGGACAGGTCAGAAAACCAACAAAGAGTCTGGAGTTAAAGCATTGTAACTTGGCAGTAATCAGTTTGGCACATGCATACAAACCAGAAAGTCCATACGACAAAATGCCACAATGTCTCATCTCCTGATCCAGACTAGCACTGCCAAAGACCTAATTTATCAAATGGCACTGCCTTGAAGACCATTCAACAAAGAATAAGAAAATGAAGACACCTGGGCTTACAAAAATATAGTTTCAAAAAATGGTAATTGTACCGAAATTCAACACCCGATCAACCTACCAATGGTTCAAACTCCTGACCCTGTGAGAGAGGAGAGCTAGTGTCTGATAGCTAAGGAAACTTGGGATATAGCTGCCAATGACTAGATTTCAGTGAATTCGGTCTTGGGTTGGAGATGGAAAGGACTGAACTTTCGCTTGGATGGTCCATATATTTCAGAAGAAAGATAACTGACGAATTGAAGGCTAGGTTAGAGTTTATGGTTGACTTGAAGGCTAGGTAGGGAGAGCTTCTCAAAGGATATGTTTAGTCGTTGTAGGGACCTTTTAAAGCTTTGAACAATAACTGAATAAATGCAGTCTTTTGCACACAAGAAAGGAAGATAATAAGGGAGGAAGAATAAGCATTTCACGCTAGTTTTTGGCAACAACGAACATAATCTCAAACTATCATAATATAAACACCTCTTGAATGGAACTCATACATATGATGCTTACCAAAAGAAGAACCACAGTTCATTTCCCAACACATGCATGAGAACACGATATCTAAGACAGCTTCAAAAGCATCTTTTCTAATCTCTAAAGGGAGAGCACTAGAGAGCACCCTTTTGGTGTGGATCAGTTTTTGAGGCTGGCTCACATTTTCCCCTTCCCAAACTTCCACACTCAATAATTTGATAAAGAAAGAAACAGATTTACACTTTACTTAACCTTTGCACCAACACTGGCAAGGACAAAGGAGTAAAATGCCACATACACAGTACCCCACAAATAAAGTAATTGCAGTTACACAGCTCTGAGTAGTTATCTCCCTCCTACTGCAAAGTTATCCCCTAAAAATACATGGCTGTAAGTCAATTCATCCAGTCACTCAAGAGATAATCTTAGCCCATTTGCACAAAATCCAAGAAAACACACGTCACAGGTCATCAAAAGGTACCTTCAGTTCTTTACTTTTTATTTAAGCTATAGTTTTTTTTTATAATTCATAGGCATCATCATTAATTGTTTTTTGTTCGGACTGCAGTCACTGCACACAGTTTAAGGCCTGTGCAGAAGTCTAACAAATGTGAAGAGCTTTGACAAACGTGGAGTAACTTTTTTTTGGGGTAAATACAAACGTGGAGTAAGTTTGTACCTTCATATGTTTTTTTTCATCACACCTTCATGTGTTTACACACGTGCTTTTTCTTTTTTGCCATTATTTTCCACTAGAGGCTGGGGCACAAGCGCCGCGTGTGCAAGTCGAGATAATTTTTTCAGAGTGCAGTAAGTTTGTACCTTTATGTGTTTATTTATTTACTTTTTTATTTTATGATCACATCTTCACCTGTTTACACCATGTCTTTTTAATTTTTTTATCTGCCATTATTTTCCACTAGTGGCCGGGAACGCGATGGATGTGCAAGTCGAACTTTGATAGCTTTTGCAGATTGAGTGTGCCCCATCTGGTTAAGTTCGACTTCCCGGCCTCTAGTTAAAAAGAAAATCCCTGCATTAGTTTTCTGCAATCGAAACCTCAAACTGATGATGGTAAAAGTTGATTCAACAAAATACTTACTTCGATTGAATAGTAACTGGTGGAGTGTCAGTTCCATCCCAAATGAATATCGCCCACTCATTTCTTTTGACTTCATAGCTATGAAGAACCTTTACAAGGGAAAATAAAAAGACATAAAAATCAGTGTCCCTGAAAATTGGCATTAGAAAATGAGTACCAGAATGTATCCAGTTTCAAACAACATTTATTGGCGAGTCAAATTAACTACCTATATGATTTATGGAATATCAAAAGCATAATCAACTTACCTTACACATCAAATTTAGGCGTTTTCCCACTCTGATCTCTTTAAGTAATACGAATTCATTTGCTCCTATTGAGGAAACAAATTGAGTAAGAAGCATGGTTAGAAAGAGTGGAAAGGTATTGCGGTATCCATCTACTCTATTGCACACTATGAAACTATCTTTACAAATTTATCAACACTGCATACTATTTTTTGGATAAAGTGCACCTCTTTTAACCATTGGATTACAAGAATACTAAAATCTTCAACAATGAAGTTGCGCCAAGTTGTTAATCACATAGTCAGACAAACACTCCCCAAAAGATGAGAAGTTAAGGAATAGGCTGATATTCCATATCAAGCTCATGTATCCTCCTCAAAACAAGATAATCCTTACCATTGAGAACACAATACTAACTGAACCATAAAATTGCATAGTTTTGGTAGCTATCGAACATTGTGTAGTCAGTGCGCCATCACCTAGGCCAACTCACCTACTTGTATCATGTTCGTTCCTGGATCACAGATCTTGCCATACAGAGAATTGTTTATTACTATCAAATGGCCAATTGCAATTGCAGTGATAGAGATCCTTCTAAGATTGCTTTTTCTTATGATATCTTCCCATGAGAAGATTTTAAAATGATCGAATTTATTACTGATTGGTCTCACGTCTTCTCACCTATGTTACATGAATCGTCCTAAATCTACAATATATCCGTGTCGGAGACTCGAAACAAGGATAAGGGTGTGGGATCAGTGTCAAAAACATATAGTTGGACATACACTTAGCCAGCGCATTTTCTTGTTCGAATTAGAATCAACTATGTACGGAACTCCTATATTATGCATGAAATACCCTGACGCACTTTGTATACAGCGTTTATCCCAAAAATTAAAAGAAATATATTAAGAAATTTGAATCGTTTGGCATAATCCTCGAGTCCTTGAGATGGACATCGAATGAAATAGTTACTAAGACAAGAACGCACACCCGATACCCGTACTCGAGTCCATGCATAGCTCTTCATTTACCACAAGGTGCTAGAGAGCTGTGGGGACAACCTTTGCTTTGGCATGGCATGCATATTCAGCAACTATGTACGAGCTGTGTGCAGGTGTTAGGGAGGTAGAGTAGAACCAAGGATATGTGGAAGGCTTAGATGTGCGCTCCATTATGGTTGATGTGGTTGCTAAGGATGTAAAGCCACAAGAGGACTTCTCAAGGAGGAGAAAAAAAGCCTTTGACACACTTGACAACCGATCTTTTACCCTTTTTGCATAGTTGTATACCGAGAACGGAGGGTCCAATCTTTTCGTTTTTATAGACTCTGTGTCTTCCCCCCACTTGTGTCTTTGACTATTCCCGTTTTTTCTTCTCACTTAGATCTTTGAATTGGTGCACAATTTTTTTTATTAAAAAATAAATAAATTCATGCAAGACATTATTTTTTGCGTGCAAAATGAACTATTCCCCTCAAGCAATATGGGACAGAGGGAGTAACATATCAGAATAGAGATGCTCATATAAGGAACATATTCCTGCTAATTGTTGAACTTGAAGCCAAAACTATTGAACTCCGATCACATGCAAACTTCAAATTTTGTTTGAAGGCGAGTTTGAAAGCTTGACCATTCACATCTAAGAAGCACGGACACTCCCCAATGGCTTACGAGACCCCATACGCTCAGACACGTGTCCTATACGTGAAAATAAGTGTCCGAATATTTTTTTATTTTTTTCTGAGTCAGACACGTTTCCGACACCCTCGGATACGTAAGAGACACGTTTTGGACACGCTATGGGTCCAAATATAAAACTTGAAATGGGGTAAAAACTGTTTCTTGTAAACCAAAATAGAATAAGAAAGTAATACCTAGTAAGGCAGTAACTAAAGGGTAAAAGTTGTAAAAATAAGGAAGACGCGTGTGTGTATTTATTTATTATTATTTTATATAACATATCCCCCTACGTGTCATGTCCTAATTTTTTGGGAAAATCAAGTGTCCACATATCCGTGTCGTCCGTATCCTGTATCTTTGCTTCTTAGATTCACATTGGAGCCCTTCCCGGGATTAGTCCTTCCATAAAAGCGCAGAGTAGACTATTATTGAAGTTGTTTAACAATTGCAAGGCAAGCAAACAAGCAGACTCGCTTATGATATGCTGAAATAGTACATTAGTTTCTTTAATGAATACCTCAGATTCATGAAGCTGATTGTTTAAAAGGGATTTCTGCCAGAAGAAAATCGGCCTTTCTGACAATCCGAAGGCTGTAGCTTGCCCCCAATTTAGGACTTCCCAAGTCAGTGAGTCTTTGACAAAGTTTTAAACAAAAGTTTGATACCCACTCCAACAGGAATGCTCAACAAAAAAAAAACCCAAAACTTTTGTAGTCTTGTAGTTGAACTTAGTTAAATGTGATCGCAAAACTTTTGTAGTTGCAAATAAATTGTTTTACTATCAGAAACGAATAGAAGAATTCAACTATTTTTCCCTTCATTCTAGCATAATCCCAATCATACCAGAGCAAGTGAAATAGCTCTAGTTGTTTCGTTATGTATCCTTATTGACATTTCAAACGACCAAATTATTCCCACACCATACCTCCATACCCAAATCAAAAGTCCCTTTAAATGCATCTTCTCCAAAAGGCCTACCATGCTAACACCTAGCATACTAGAAATCAAAAGACAAAAGTTCCTATTTCAACGTGTAAACTAGCAGCTTGGCCGTTCTAATCACTCTCACTTCTCCTGCAATGTTTCTCCTTCTATGTGACTTGATTCTACAATTAAACACACAAATTCCAACAACTGATAACTCAATAGCATAGACCTAAATCACAACCATAGTGCTGAAACTTTCCAAGTTAAGAAAGTGCTAAACCAGCCACAAAGGCATGCTATCTCATAAATTATACGCTAAGTGAGGAAAGTTAATATGTATCCCACCCAATGTCCTTCAACAGAATGTTAAGCACAAATATCATCCACATATGGCAAATGATTCTCACTCCGACCTTCTAGAACTTAACTTCCCAAACAGTCCAGTTGCAACTAATTAAATTTAATTGGCCTCATTGATTTACAAGAGTACCTCTATCTAGCTGATAATTGACGGACCACTTTCTTAGGCCCACTATGAACTTCTTGTCTTGGTCTCTGGCCCGAAAGTTTGGAGATAATTGATAAGCATCAAATTTTGCACTATACTTCCCTTCAAATAGAGCAAACGAAGAGAACTTTTTGTTAAAAAGAGCGTATACTTCCCGTCCATGAGTTTTCATCTGCAGGAAAACATGCAAGGGTAGATTAGTATGCTTCCATCTAATTCTGCGCTAAATACACCTTCACTACGCGTATCAACTATCAACAGGAAATGCCTAACAAAATCACGAGGAAGACAATTAGCAATCGTAAGAAGAGGGAAGGCCAGTATTTGTTGGATACTCAATGGAACAGATGAGATCAAGTGAGAAAACCTCCAAGTCCACAAAAAGTGATTCTTTTGAGGAGCAACCTTGGCCTCTATTTCCAATTTAGTTTACCGGGAAAAAAACCTTGGCCTCTACATCTTCCTTTGTTTAAAAGAAATTTTCCATCTTTGTTATTTCTCTCTTTTGGTGGAAACCTGGTGAATTTGCTAAACATTAAGGTGTGAAACAATAGATGGATCAAACCGCCCCAACTGTCCTGCTAACTTTTAGCCAAACTATTTGGCTCAAAAGGTTAACCTCAAGTTAACAGTAGCTGGTGGGCGTTTCCTTATATTTCATATCAATTTTTCCTCACCTACCAATGCGGGATTGAGGGTGTCACAATAGTAAGTGTTTCTCCTTTTGATATTACTCGTACAGATGCATTTCTCCTTTAGTTGGTCTTTCTGGTTTCAAGTGGTTCGTCAATTTTATGGAGGATTTTTCTCGTGTGACATGCATACTTGTTGAAGGAAAAGAGCAGTAATTGAAAAGTCGGACTAGTGGGTGGTCAGAGCTTCACCGAGGCGATTAGGGGGTAGTTGTTTTGATTAGTCGCTGAGTGACTTAGTCGGGATCTAGTCGGCAGCTAGTCGTCGAGTCGGAGTAGTCGACAAGTCGGAATAAATCGACAAGTCAGAAAAAGTATGATCAAATCGTATGAAAAATCGAAACAAATCAGGAAAAGTCAAGGTAAAAAATAGAATATGTAAAGTTTTGGGGGCCATATTTTAATTTTATGGATGGGTTTATACCCTAAATGCCCTTTTTCCGGGGTATCTTCTCACTTGACTTATCTGGTCGACTGCTGCTACGGTGATCTTCTTCTTCTTCTTCGAGGTTCTGATTCGCCTGCCTCTTAGCTCTCTCCCATTCTCTTCTAACTAGAGGCCAGACACACGCTATGTGTGTGCAAGTCAATTTTGGTAAAATATGAGTAATATTAGACGATTTACTATTTTTTTTTAGTTCTCAGCACTTCCGACCTGTTTTGTAGATTTATCAAAATTGTGCAAGTGTTATCGGATTAGCGCTACGCGCTCGGTGCGTGTTCGATTTTGTGGATTTTGCTCCAAAAACTTCAATTCAGTAATCATTCTATTTTTGCACCTAAAATTTTTTTAGTAACCGGTAGAAAAGGACAAAATATAGAAGATTAAAAAGTGATAATATAGTAGACAGTAGATGATGCCTAGGAAGCAAATGGTAAAAAGTAAAAAACAAAAATGTAAAATGTTGAAAGGGAACAAAAGATACCTTCTTAGAACCAGTGCTTTGTTTTGTTTTTTAAATTTTGTATTAACTGAATGGATGGTCGAAGATGACAACATATGTTTCGGGAATCAATCTACAGTAGGAGGCGTAACTGCCACTAACCTACGTGGGTAGTGTGTTCCGCATGGTTATTGGTGCAATTGTTAAACCTTTTATTTTAGGGGGTAATTTTGGAAGAGCAAATTGTGAGCCAGCCTAAAAAAATTTATCCACACCAAGTGTTGCTCCCCCTTTATATATTAGATTCGTTTGATCTTCTCTCTCTCTCTCCCATCTCTCTTTT
Organism: Vaccinium myrtillus; assembly: GCA_016920895.1. Lineage (NCBI taxonomy): Eukaryota > Viridiplantae > Streptophyta > Magnoliopsida > Ericales > Ericaceae > Vaccinium > Vaccinium myrtillus. The sequence continues at coordinate 19,624,833 of CM029277.1, forward strand.
TGCTCGTCATATATCAGTGTATGTGTCTATGTTTTTCTTTTATTTTTTAAAACGGATATATCAGTATATCTCTCTTTGTTTTTTATACTCTTTTTTTGGGTTTCAGTATATGTAGGAGTGTAGGAGTGTCTTATTTTTTTTTTGGGTAGTTTGTAAAACATACCAGTGAAATAAAAAATTTGTAGATGAAAAAACTTTATGAAACTTAGGAAGGAGGAAGGAGAATATATATTTTTTTATTAAAAAGAAAAAGAAAATCCGACTAGCCCGATTAATCCCTAATCGTTAGTCAGCAGCCGACTAACCTGGGACCGGCTAGCGTCTTTTAGAACCTTGGAAAAGAGTGAAGTGCTTCATATTTCCAGATATTTCACCGAATAGTGCTCACTCAATTTGGGTCTTGAGTGATTGCCAGTTCTCATAGTGGGGTTACCTCAACAAAACGGTGTTGCTTAGCCAAAAAAAATGTGGCTAGGGCCTTGCGTTTTGCTCTGAATGTTACCAAAAGGTATAAGACTGAAGCAGTTCTCACCGCTTCCTTTCTCATTAATTGCATGCCTTCTCGGGTTCTTAATTCTGTTCGCCTTTTGAGTCTTGTTCGCATCATCTTCATCCTCTATTTTGAGTCAATTTCAAATCCCTCCTTAGGTGTTTCGTCGTCTTTTTGTTCAAATCTCACAGCACACAATCATGGGGCTCTCAGGTTCAAATCCCACAACACCTCCGTATCAAGCATTTACACAAGGCCATCAAATCCCACAACACCTTCGTAGCGAGCATGACCGTAGGGCATCAAGTGCATGTTCCTTGGTTATTCAGCAACGCAAAAGGGTTACAAGTGGTATCATCCTCCTTATAGACGTGGATTTGTCTCTATGGATGTCACATTTTCTAAGACCTTGGCTTACTTCCCTCCTAACACTTCTCTCTCAAGCAAACGAAGATGAGTCTTTTTAAATGATTTATCTTCAGTTTCACCTATCTCACTAAAGCCAGAAACGTGGGGAAGAGGCTAGTGTTTTACCTTTCATTTCATCAAATTTATGAGTCAAAAGCAATTTGGAGAAAGAGTCTAAATTACATGTCTACTCGAGAAGCCAAAAAAATGCCTTATGTTCAATATGATTCTGATGCAGTCAAGATGGAAGACCAGTTCTCGCTTGATAGGCTGTTTTGTGTTCATTTTTATGGTCTAATAGGATATTCTCCCATTTTGCACTTAGGAATTTTTTCTTTTTTAGTTTCCTTAGTTGTAAGGTAAGTCTTGGGAGGTGTGGTGTAAGCGGCATCCATGTCGACTCGAGAAGCCAAAAAAATGCCTTATGTTCAATATGATTCTGCTGCAGTCAAGATAGAAGACCAGTTCTTGAGGATGAAGGCAACATGCTCCAGCCAAAAAACTGTGAATGATGAATTGAAAGAAATTTCCACAATAGAATATTTTTAAATTCAATTAAGTTAGTCCACAAAACTAAGTTAAGTTAGGTTGAAATATTTTTACCTTGAAAGAACGTTTTAATGAACGCTATTGGTTAGTCAACTGTCGACACAAATTTTGAACCGTAAAAGATTTTGAACTACGATCCGAAATCAATATCCCATATATCCATTGTTCAAGTGAACAATGTTGATTGTTTGTTTGCAGGCTCCTATTTCCAATTTGGGAATCCAAATCGTTAATTACATACAATAAAAGTAAGACCTCCGGTTAATGAAGAATAAAATAATAGATTAAATATAAGAGAAGATGAGGAAATGAATTTATTTTATTGATACTTGGGTTTGAAGCCCTTGGTTAACATCAACAATAATTTAAAGATACATTATATTTCGGGGATTGGAACCCTTACCTATTTCTCGTTGAAGCTTATACTAACTGATCTTCGAAGTTTATTAAAGATTGCAGGTTGAAGAATGTAAGTTGCTTGAGCGATGTATATCCTTTGCTTTCTTCTGTTGTGCTTTCTTCTTAGTTTCTTTTTTTCCGTATAATTTCTACGTTGAGGAGAGAGAGGTCCCTTCCTTTGATGATGGACTTCTTATTTGTAGAGTGACTAGATACTTGGCCACCAATCTTAATTTGAATTTGAATTATCGATAGAGATCAGTATGGTATCTCATCCTATCTCCCTCCTCTATTCAATTTCAAACGGTGGTTTCATCTAATGACATCCACCTTGGAATATTCTTCCACTTCCTCAGGAGTATTTAAGTATTTTATGGGGTCTACATCTTGTGTGATTTTGTTGGGCCCAAAATATTTCATATTCGTTGGTTCTCGAGCTCATCATATTAGTTGATTCGCGGGCCGTTGGTTCCTGGGCTCAACATATTTGTTGATTCGCGAGCTCAACATATTCGTTGGTTCGCGGGCTCCACACACTTGTAGATTTGCGAGCTCAACATATTTGTTGGTTCGCAGGCTTAACATAACTTTTGCCACAGGCCCTTTGATGAGTCACTTAACCTGTAGGCTTAACATGATTAATTTGACGGTATACGTCAAACTTTAGTTGAAATTTATGTGCCAACACCACATGATTAATTATTATTAAGAAAGTAAATCAAGATTTGTACAATGAATTTCTCTCTTCAATTTGAAATCCCTATCCACATTATATTCATGCATATGTCCAATGCCAGCAGAGTAGCAAAGATCCCTAACAATGTTGCCTCTGCCACAACAGGACAAATTTTGTGACCAAGAGCCACAAAATATTATTTTTAAGAAAGAGATTTAGTCGAAGAATCTAAAGCTAAAGAAGAGTTTAATAGATGATGTGATTTTATGGATTACAAGAACAACAAACACTCTGTTCACTTTACATTTCCAAAAAAAAATTCAAAAAGATTCTTTCTCCATCTCTCATCTCTCCAATCATTAATCACATTTCTCTCTCTACTCATTCCTCTCTTTCCAATCATTATTCTTATTTCTCTCTCTATCTCTCTCCAATTATTACACGTCTCTCTAATTATTACTTTTTCCAAAAACCCATCCAAACACTATCTCAAAAATATTTCTCAAAATATTTTTCTCAAAACTCTCAACCAAACAAAGTGAAAATTATTTTCTGTACAGTATTCTATTCGAGCTCCAATTGGTTTGACTTTCCTTCATGTTTTATATTTGCAAGTGAGTTAGAACTATACCGAAAGAAATATTTGATTGAGGAAACCAATTGGCACTATTCAATGTGGTATGTTTTCTCTTTTTCTTTTCATTTTTCTCATTGGGTTTGTTTGTGAGCTACACTTACTAGATTCATTTTTTTCGACACTTAGCTTTCAATCGTTCTAAAACTAGATCGAGACTCTTTCATATTCCAAACTAGAAAGTCTTTTGGTGATTCAAATCCAATCTTAGCATATTGTAGTCATTTCCCAAAATTTTGATTTTATATTGCATGATTGAATTCTCTGTCTTGAATTGGCATTTGCTTAGGATGATCACACACACACACACACACATATAAAGTATGCATGAAATTAGTTTGACTTTCATAAAATTAATTCTTTCACCCGTGTACAACAGCAACAACATAAAATTTACGTTTGTGCAAGCTAAGAAACTATATGTTCTCATCCGGCATGATTTAATCTCTGTTTCTTTTTCATTCTTTTTGTTTCTTATCCATAGATTGGATGTTTGAATTATATGGTTATAGCTTTCCTCCCCCGTAATTTTATTCTTTTTTCGTAGACAAATGGAAGTGCATGTATGGTACCCGTCACCTATGTTGCACGGACACGGGTGTATATCCAAGGGTCCGACATCTCAAACTTGGAAATAGAGGATTCGGGGATGTGTCCGAATTTAGATACGGGTGCGGGGGATACGCGAGAAAAGGTAATATGAAAAATATTTTTTTATTTTTTTAGATGGAGATATATAGAAAAATACAAAATAAAAAAAAATAAAAAAGGATGGACTTTGGTGCATCGCATTGGGCCAGCCCATTGAAAACTCAGTTTGAAACAAGAATGGGTTGCACCCTCTATATTTTCAATGTGGTCTTAGCCCATGTTTGCATCGTAACCTGTTGGACCAAAAAAAATATGTCAAAACAACTGTTTGCACTTTACAGCTGTAGCCCAAGACCAAGAGAGACCAAACAAATATTATTAAAACCATTGTTCACACTTTACAGCTGCACCTCAGGCTCAAGAGAGAGAAAGTAAAAAGAAAACGTAAAAAGTAAGCTGGAACGATGATGGCGTACGGTTATCTACATCTCTCTCTCACTTCCGACCGCGAGTGCACCACTTCTTCCAGCGCAGGTACGACGTACCTTCTTCTTCTTCTTCTTTTTCTTCTTCTTCTTTGACTCCAAGCTTCTTCTTCTTCAATCGCTCTCCAAGTGAACCCAACGTGTCCGATTTTCAACCGCCGGATCCGACACATATCCCGTACCGGTACCCGTGTCGCACCCGCACCCGCACGGATACTTCGCCAAAAATGGCGGATCCCTGCAACATAGCCCGTCACCTCTACCTAGGAGTATTGTCCCGTCACTCCACACAGCTATCTGTAGAGGACTTCGCCGCACTTATGTTAGGACTGAAGCTAAAGTCCCATTGCGTGTGCGTGAGTTAGAAGTATGTTTAGCCCCAATAAGGCGCTATAGGGGTTTGAACCTAGGCATTATCCAACCAAATCCAAATTTTCAACCATTGAACCAACCCCTCATTGGTTCGTAAATTTATTCATTTTGCAAGTAAGATTCAACTTTACCAGGATAACAACAAAATGCTAATCAATATATCAAGATAAATACTGTATTGAGGCTGAACTTGATGAGTGAAATTTGGTTTGTGTTATAATGTCAATTGTATATTTGGGTCATTTGGGAGGATATGGGCCACCCATAATAATTTTTTTGGCTAAGCAAAGAAGATTGGCATCACAACGCACCCTTACATCCTAACGAGATTGGCATGCCGAAACAGCGGACAATCAAATGCCACCCCTGGAGAAGAAAAGTTTGCGAGGAGCCAACCAATACGAAATAAAATCGATAAAGAATCAATATACAACCCAATAGCCAAACAATACACATAACATCCAAAATGAAGCAAAAATGGTAGTTATTATAGAAAATTTGAAGCGTTTCTCATGTCTAAGTTTTTATTTGGTTTTGTAGGATAACAAGATTTGTAAGTGGGTAACCAAAGAGTTTCAAATCTCATGTTTTACTCATATTAATTTCTTCCGTGCATATTAGTATATATACCACGGGTTATTTTCTACCTACACTATTCTAGGGTGTTTTCGTGATAAGCTCTCGGCTGCAGAATTTCAAAATACATTTATGTTTTAAATATTTGTAAAAACCTAATAGGTCTAAGATAACTTGGAATGTTAAAAAAAAAAAAAAACACCCTATTGTTTAAGGATGAACCTGATCTATTATCTCGATTTACATATATTGCAGTGACAAAATATGTTCTTAAAATCTTTTTCATTTCATTTTTTCCTTTCAATAGCCGTGCATAGCACAGCAAGACAGGAAGAAGACGAGTTCTATAAACATTTGGGGTGGGTGCAGGAGATTAATTATGATGGTGTAGATGTGAGAGATGGTGTGTTCAATCCATTAGAGGTTAGAGAGCCAGAAGAAACGTGGAATTATGGGGAGGAGTTGGTGATCAGGATGTCACAGGAGGAATTGTCAAAATGGGTTTTATCGGGAAATTATTGAGAGTATCTTTCAATGGGTTTGAAGATAGAATGATGCAATTAAAGGGAAAAGGGAGTTAAAGAGATTGCAACGCTCTACTAATTATGAAGGAAGTAGGAGGATTGGGGAGATGGGTAGGGAGGAGGTGGAAGGAGTTAAACTTTTATATCTTTATGAAAATTAAAATTATTAGTTAGAAAGTGAGAGGATTGAATGTGAGGGAAAGGAGGGTGTGAAGGGAAGGCCAAAGTGGTTTGCTTGCAAGAAACTAAAATGAGAGATGTAACAAGGGACGTAGTGAAGGAGTTGTGGGGGAACCGGTGGGTGGAGTGGGTCCATTTGGATGCGATAGGGGCAGTGGGGGGAGTGATGGTATAATGGGACAGTAGGGTAGTGGAGAAGGTTGACGACGACTCGACGAGTGTGGCTTGTTCTTGATGTCATGTTTTTTCAATTGTTGATGGTTTGATATGGGTGTTTACAAGAGTATATGGCCTGGTGATTGATCACCATAGGGGGGATTTGTGGGATGAGTTGTCCGCAGTGGCGTTCCAATGGGATGCTCCATGATGCTGATGGGGGGATTTCAATGTGATTCGGTTTCGAATGAAAGATTGGGGTATGATTTTGTTACTCGATCTATGAGGAGGCTTTCAGAGTTTATGAGTGATTTGGAGCTTGCAGACCCGCCTACACGTGGTTTGGATCTCAGGAAAATCAGTGTGTCTCGAATTTATCAATTTTTGTTTTTCTACTTCTTAGGAAGAGTAATTTTCAGATGTGGCACAGTTTTCTCTATTGAGGCCTATCTCGAATCACATGCCTATTTTGCTAGACAGTGGGGGAATTCCACAAGGGAGAAACCCATTTAAATTTGAGAATGTGGTTGACAATAGAAGGCTTTCGGGAGAAAGTGGGAGAGTGGTAGAGTAATTATTCGGTGACGAGTAAGCCGAGCTTCGTTTTGGCTAAGAAGTTGAAAAGGTTGAAAGATGATTTGCGTAAGCAGAACTCCGAGGTCTTTGGACGGTTATCAAAAAGCCAAGGTGATTGATACGATTCCAAGTTTCGATTTGGAGGACAAGTTCGTGATTTAAGGGAGGATGAGGAGAACTTGAGAAACAAGGCTAAAAAGTTAAGAAAAATTGCGAAGTATGAAAAAATTAGTTGGAGACAGAAGTCTAGAAATCTTTGGCTTAAAGGAGAGAAGAACACTCGATTCTTTTATAGAATGGCTAATTGTAATTGGAGACATAATTTTATTGGAAAGATAGGGATTGGTGACAGAATCCTTGAGAGGGTTGATGAGATAAGAATGAGTTGCTAACTTTTACGAGAGATTGTTTAGGGAGGAAAAGGTGAACCAACCTCGTGTTGATAGGATGAAGTTTGATGCTTTCAGAGGACAAGGCTTCTTGGTTCGAGAGGTCTTTTGAGGAGGAAGTTCTGGCAGTTTTGAAGTTGATGAATGGTGACACGGCGCCTAGTCCAGATGGTATGTCAATGGATTTTTTTAAACAATGTTGGGGGGTTGAGAGGGGAAATCATGGGGATGTTCAAGCACTTTTAGAGGTTTGGGGGAATTCGAAAGAAGTTCGAATGCTTCTTTTGTGGCCTTAATTACGAAGAAGGGAGGAGCGGAGGGCATCTGGTATTCCAGGCCGATTAGTTTACAAGGTGCTTCTAAGTTGTTGGCCAAAGTGTTGGCTATGTAATGAAAAAGATGGTGGGGAAGGTTGTTTTTAATCACAAAATGCTTTTGTTGATGGTCAAACAAATTCTTGATGTTGTGCTGGTGGCAAATGAGTACGTGTATTCTAGATTGAAAAGTGGTATTCCGGGAATCGTGTGCAAGTTGGATATAGAGGTGTATCATCATGTTAATTAGGATTTCTTGATTTACATTATGCAAATGATGGGTTTTGGAGAAAAATGGAGAAAGTGGATACATTTTTGTATATCATTTGTAAGGATGTCAGTTTTGGTGAATATGACTCCATCCGGTCTTTTTAAGACTTCAAGAGGCGTCCGATAGGGTGAGACTTTTTCCCCACTTCTTTTTATTTTTTATATTTTAGTTATGGAGGTGTTTAGTTAGTTGATTCAGAAAGCTGTACAAGGTCATTTCTTGCAAGGCTCTGAGGTGGGAAGGGTGGATGGCGCAGGGTTGATTGTTTCTCACCTTCTATATGCGTATGATATATTTGTGTTTTGCAATGCGGAGCCTACTTAGGTGGGGTATCTTCGGATTGTGCTTTTGTGCTTTGAGGCGATGTCCTGTCTCAAGGTGAATCTGGGAGACTGGGAAAGTTGGAAATGATACGACAGGGGAGGTTGATGATATTGATTCTCTCGCTCAGTTACTGTGGTGCTTCCAACTTTGTATTGGGGTTTGCCATTGGGATCTTCCTACAAAGCAAAGTCTGTTTGGGATTCACTGGTGGAAAGATTTCAGAAGAGATTGGTGGGGTGGAAGCGGCAATATCTTTCAAAAAGAGGGAGATTGACATTAATTAAAAGTACGCTTTCAAGTTTGGCCACTTAATTTATGTCCCTGTTTGTTATTCCGGCTTTGTTTATAAAGAGACTTGAGAAAATGCAATGAGATTTTCTTTGGGGAGGTTTGGGTGAGGAGTTTAATCGTTTAGTTGCTTGGGACACGGTTTGCGCGCCAATTAGAAATGGAGGATTGGGTGCGAGAAGGTTAAAACTATTTAATCATGCTTTGATGGGTAAATGACTTTGGAGATTTGCGTGTGAAAGGGAGAGGAGGTGGAGAGAGGTGGTAGTAGCTAAGTATGGGTGTGGTTGGGGAGAGAGTGGACTTCTCTTAATGTGAGTTCACCGTAGTGGGGCTTTGGATGGGTATCATGAATGAGTGGGAGATATTTGTGAGTAATACTCATTTGGAGGTTGGCGATGGAAGAAGAGTGAAGTTTTGGAAGAATGTGTAGTGCGGGGAAGTGAAGTTGCGGGATGCTTTCCTAAGTATCTATCGTTTGGCTACCGATACAAAGGCAACCGTTTTTTATTATCTTCAATATCATGACGGTGTTATAGTGAGGGATATTCGATTGCGCAGATGTGCGTGATTGGGAGGAGGAGGCATTGATGGAATTGCTTGTTAAAGTGTATGAATTGCAGAGGGTTGGAGAAGGGAAGGATGAGATTCGTTGGAATCTTTTCAAGTGAAATCTTACTACCAAGCTTTATGTGGGAGTGGTAATCCTTCCCTTGGAAAGAAATTTGGAAGACTAATGCTCTGTTGAAGGGGAGTTTTTTTTGGATGGTGGCACAAGGAAAGATTCTTACTATTGATAATTTGATTCAAAGGTGGACGATTATTGACAATTGGTGTTGTATGTGTGAAAGGGACGCGGAGGCAGTTGATCATCGTCTCATTCATTGCCCAGCGGCGTGGGAGCTTTGGATGTCGGTGTTTTCTTGGATTGGGTTAAAGTGGGACATTTCGAGGAATGTCATGGAACTTCTAATTGCGTGGAGAGGTGCTAGAGTGGGAAAATGAGAGAAGCGTGTTTGGGTCATATCCCTCTGTGTTTGATGTGGATAATATCGCAGGAGAGGAACATGATATGTTTTGAAGGGGTGGAACCACTTCTTTTAAGGATCAAGAGTTTTTTGATTAATAACCTGTGTAGTTGGGACTGCAGGAACGTAATCCTTCCCTTGACCAATTCATGGACTAGTTTTATCATCTTCGGACTAATGGCAAGGTGTAGGGCCTTTTGTAATAGCCTTCATTTTGTACATGGGCATCATTCACTTAATGCCTTGTTTCTAATATATTTATTTACTTACCAAAAAAATAAAATAATAAAAGCGCCACACACAAAAAAAAAAAACTAGCGTGCGAAAAGGACAATTAGCATGTACTGAAAAATCAAATGAGATTTGATGCCAGATTCCACGAAATTCAAAGATGGAGAACTAAGATGACAAGTTGCTAGGGATGGGGAGAGTGCCGTTAGGTAGATGAGGGTAAATGTGTCAAAAGGAAAGTAATGATCGTAGAATTAAAAAAAGTACTCTGTGGAATCATCAGCAGCCATACATAACTCAAAAATATAGATATATAAAAATATATATGTACCAACACATATGCACATAGACGGAATGAGAGAGATGGACAGAGTTTCATAAAAAGAAAAAAAAAAGCATTAGCTAGCAGGTAATACCTGCACGTGAGAAAGCTGAATTATATCTCCAGCTGACTCGACACAAGGAAGCTTCTCCATATTTTCAGCAAAAACATTGACTGAAATCCCAGGGCTTGAATACGATTCATCAACTATTTTTACGGTACAAAAACAATCTGCAAAAAGGAATCATCAAAACTTGATAACTCCAGTTAAGCTGACACTGAACAGCAATTTGAAACCAGCCATAACCAAATAAATTTAGTACTTAAGACATGATCCTTCCTACGTAGAGAAAAATTGAACATTATCTAGCAGATTTAAAGAATTGGAGCAATTTGTGTCGCTCCAACTTCTCACATTCATACCACTTTCCATGCTCCATTATTCACACATTCTTTACAAGGAATAAATTCACAACTGTTAAAGCATCCAACTCAAAACTAATTGGTAGTAAGCGGAAAGACCGCCCAAGTTCATATACTAGCTTTGGAGGTTATAATTAACCAATGTGGGAGAAGCTCTAACAATAACCTAAAGATAAGTGGGGGGTGGGGGGTGGGGGAGGGAGAAAAAGAAAAAAGAAAGAAAGGATATCCAAAACTGTAACTCAAGCAACCAGATTCCATGAATTGAGAGTGATCTCCATGCAGCACACTTACAAGAGTAGCTCCTGACATCATTATAATCATTAGAAAACTCTCCTCTCCTCTCCCACCAATGCTAGATTCATTACCTTCATACTGTTTTTATCTGTGTACAAACACGCGTAAGGCTTTTTACTAACTGGGTAAGAGAGATAAAAAGAGCAGTAAAAAAGAATAGGTTATTTTCCTACCTCTACAGCAAACAAGAACAAATGTTTATATTCAAACAGAAAATAAGATTAAGCAACAAAAAATGCACACCCAAATCACACAACCGGCTCAGCAAGTACCTTAGGAGATGTTTCATCAATCTACTACCAACAATTATGAAGCAGCTGTAAGTCCGGCCTTTTTGTCATCATAGCCAGTGAAAAAACGAAGTGGATAGAGTATACCAACACAAAGTATACCAACACAATCTAAGGTACATTAGAGCAATTCCCTTTCGTAATTTTAGCTCAGCATTCACAGGAATCCCCCAAATTTGGTAAAGTTGGGTGCTTCTATTTTCAATGGGGCAGGCCTAAAATGAGATTAAGCCACATCTCTATTCAACTAAGCCTCAAAGTCAAATCACAGAAATTAGTAAATAATTGTTTTCAATATTGCTGTCGCACGCAAGTCGCGAACTTCGTGTTGTATCGACTCACATGGTCTCTCTCAGATTGTGTATCTATTAAACAATTTATTGGTTTCAGCTAAAAACAAATTAATTTATTGGGCTTTAAACTCTTTATTGGTCATGGTTCCCCTCTCTTAAATTCTCAGGTAATTGAGCTAACATTGGGTTGTAAAATGTTTGCTAAAAGCATTTGGCTTTTATTCTTTTTAATACTTTTTTTTTTTTGTCATCCGATACACATCAGTAGAGTTAGTTGTTAATGTTAGTAAACTACAAGGGTTGACCTCCTCTCCATAGGAGTCGAACCCAGAACTTCACCCCTATAGAAGGGGCTACACGACCAACTGGGCTAACTGCCCTAGTCCTTTTCGGTACTCCATTGGGTGCCGGTTGTATATCTAGGCACATCATACCTAATTAAAAATTGGGGATACGTGGCTATGGGTCCAGTTTGGAACATTGATATGGGGACATATATTAAATTAACGAAATCATGGTCCAAAAACCAGTCCCTACTTATGTTTTCCATTCACTTCCTCACATTACGGCGATATACACAGCAATTAGTGTCTTATTTTTCTTCCATTCACTTCCTCACATTGCGGCGATATACACAGCAATTAGTGTCTTATTTTTCTGCTAACCATACCCATTTGACTTCCAACTCTATTCATTCAACGACATTAGTTTCTCTTCTTAAGTGCAATCTCTCTCTCTCTCCTCGCATTGGGTGAGAGACGCAGCAATTAGTGTCTTATTTTCTCCTCTTTACTTTTACAGAAAATTGGTCTAAAGGCCAAGTTTGGGGGCTTTAAATGGTGTTTAGTCCAGCTTAACTTATTTTAATGCTTTCAATACATTGATAGGAAATATTTTAAGAGCTCAAGGACAACACTAGACAAAAATACCCTTGATGATCCCAAAAAAAAAAAAAAATTACAAACCTTGCAGCGTTGAAAGCGACATTACAAACATAAAGTCAGTCGCAGGTACGCCTTCAAAGCGACGGGTTCCTTTGCTGTGACTAACCCACCACGAAGACATGTTCTGTGAACCCACGAAAGCGACATGTGGCCTTCATGCCCGTCACACAATCTCTCTCTCTCTCTCCCTCCCTCTCATGTGAGTGGGACAAAATTAATTCTCTTTAATTTTGGGGATTGGGTTCAATTTTAGGGGGGTTAGGCTCTTTGGTTTAGGGTATACTGGGTTTAGGCACTTAGGGTGCACTTTCCAATTATAGGGTTTTAGTTGTTTAGGCACTTTCATAGGGTACCCTAGTGTTTTAGGCACTTTCACCTAGGGTTTAGGCACTTAGGGTGCACTTTCCAATTATATGATTTTAGTTGTTTAGACACTTTCATAGGGTACCCTAGTGTTTTAGGCACTTTCATAGGGTACCATAGGATTTAGGTTTAGGGTGCACTTTCCAATTATATGGTTTTAGTGGTTTAGGCCCTTTCTTAGGGTACCATAGAGTTTTAGGCACTTTCATAGGGTACCCTAGGGTTTAGGTTTAGACACTTTCATTAGATTTGGGGGTTTAGGCACTTTCATTGGTTAATGGGGGCATTTTTGAAATGTGTAGGTGATTTGTCCTCTTGGCATTAAGGAAAAAATTGATGTACTTATTGAAGTAAAGACCCATTTACTATGTCCTCCCTAAAAACGGACCCTTACTTTTACTATACACCCATGTATGATGGTTAAAAAAAATTGTGTTTATTACAATAAATTTATCATATTTACTTATCTATAACAGTAAATCAACCATATTGGTAGGAAACTTTTTACCCTATTGGAAGTAAACTTTTTAACATTTTGGTGTAAAAGTTGCAGGAAATTTAGAATATTTTCTGGATTAGAATGGGGAAGTATATACCTACTCAATATGCAATTGGAAACCATGGTAAATATGAAGTACTCCAATAATCCTGTTATGTTTGCTTGCTTTATCAATAAAAGATGCCAACATTATCATTTAGAAGACCGTAACAGAATGGGTAAGTTGTACAATATGATACATTGCCTATATGATAAACTACTTTTTTTTTGTTTATATTTATTGTATATGATAAACTTGTTATTTCTTTGTTATGAACATTTTGTGGGGTGGCTCCGTCACAGATGGGACAAGGCGAGTGTGGCGGTGTTGTTCCACTGAGTGATTGTAGAGCTGATTCACCTTTTGGGTACTCAAAATATATCCAATTTGTTGATGATGCAAGGGATGATTTTCTGCATGTGACTCCAGATTTCTGAGTTGTTCTTGTTCTTTCACATTCACTGTGATCATCTCCAAAACAAAGCATTTGGGGGGTAATTTAAGGGGAAAACGACGACGTGTAGTTGTAATAACTGACTGAGTCGAGAGCCATATCATGAATGGCAAAAGCAAGAAACTCTCGCCAGCAATTTGGCCATCTTCGGTGTTCGCCATTGAAAGGGACCATACAATGCAACAGACGTGTTTTTAGGGAGAGGAAAGGCGTAAATTTGGGGGGGAGAGAGAGAGAGTGGGTGGAAGGGGAAGGGGTTCTTTTAGGAGGAAACGACAAAGGTTCTTTTACAGGTGATAGGAGTAGGTTTTACAGTGGAACGGGTGTTGTTCAAATCAGGGTATTATTTGGGATTTTTAAATATTAAGATGAGAACATAACTCATCCCTTCAACTAGGATGAATACATATAGGATACTAAGAAATAGGACCTTTATTTAACTTACTCTTAACTTTTTATATTTTACGGACTGAGACAACAATATAATCATATGATGCAGGACGGTTTTAGGACGCTCAAGTATTACCGAATACCGACTAAAAGAGGAATCGTGGTGGTTTTTTGGTGGGAAATAAGAATAGTACTTCGGAGAAACTACGCAAAGAAAAAGAGAGAAGAATTAGAAGAAGATGAAGAGAGAGTGAGAAAGGGGCAGAGAGGTGCTTCAACCTCACAAGGGTTAGGCGGTTTCTGCAAGGAAGGATCGCAACCCTATCCCCAATAGAAAAGGACTGCAGCCTAAACCCCGATAACAAAGACCGCATCCTTGTCATTCAATTCTTTAATCAATCAACTCTCTATTTTTAAAATGAAAGATTGCATCCCAAATTTATAATACATGGAAAAGACCCTTCTAATTCCTAGAAGTCTAAATGAAATGAACCTAATTAATGAATACATTGAATAAGATACGTGAATGAACCTAGAAATAAATGCATACATTAAACTTATTAACAATTAGATGCAATGAACTAGAAATAGAAATGTGTTTAATGAATCTAGATGAATATAAATGCAAGTACTAGATTCATGATGATGACCCTTGACCTTCCAACTACCATGGATGACCCTTGAACTACCACCTACCGACTACATGGATGACCCTTGACCTACCAACTACCATGGACACTTGTTTTTGGACCCAAAAGAATTCTCGATGCTCATGCTACCCATGGCCTTTGGTTTAGGCTTCCAAAGCCTATGAGACTTGTCTAACCATCCCATGGCTATGTCATCATCATAGGCATAAAATCCTGATTAGAGTTGGCATATTTCTTTTATGTATGCTTCATTTATGTTAGCATTAAAGTTTTAAGGGCATCCCCAGTGGACTCTTAAAAAAGCTCCTAAGTGAGACTCCTAACATTTAGCAATTCATTTGCTCAATTTTGGTCTTCAATGGGCTCCCCATAGAAGCTCCTGATGATGGCTCCTTAGTATGGCTCCTACCACACTAGCTAAGTTTAGGGAGGGAGTTGGGAGTGAGGAGAAGAGAGAGGAAGAGAGAAGGAGAAGAGGGAGGGAGCAATGGGGGACCCACTTATATTTTTTTGTCCATAAATAATCTTCGGACATAGTCTAGGAGCCAATTTTAGAGAGTCCATTGAAGTGCTCTCACAGTCCCAAATTAGCAAGTCCTTAACAAACAATATTGGACCCCACTTTTGCTTATGTGTCAAATTTAGGAGTCATTTTAGGAGCCCAATATAGAGAGCCCACTGTGGATGCCCTAATGAGCTCTACAAAAACAAAACGAGAAGAAAATAATTGCATCAAAACCCGAAAAAAATCAGCTTAACAACAAACATATACAAATGAAACAACAGCTGGCACAGCAAATAAATAAATAAATGAATAACGCCCAGTTGGTACCCTAATGGGTGTCTAGGAAGGGGATATTGAGGGCAAGCCTAACCTTCGGTAATAATACACGAAATGGTTGTGCTCAGACTCGAACCCAAGACCTTAAGGTTATTGGGCCAAGTCTGTACCACTGCACTACCAGTAAATACCTTAGGAAATGTTACATCAATCTACTAATAACCATTTGGAGGCAGCTGTAAGTACCGCCTTTCTATCATCATTGCCAGCGAATAATTGTTTCAAAATGGTACTCCTCCGTCCCAATTAGTTTGTTCATTTTGGGAAAGCAACTCTTTAAGCAGACAAAATCATTATTCTTTTAAAGCTCCAACTTTCCATCAAATACTTGGCCCAAAAGAAGATACTACTCATAGCTAAAATAATCACTAAACTAAAGAAAGTAGAACAAATCATAAGAGAAACAAGGTCCACAGAAGGTTGGGAAGTAGTACGCCTAGTTCACCAGGTTCTAGTACTACGCATAGCTAAAATAATCACTAAACTAAAAAAAGTAGAACAAATCATAAGAGTAGGGGTGGAAAAAAAACTGGTGGGACCCGAACCGAAAACCGAAATTTCGGGCCGGTTTTCGGTAGGTCCATGCTTAAAAAAAACCGAAAAAACCGAAATATATTATCGGTTCGGTCTCGGTTTAGGGGAATTAAGGCCAAACCGAACCGAACCGAAACTAATCAATACCATCCATTTACTTTGATCTACACCGTCCATCTATGAAGCAATAAAAGCAAAACCCTAAACTTACTTCTCTCCCATCAGTCCAGTCTTGTACGCCCCACTTTCCTCTCTTCTTCTCCCTCTCTTCTTCCCTTCTCGCTCTCCCACCATGAATCTCTGATTTCTCTACTCCCACCATACATCTCGACATCTACTCTACTCTACTCGACATCTACTCCCACCATAGATCTCGGCACCACCTACTCCTGCGTCGGAGTTTGGCAGCGACCAGGGTAACCGAACGACGCCCTCCTATTCGGTATTACTCTCTGATCTCTTATCTCTCTGATTTACACGTCTGCTGCAGTCTGTCAAAAAGAATGGCCACTTCTAATAATGATGTTACACGATGATTGTGGAAATCAGAATCTGGATCTGTATGAAAACCTCATATGTTTAAGCTTCTGAAATTCGATTTTTCTTTGTGAAACTGCCCCTTTTGTAGCTATATAAGCTGAAGACTTATTGTGTTCATGAGCTTGAACCGATTTCCCCGAAAACCCCGACCGAACCGAAACACCCCAAACCGAATCGGTCCCTCAGGAAAATCGGTCGGGATCGGTTCAGACAAATCCTACCCCGAACCGAATCGGTCCGTGCAACAATCACCCCGAACCGACCGAAACCGAACCGATTTCACCCCTACATAAGAGAAGCAAGGTCCACAGAGGGTTGGGAAGTAGTTCGCCTAGTTCACCAGGTTCTACCACGGAGGTTGCCTCATAACTTTTAAAATTTGTTTCTTTTAATTCAAAAAAAAAGGGACAAAAAAGGAATTGCATAGAATTTCAGCAAAAAACTTTCCAAAATAGACAAACAATTTGGCAGAGTCGAAAGTCAAAAAGTGGACAAACAAATTGGGACAGAGGGAATAATATGCAAACACGTTTAAGATTCAGAAAAGCAAAGGAAAGCAACACCAAACGACCAGGCTGTGAGGTAGATTTACCAAGACCAATTCAATTATTAGTATCGAGCACCACTTCTTTCCATATAAGACGATCCTGAGAGCTTATCATTCCACTTGGAATTCTGATTATTCCGGTACTTGGTATGGGAATTAAACATGGTGCACCACATGCCAAAACATGGTACCCTCGGAGCAAACTTGTTCAGATTATACTGTCAGAATTTAAGGCACTTCAAGAACATTTTCTTTTAATAAAGTATACCGTATTAGTTTCCCAACTAGGACTCTTAAAGAGAAAAATCTTTTTGTCTCTTTGGATCTCTTTCGGAACCAGAGTACAGCAATTTTTTAAAAGCAATGCAAATTGTAACAGGAGGAGCAGAAGCAGTTCATCAAAAGAAAAGTAGCAAAAGCAGCACCACAACATTACCCAAGAGAGCAAGAGAGCTAGAGAGAGAGAGAGAAACTACCTTTTATCTTAGTTGACCAGAGCTTCTATTTGTGCAAGTAATTTTTGCCCTTATTTTTTCACTCCTAGGTATACAAAGATCCCCATCCTTTTTATCAAAAGATTTTTTTCTTCAATGAACTTCTTTTCATTTTGATCAGAAAGAAATCATCTTTTGGTGTGCCTTTAACTGAAGAATTGAAAAGGGAATAGCAATAGACCACATCACCACGTTACAAAACTCACTACTAGGGGAAATTGCAAAGAAATCCACTATTCGCAAAACAGAGATCATCTTTTTAACTAGCGGACATAAGAACATTA
Organism: Vaccinium myrtillus; assembly: GCA_016920895.1. Lineage (NCBI taxonomy): Eukaryota > Viridiplantae > Streptophyta > Magnoliopsida > Ericales > Ericaceae > Vaccinium > Vaccinium myrtillus. The sequence goes on from CM029277.1 coordinate 19,642,499, forward strand.
TGGGTACCCTGTTGGAACCATTACTAACATTATACCATGTAAACATGTGAATCTTTTCCCCTTGTGTATTTTTTGTTGTAATTTGAAAAGTATCACAAGTTCTTGGGGGGCTCTTAAGATAGTTTTTGTTGAGTAATGTTTTTTTAACATTTGATACTCATTTAGAATACCACTGGTATGTAATTTTCGGGGAATGCATTAAAAAGGCCCCCTTTTTTGAAATTGGCCTTGGCCCCCAAGCAACAAGTGTCGGCGTACACTCAATATTATTTGTTTCCTCTCTCCATTTCTTATTTTTGTCTTCCAATATTCAAAAACCTTCCTCCCCATGACCTTAAAATTCAACCCCAAACGCATCGCAATCTCAACTCATATTTTGCTTCATCCATGGCTTCATTCTTCCTCTTTGGCATCTCCGACCACTCCATCATTGTCATCTGATGAAGGAAATATAGCCAAGGGGAGAAAGTAAGGCACAATTGCTCCACCACCAACGTGCCTTGTATAATTCCTCGTACAATTTTTGCCAACAGAATTGTTCTACTCCAACTCTTAGTAGCACGAAGCGGGTGCGCGAACGGGAGCGGGAGCGGGGGCGGGGGAGCGGATGATTATAGAAGTGTGGGAGCGCCGTCGGGAGCGTGTAGGAAAAATTATTAAAATTATAATTATATATATATAAATATATAAATATTGTAGAATATCATTAATTATTTAAATTTTTATTTTGTTGGTTCTGGAAGGGGTATAAATGAAAAGAGCAGAAACTTTCAGGGGCTAAATTGATTAGAGAAGAAACTAAGGACTCAAATGAAGACATTGTAAATAGGAGGAGGTTGACCGTACTTATACTGAAGTTGGACTAGTGGTTGAGTACTTTCGGTGGAGTATTAAAAACAGTAGTACTTCATCAGTAGTACTTCAACTTTCGGTGCAATACAGCTGTAGTCTCCATTCTCCAAGCAAATCGTCACCCAACGATTCATTTTTTCGATACTCTCTCTCTCTCTCTCTCTCTCTCTCTCTCTCTCTCTCTCTCTCTCTCCACAATAAATCGACCTCTCAGAGTCTTCGAGGAAACAGTCTCCAAGCAAATCGTCTCTTATTCTCCGACGGTGACGACGACTGAGACTGAAGGAATCAACGTCGTCTCAGTCGTCGTCACCGTCGGAACTGCTGCAGTTCCGACGACGGCGCCGGAAAAAAAGGTACGCTCCCATCTTCCTTTGGAGCGCGATCCCGTCTCATGGGTACGCGTTTCCATGGCGTTTCTGAGCAAGAAACGCAGAATCGCGTTTCTCGGGGAGGAGCGTTGCCAAGTGAGGCGTTTCCTGCAACTAAGCTCCAACTATAAGTCAACTCCTCCAGAAACATTCTTAAAATCGGACCATCATCAAAGCACTAGACCATAACACCATCTCTATTGTTGGTTCCATGCCAACATACTTAGCAAGAGACCAAACTCCCTCCTAAATCCCAGAGCATTCCCCCACCATAGCTTTTTAAGCGGCACCTAGGTGTGAGGCCAGTCAAGACGCAGAGCTTGTGCATGAACAAAGGTGGGGCAAGACAATAATGATAAGGCGCACATCAGATGCAACAGATGCACACCTACGGTTTAGGAGTCGGGTGCATGAGGCGCGAACCTCTTCCAAAATCGCAATGAAAATCCAATAAGAGGCTATCAGGCTATCACATTGCGCTAAACATGTCAATACCAACAGTCGGCCCCTTGCCCCACGACACCTCCAAATTTGTAAAGCACTCCACCTCCTCCTCCTCTGATTTTTGTGCAATCAAGGATATATGATATTTGATGCTCTCTCTCCTCTATGACTTCATATTGTGGTCTGAAATGTTCACTCGTAATGGGTCTCTGACAATGGTTCGGGGCTGGTTTTGGTCTAGTTCGGTGTATATTGATCAGATAGATATTGGTTTTTGGATCTCTCATTCACAGAAATTATGATTTATAGGTTTAAATACTTGAGTTTGACAAAAATACTTGAGTTTGACAGAGAGATAGAGAGGGGAGAGAGATTACCAGTGCCCTTTGACTGTTTCGGGATACTCGTCTCGACAACTACTCCGATGAGATTCACTCTCTGATTGATCGAAGCCATGGCGTCAACTAACTGAAGGAAGCGGTAGTCGTCGTCTCTACTCGCCATTTCTCTTCTTCACCACCGTCTCTGCAAAACCTAGGTAGGTCTGCCGAAAAGAGGTAAGCTTGTTTTGAACTTCATTCGAAATGAAACAATTGGGGAAATTGCGCATCAGTCGTAGTTGGGGCAAAAACCTGTGCACACGGCGCAATTCTTGGGAATCATAACACACCGGTTTAAAATTCTCTCCCACATATCTGAAAGGGTGATTCTATCCGCAGCCCCACATTTACTCCATGTAACCCACAAAAAACTCTCATATTTCCATTAATGTGCAAAGACGAAAATGACCCTACATAACCCCCCTTGCACAGCCAAAGTCGTTTCTTCTTCTTCATTTCACTGTCAGACAACGCTGTCAGACAAAATTTGAACACATCCCGCCCCTCCCCGCCACTCCTCCTCCACCGCCACTGGCCACCGCCACCCACACCGGCATCCTTTTTCCAGCTGTTAACATCTTCTTGTCACTGTCAATGGAGAATGAAGGACTAGACAAGCAATCAATGGTGGGTTCTTCTCCTTCCATGGATCTATTTGAAGGTTTATATTCAATTGAAGAAGAAACAATAGAAATGCAATCAAATTTGTTGGTAGACAATACAATGGTAGAAAGCCAAGTTTCTGTGATGAACAATGTTCCTTTGGTAGAGCCAAAATGTCGTGAAAAGGTATGCATTTCGATTCGCACACGAAGAACAATTCTGGAAAACTGCGTTTTTTTTTCAACATTCATACCCCGAAATATGTTAACATTTTCAACATATCTATGTTGAAACGTTTTACTTAACGTACATTACGTCAAACAAAGAACAGTAATAAATTGTCGACTTAATTCACTTTTTTCAACATCATAATATCGAATTCTACATATTATATCAACATTTTCATTCCGAAACAGATACAAGGAAAATTCGACAAAGTACAAGTTTCGACAAGACAATGTTGAAATTATTATCTTATTTCGACATTTAGATTCTGAAAGTTGTACTTGTAAATTCTCTCAACGTCGTAGTACAATACCTTTCGACAAGATAATGTTGAAATTATTATCTTATTTCGACATTAGGATGCCGATCAACTACTTGGAAAATTTCCTTTTCTGGTAGTACGATACCTTTCGATAAGATAATGTTGATAATAATCTAATATTTCGTCATGTTGATGTTGAAAATACTACAATTTTTCAACATATTCATACCGAAATAAATACAGAGCTTCACAGTTTTGCTACTTGCAGGGTTATGCGTCAACGCATGGGAGCGACACAGGCCTACAAGCCTTATACGATTATACTGAAAGTTTTACAACGGACTCGGTGAGTGCTTTGAAAAGGTCAATCTGCTTTTCCAATTATGGATTTTTAAGTTGTATTGAATTTTGTTCTTGACCCATGTTTTGTAGGTGTTTTCGAGCAAAGAAGAGATGAGAGAGTGGATAATATTGACCGGTAAAGAAAATGGATTGGTCATTATCATAAAGGCGTCCGAGTTACAAGCAATAAACCGAAAACCTAGGATTAGATTTGGTTGTGAACGGGGTGGCAAGTACAGAAACACCGTGAACAAGAACAAGTCAATTGGCAAAGGAGTAAACGAAAAGGGGATGAAGAACATACCACGCGCCACTGGGTCGAAGAAATGTGAATGCCCGTTTGAGTTAAGGTGTTTGAAGGAGTTAGATGGTTGGACCGTGACTGTCGTCAACGGCAATCACAACCATCCTCCTGCAGATCAGCTTGAGGGGCATCCTTATCCTAGGAGGTTGTCTTCCAAGCAAACGACTATGCTGGTTGATATGTGCATTTCTTCTTTGTCGAAACCTAGAGAAATACTAAGTGTAATGAAGGGCAAGGATGAACTCAACGTCACCACAATTAAATCCATATATAATGCACGCCACAAGCATCGGGTTAAGGAGCGAGCGGGAAGATCGCAAATGCAATACCTATTGGCTAAGTTACAAGATTGCCAATACATTCATTTTCACCGGACTAGTGACGATGGTTGTGTGAGCGACTTGTTTTGGTCGCATCCTATTGCTGGCGACATGTTGCGTGCTTTTCCTAAGGTGTTACTGATGGATTGCACTTACAAGACCAACAGGTATAGGTTTCCTTTGTTTCAAATAGTCGGCGTCACATCGACGGAGATGACGTTCTCCGCGGCCTTTGCATTCATGGAAGGGGAGAAGGAAGACAACTACATGTGGGTATTGGAGAAGTTGAAAGGCATGATGGATCCGGACTCACTTCCCGAGGTTGTTGTCACAGACAGGGAGTTGGCTCTCTTGAATGCCATTGCAAGAGTGTTTCCTAAGGCCACTCATCTCCTATGTCGGTGGCATATTGAGAAGAATGTTTTTGCCAAGTGTAGAAGGAAGTTCGATGACAAGACCTGGCAACAATTCAAGCATGCCTGGTGTAATTTGGTACACATGTCAACTATATCGGAGTACGAGCAGGGGCTTGCTACTATTAAGCGTGACTTTGCAGTGTATAATAGTTCGGCAATTGAATACATTGAGAACACTTGGTTGGGATCGTATAGGGACAGATTCGTAGCAGCTTAGACGGACAACATAATGCACCTTGGCAACCTAACTAGCAATCGGTAATTGGTTAACACTTCATCACCTTTTTTGCATACTCGCTTCATTTTATTTTCCTACTCTAACTCTATCATTTTATCCACAGGGCCGAGTCTGCACATAAGCTTCTTAAAGGGCATCTTGCATCTTCCCAAGGCAATTTTGAAAATGCTTGGGCGAAGATGCACGACCTCATTGGCCTCCAAATTACAGGAATAAAGGCTTCCTTTGAGAAGAGTTTGACTTGTTGGCAACACATATTCAGAATTCCAATCTTCAGCCAAGTAAGGGGAGCTGTTTCCCAAAGTGTCATGAAGCATATGATGCCGGAGGTACATAAAGCTAATGAAATGGTCTTGGATGCCACTAGTGAGTGCAACTGTCCTATTCGTCGTACCCATGGTTTACCTTGTGCTCACAAGATTGCTAAATTCAAGAATGACGGTATTCCCCTACCCCTATATTTGATTGACAACCATTGGAAGACACTTTCTTTGGAAAAACCAAAACATGATGATTCAATCGTGCAAGTAATGGAGGCAGACTTCAATAATTTTCTTGCCAAAGTGAAAACCTTTAACGATAAATCGCAACGACATTGGATGAAAACCATCAAGGAGTGTTTGCATCCATCGACCACATCCCTCTCAGAGCCCCAACAAAAGGCCAAGACAAAGGGTCGTCCGATAGGTAGCCTAAATACATCAACGCGTAAGGACCCATCCGAGTTTGAATATGTTGAGGCGGCAATGAAAACCCCGCAGGCAAAGGAGAAAACCCCAAAGGTGATTAAGGTCAAAACTCCAGAGGTGGTGAAGGAGAAAACTCCAAAGGTGGTAAAGGAGAACCCACACAAGAAGCTCAAAGTTGTTGCAAGCCTTTTTAGGTCAAACTACGTAGACGAGTTCCCCGAGCCAATTAGATGCCACATCAAATCGATTTCGGATGTAATGATGGATGGAAATTGTGGCTACCGGGCAGTGGTGAGAAAGGAGGGGCTGAACAATTACGTCACAGATTGACCTACTTTGATGATTTTCCTGCACCTGAGTATACGTGGATGACCATGCCTAACATGGGTCACCTCATAGCTTCTACTTACAATGTCGTGGTTGTCTTCCTATCCCAACGTCAATGTCTTACTCTCCTCCCCCTACGATCTCGTCCTCTAGCCAGGCAACGCAAGGTTATTGCTATTGGATTTGTTAATGGAAATCACTTCGTACATGTATGGATTTGTTATTTGATTTCTACCAATTTATTAAATTTTCACAACGTAACAAATTTAGATTAATTTACATTTGCTTACTATGACAGGTGTATATGAAGGCACGGTCGCCTATGCCACCGGTAGCCAATGTAAGGACTCGTAATTTCATAATTTTTTTCTAAAATAATGTTGGGGAAGTGTGAAGAAATGAAAATAGAGTAATATAGGGTCAATGTGAAGTTAGTATTGCATTTGGGTCTTTGTGAGATGCATTATGAACATGAGGGGTGTAAGTGCATAAGAAGGGTGTATATATGTAATGTATGGCTGATTTTTGGTCTAAAATACACTCCTCTCTCTCTCAAAAAAATCAGACGTCTCTCTCCTCTTCTCCTCCTCTCAAACTTTCTTCAAAACCCTTCACCAAATCCACCCTCCACACTCAAATACCTCAACATCCAACCAAATATTCATCATCTACACGCGATTTGGAGTCCGGGTTTCTTTGGAATTGCTTGGCGGGGTCTTACTTTGTTTGGAGTTGCAAGAACAAGCTAGGGCTTTCACTCTCTCATCCTTGGAGCTAAACCATTGAGGTAGGGAACAATCTTCTACCTCCTCTATGTGTATATTGGTTGCATAATGGCATTGTTGGTGTTCTTGTTCCCAAAATTCTTGTTAAACTTGTTTTCACCATGGAATTGACTTTGGATCATGAATGAGTTTGGGTTTTGTGTATTTGGTTGATAAATCCATGAATTAGTTGTTGATATATCCCTCTTCTATGGTTATTTGTTGTTTGAAACCTCATTTTTGGCTTGGGTTGAAACCCCCTCCATTTTGGAAAAATCAGCAAATTTTGCTCGTAATGGTATTTGTATCGATACCCCCTTTCATCGGTATCGATACCCAGCGTTTCTGTCTAGATTTTAGTTACCCGGTATCGATACAGCCTTTCCTTAGTATCGATACCCGCTGCGGCAGATTTTTACCCAACTTCGCGGGCACGCCCCGGCTTCGTCCGAACTCCGTTTGAGGCGATTCTTGAACCGTTAGAAAGCTCTATGAGTCTACTTTCAAACCCAATTGGTCTCATATTCATATACTTTGTATTTTGAGAGAAATGTGCCTTTTCCTATCAAGGTGTCGGGTTTTCTCGAGATCTATAACTCCATTTTCATGTTCCTTTGCTCCGGGCCTTCATTGGTCTTTCCTAAGTGTCTCGAATCGACCTCTAAGCTTTGTTAGCCTATCACGATATAAATTATGCTTTCTCTTGATCTCTCACGCGCTTGGATACGTGTTAACTTGACCATCACCGACACATTTTGAGCTTTTGAACAAAGATGATTGTGTGAATGTCTTGGACACTTGTGAAAGGGGTAGTGTGATACGTATATTGAATTTGGGCATTAAGTTGAACTTATGAGTTGATAAATGGTAATATAAATGTGAGATATGTGACACGGGGCCCGAAAGGGTATGCCCGGAGTGACACGGGGCCCGAAAGGGTATGCCCGGAGTGACACGGGGCCTTTATGGTATGCCCGGAGTGACATGGGGCCTATATGGCATGCCCGGAGAATAAACAAATGATTAAAAAGAAATAAGAGGTGTATGATAAATGTGAAGGATACTTGGGTTATTTACGACGAATTGGGGTTATTTGTGAAGTATTGTGAAATGAAAGGTTTGTGTAATTGATTGTGTTTTGAAGGGGATGAACCCACGATACGTAATGTAATGCTATGAAGAAATTTATGGACACTTGGGTTTGGTTGGGTCTTTGGGGCACCTCCTAGACACTCTATCATTGAGTTGATTCATCTTGGTCCACTTCAGCTTACTCATTCATATGTACCACATCATCATGTGCATTTTTCATTCTTTATACCCTTAGCGTTGGTAGAAAAGTTTCCTACTGGGCTAGTGAGCTCAACCTATCATTTTCAGGTACTCGGCAAGGCACGTGATTGGAATGCTTGGCATGTGGACGCATATCATGAAGCTCATTTGACATGAAGTTATTTTATCCTCTCTATCGTTAATATATTTTGGGAGATGATCTTATAACTTTAATTCCTTCAATCTTTTGACAAAACTTGGTTTATGTAATAACTCATAACTATTTATTACTTATGCATGGATACGGGTACCTCTTGTAGAAACCCGGTGTACTCTGACTTTGACCTTTCAACGGTGAAATGTATGACTTTTGATTTATCCTACGTGGATTTTATTGGTATTTGATTTATCAAATTTGAGGGCGTGACATCCAACAACTGGTACAAATATCGTCATGACGAGGCGAAGGGTTGGGAGAAGCCTTTTGTATCACAAATTGCCGATTTTATACGATTAATTGGTTCTGAAGTAGCAACCGTGGAGTCCTGTGATGTAGATTAGTGTACTTTTTCATCTATATTTGTCACTGCACATTGGTACTTGTTCGATGGTTCATTCCATGTTTGCTTGAATTATGTCTGTTATTCTGTTCAATTTTCAACAACTACGTCCTCTATTTTTGTTAGTTATATTTTTCAACATTGTAAGTGGTCGGATCTTTGTTAGTTCTATGTTTTTAGTCTCTTTGAATCTCATAAAAGTAGTACTTCATTAAACAAACATGGCCAGAAACAAACAGGGTATGACCAGAAACATGAAATCATAGATTAAACAAACATGGCCAGAAACAAACAGGGTTTGGCCAGGAACATGAAATCATAGATTAAACAAACATGGCCAGAAACAAACAGGGTATGGCCAGGAACATGAAATCATAGATTAAACAAACATGGCCAGAAAGAAACAGGGTATGGCCAGAAACACTAATGCCACTCAATCCAACATAGATTTCTCAATCACGCATTGAAGGTTGTTAAGTGTGATATTCAAATAAGGTTTTTTTTCGGGTCTCCATACGACAATCTTCTTCAGTATGAGGCAGGTACCGGGGTCAAGTATCCCTGCAAACAAATCTTGTTCGTATGCCTTATGATGAATGTTGGCCCATATAGATCCTGTGGGATCCTATTCTCCAAATAAACCATGGCCAAAGTAAGATTTTGGTGAGTAGCAAATATGACAAAGTAGCTAACATAACATTGATTTACCTTCAACTCCAACCATGGTTCTCCTAATTCGTTACGCTTGCATGATTTGACCAGCGCCACAACCTAAACAATATTCAGTGGTCAAGTCACAAATCACAAGATGAAAAGAAACTATAACCTTAATTTAATTTGGACGAGAAAAAGGTTAACGTATTCGACAACACACGAGTGGAATCCGTGCAGTAGTTACCCTCATATTGTTCACAGTAGCCAAATCTGTGTATTCAGGATGTTGCAGGTACCCTTGGCGCACAACAGTTAACCAGGCAGAGTTATCGACGAATTCAGTGTTTGCGCTTTCAATCGTAAGGGCTCTATGAATAACTTCCTGTGTGTTCATACCCTCATCATGACCCTCCCCAGCAGCTCTTCGTTCCATGGCCATCTGAACCTGACCAGCAGGGCCTGGAATTATATGTCCAAGGCGGCCTGATGGTCGAGAACTACTTTCTGCAATGCCCTTCCCTTTCCATCTCGGGTCATTTCTGTCCATTGCTTTTGCTAAACTTAAATTGGGATACCTTCCAAAGCTATTGATTTCCTTATATTTATAGTGTTCAATGACTTGTGAAATTTAGGGTTTCGCTAACCCGTGACTCGATCACGTGTTCTTACTTTGTTTGTACAGCCTTATGGTTGAATGCCTGAGAGAGACTTGTCAATTTTCGGAATGACTTGTCAATTTAGGGTATTGTTACCCGTGACTTGATCACGTGTGTTCTTGCATTGTACATGCATATGACTGAATGCTTGACAGACCCTTGTCAATCACGTGTTTGCTTTGCACAACCTTATTCACATAACCTCGCTTTAAATAGCCTTGCAGAAGCTACTGACTTTAATATCTTTACAGCCTTTAATATCTTCACTTTTCAGATTACTAGTCACGGGTTGAGTCATTACTCCCGGCCAAATGAATGATAGCCTCTATATTTTTTTTTATTGTTTAGTCATTTATGTAAGAAAAACTAACAATAAAATACACATACCGAATCAACCACTATTAAATATAACACATGACTAATAAGTCTAAAATAAGTACCCAACATCCACCAACATAATAACGCTAAATCTAACACATGACTAATATATAAATCCATCAACAAAAAACGAAAACATGTCTCAGTACCCAACATCCCTGCAAAAAGTGAAACATCATGTAACAAATATATCACCACCGCTAGCCCTGTCCACGCCCTCCCAGTCCACGCCCTCCGCGCCGACGCCTAACGTAAGTAGTCAAAGTCCTAGTCGGCCGTAAAATGTCTCGTACCTCCTTCAATGCCGCCCGCAACTCCAAAGGTTGTAGTGTGTCATTCCCCAATGCCTTATCAACCACCTCCAACACAGCATCTACCCGCTCCGCGATACTTCCCCGAACTATACCCTCACCACGACCCACCCTCGGGTGTGAGACCTTCCTAAACCACACTAGGTAGTCAGAACTGCAAGCCCATGGCATCTCAGGAGTAGTACATATGCGCCTACTATGAGGCACGGAGTGGTAGTCTGGGCTCGACCAATACCCTACTGTCCACTGGTAATCAACCACATACTTCTTAACACCTCTTGACACACGGGTGGGTGCTATAGGATCTACTGGTATTTGCTGGACTAGGCCAAACTGCCTCATGACTCTGTCGGGGAGGTGGGGCTCCACAATATGCATTGCATGGATGGGGCCGGTGTAGAAAGCATTAGAAAGAATGACTTGCCTACGCTTTTGGTACGGGTTAAATATGACCTGCAATAAAAAAACACATGGAGTGTTAAATAACATCAACAATATGGACATTAATAACATGTCAACTTGAAAATGTTTGTAAAATTATGGTTTAACAAAATTCAACATTAGGATGTTGAAACAAATTACTGCGGTCAACATGTTCATGTTGAAATAATGCATATATATCCACAAACCAATGTTAAATACTGGGAACCTGGTAACTGTATCATATGAATTCGACATCTACAGTCTGCAAAACTGCATACATATCAACATCAATAAACTGAAAAAAGGTTTACTTTTCGACATGTTTATGTTGAGGACAGCATCACAACTCTGATTTCAACAAACCTTACCTAAATATGACTAGCAGTTTCACATGTATTTGAAGCCGAAGTCAAGAAACCAATATGTAAAAATGTTCAAATTGTTACCTGGTCTGCGCCTATGTCGTCCAACAACTTCCGGTAGTACGACTGCGAGGTGCCAGACTCGCGACGCGAAACCCAACGTAGCGCTCGTGGAAGGTTCTCCGTGTAGTCTGGGTTTGCAACTGGATTGAACAATGGGAAATGCTCATCGATCCATGCCTACAAGTCAATAGTTTCACATAATTACGTAATTCTTCAATAGATAAGTCACGTGTCTTGTTCTCGTGCCATACAATTTTATGATAACATTAAATGTGTTATTGTCGGGCAAATTTATGATAACCATAAATTGAATCACAAGTTTAAAGTGTACCTCCAACAAAGTCAAGAAACCACTAAGCTGTTTCGTGTCCCTCCTACTTGCTTGACCAAGCTGCCGGTACAAGAAGGCCAACGCGCTAGCACCCCACCCATAATTTGACACCCGATCTAAATCCTCTAATAGCGCAAGGGGGGCAACATTTACCTTGCTCCCTGTCTTGTCGCACAAAAGTGTGCAACCAAGCACATAGAGTAGGTAAGCCCGAGAACAATATGTGACCCTCTCATCTGTGTCGCTCTCACGCAATTCACTAAAATACATCCGCAACCAATCAAACGTCACTGCTTGCCCCCCTTTTGCCTCCTCAAGTGCGTTCTTCGCTTCGTTCTCTGACACACCAAGCAAATCCTTTAGTAGAGTCTTAGCATCCCTGACATCATCCGTGTGCACAACCAACCAATAAGTAGGGATCCCAAGCAACTGGTCAACATCGTCAAGTGTGGGTGCCATCTCTCCGAAGTCAAAGTGGAAGGAATTTGTCTCCGGATGCCACCTTTCAACAAACGCAGAAACTCTATGGGAATTGCATATGTACTGTGTAATCAATGTCAACGGGAGCAATCCTGAATTTTTAATCTTTTCCTTCATCCTTTCGTCCGTTAACTCCCACTTGTTTAGGTAACTAGGATGCTGGTGCAGTCTAAGCGATGATCGTTCTTGTCCTTGCCAAATTGCAGCGGCCATGTGCGTGTCAAAACTAACCAACAAACTCCTATCCTCCGGTCCACCCGGAGGCTGAGTGTCAGCTGCATCCTCTGCATCCTCCTGCTCCTCCTCCTTGACCTCATCCTGAGTCAAAGATTCAACCTCTGTCCCAGACTCCTCAACCTCTGCCTCTGCCTCCGCACGGATCCTACCTCCTCCTCGAGAAGGTTCGTCTCGGCATCGGCCTCGGCCTCCGCCTCGGCGCTGTGGACGAGCCATAACCTATATAAAAATCACAAAATATAAGTTAAAGTCATATATATATATATATATATATATATATATCATCACATAACATGTCAATCAGTATTATGCACAAGTACACAATTCAACATTAGGGTGTTGAATAAAAAAACTTCATTCAATCAACATGGCCATATTGAAATAATCTCCATATATCAACAAACAAATGTTGAATACAACAAATGTTCTATGTTTCATTGAACTTAACATTCTCAGTATGAAAATAGATTTATTATTCAACATGTAGCTGTCGAAATATGTAGATCTTACAAATTTGTCTCTGGTTCATTTCATTTATTTCACGAATTTCGACATTAAAAACCTGGGAAAAAATTATATATTTCGACATGCTAATCTCGAAAACAGCAAAATTCCCAAATATAATAACTTCAACATTACAATGTTGAATATAGCAATAAATTTCGACAGGATAATGTCGAACAATGTCCAATTTTCCCACCTTCACAGCATATTGGTTTGACATTAAGAAGATTAATTAGAATCCTAAATTTCGACATGGGCATGTTGAAAATAAACTTAACTTTCGACATGACGATGTTGAACATATGCAATTTCTAATGTGTCCACAAAATTTCACAACAACTTCGTTCGACATGAACAAGATGAATAGATGCATAAATTTCGACATTGGTTTGTCGAAAACATAGTTAAATTGCAACATGATGATGTTGAACATAGACAATCCCCAATTTGCCACAAATTTCACAACAACTTGGTTTGACATTAATAAGATGAATACAGGTATAAAGTTCGACATGGGGATGCCGAAAATAGCCATTTCGACCTTCGAGTGTAAATCGACATGTGGTTGTTGAAATTTGGAGTGTATTTCAACATTCAAAGTACGACAACATGAACAAGTGGGTCGAAACCCAAACTCAATTTAACATAACAGACAATGTATATGTCCAAACCCCAATCCATCAACTCACATTGTTCAATTCGATCATCAAATCCTCAGATTAGTTCGCTATATACACATATATACGAAAAATATATATCCATTCAAACTCCTCAGATTCAAAGTGCAAAAAACACCTATATATACACATATATACGAATACGTAAGAGAGAGAGAGAGTAGCGGACGAGGGAGAGAGAGAGTACTGGATTGTTTCAACGGTGGAGGATCGACGGTGGCGGTGGAGGTCGGCGGTGGCAATGGCGGTTGAGGTCGGAGGAAGGAGGTCGGCGGTGGCAATGGCGGTGGAGGTCGGCGGTGGCAATGGCAGAGAGACACAGAGAAGAGAGGAGTGAGAGGCGCCGATCGGTGTCGGGGGGTGGGAAGTTAGATAGATTTAGGGTTTTTTAGGGGTAAGGGTATTTTGGGTAGTTTAGGTTCATTTTGTGGGTTGTATGGAGTAAATTGGTTTGGGGCTTTTTTGAGTGTGGGTTACATGGAGAAAATGGGTTACATGGAGTAAATGTGGGGTTGCGGATAGAATCACCCATCTCAAATCAAGGGCAACGACGCCGTTCAGGAAAAAAAAAATCAAGGGGAACGGCGCCCCATTTCAAGTAAACCCTACTCTTGCAAGTGCAGTGGAGTGCAGTTTGTGCCTCCCTTATCATCTCATGCACATGGGCAGGGTTCGATTCCCGTAAGCACATATCTCTCTCCCCAAGTCTTCTAGGATAGAGTAAATTAGGATTAACCAATGACAAAAAAAAAAAAAGTAAACCCTACTCTCTCTCTCTCTTTTTTTTTTTTTGACGTGATCTCTATCTCTATCTATAGACAATCGTTTAAGTAGCATGTCACGCCTCAATTTTAAAGATAATAAATAAATTCCTTTTCCCAATAGTAGATACAAATTTCTATCATTTACTCCCAAATATCTCACCACAATGATTCGATTCCACAATAGATAATCAAAGTTTAAGTCAGATACCATACCCCATAATAAGACATGAGTAAAAATATTGAGTTGTCACATTTATCCAAATCAAAAGAGTAAAATAAAGAGATACAAGTTCATCTACCCCAAACAAGTTCACTGGATAATCAAATGGCTCTTTCATGCATGCTTTCAAAAGATAAAACACATGCCATGTACTTTACTTTATGCTCCTTGACTTGTACCTGAAAATGATAGGATGAGCTATACTAGCCCAGTAAGAAAAAAATATTCTACTATCGCTAAATGCAAATGGTATGAAATGAGCACAATAGTATACCAGTATGCAAACAAGGATGAATAGTAATGCCGACTCAAGACCAAATAAGAGTTCTAGTGTCCGTGTGCTCATCAAACTTCCTTTCGTCAATGAAAACCTTTTACTAAAAGTCGATACGTCCACATAACATTTTATGTCTCATCATATTCATCGTGTCAATAAACACTTCATTAATAACCGTATGACTAGAACTTCCCTCACCTCATTTTCAAACTCATAAATCTTTCATAATTCTATTATCTCACAATATCCTTTCATATTCTCATTACATACTCGGGAGTTTTGGGACCTATATTCTCCTGCCAGGATTCACAGATCCTTATTCTCATATCCACAATTTCTCTATAAACCGAGATTCACGGACCTCGCTACCCATGCCCAGTTACAGACCTAATGGTGGTGCTGGTAATTACATAAATTGAGATTCACGAGCCTCACTACCCATGCCCAGCAACAAACCTAATGGTGATGCTGATAATAATACATCGACGTTATCACAACGTGACTCATTCTTTCCAAAACTATAAGTATCATCAAGTTGATCTCAAACATATCGAAGTATTACTCACTCGCACATCCAGGTGTTGTTCGTTCAATTTCAAAACGTGTCCAAATGTTACTCACACACCCACTTTAACTTATAATGACTTTTCTCCTCTCGAATAACCACATGTCCTCTCAATTCTTTCAAAAATGTATCCATGACTAACATAAGTGTCTATAAGAACCGTTTATATCCATTCTCGAGAAATATCCATATAGATAACCCAATCTCACACGGTGTCAACCGAATAACTTAAAGTCTTTGTGCACGTCACTTTACGACTTATAAATCAATGATACAAATTTACAAATTTGTGGAACAAAAATTTAAAAGTTTTCTCGAAAGGAATCTCATATGTCCCTCTAGTTAGTCCAATCAAAACATAACCAATTTCATTTAAATCATACTCAAAGGACTAGTCTCATACACCATTATGTGTCAAACTTATGGGGATACTCGGAGGTGTGATCACATATGAAAGTTTATCAACAACAAGAGTTTTGAGGCAGGTATGCCAATCCAAACAAGTTGTAAGGTACAAACCGAAGATACAACAAGGGTACGATCAGACAACTCAACTAGAGGCCAAAGGGGACCCACTAAGCAACCAGATCTACAAAACAGACAACATGAAGTATTCTAGAAAAACTGTTCGGACGGTCAGGATGACCCGTCCGGAAAGAAAATCCAGGGGTGAAGGAACACGAGCAATTTGCAAATTTTCCATGATTTTTCACTCAAACTCAACTAGTAAAGCCCAAACTCGAAATTTTGTGCTACCAATAATCAAATGCACATGAGGATAGATAGATTTCAACAAATCAAAGGAACCCAAATAATCTACTCCAAGATCTAGTAGAGATTCCATTCAAAACCCTAGAAAATGGTAGGTGTAAGGACCCACAAATTTAAAAGATTTTTCGAAACTAAAGTTGGGCAATTGTGTGGAATTATTTTAAAAATTAGATTATGAGTCAATGTCTAAAAGTTTGTTGGTTTAGACTGGATAGAAGCACACTAGTAACTAACATGAGGGGTGTGTGGTGTAATTATTTGAATTTGAGCTATATAAGGGAGTGAGGAGAGAGAAAAGATCACTTTCCCCTCTCCCCATCTAGCCGGCTATCTATCTCTCTCTTCTCCTCCATTTTTTCTTCACTCTCCTTCATAAAATCCTCCACGAAATCTTAAATCCCCATGCACCTTGCATAGATCCATCACCTATTGATCATTAAAGCTTGGATTCTTCTTGCATTTGCCTTGGACGAGCTTCCATTGGTGGGTTTTAAAGTTTGGAAACTAGGGTTTTGATCTACACTTGATTTGGAGCTAAAAACCTTGACGTAGGGATATCTACCTGCTATTTCTAAGTGTATTTGGTTGATTGAGTAAGTGCATTACCTTGTTCAATCCTACTTTATTTGATTTTGGACAAACCCACCTTGTTCTACACTTTTGATTTGAGATCCATGTTAATCTTTGAAGTTTGTTGTTAAATCCCTTGTTTGATTGAAGATTATTCATCCCCCGTGTGTATTTAGTTCACTTGTTGCATAATTTTTTTAGTTTGGACCAAAAACCATGGAGTTTGAGAACAAAGTTGCAAAATCCGTCAAAACTTTTTGTGTTTTTTGTCCGGACAGGATGTGCCAGCCGTCGGATGGGTTTTCCAGTGAGCATCCCACTCGTTTGTTTTGTTGTTCAGCCATCCGTTGCGTACCCCTTGGTCTTCGATTGTACTTTTCGTTTAGGATTCAATCTTGATCCTTATGATGCCTCTGTGGTTTGGAATTCACTAAATTTGTTATAGCTTGACCTAGATGATCATTTCTTGGACATGATGAGGTTCATGAGCACCCATGTATGTTTGACACGTGATAAGTTAACAAATTGGATGACCATTTTGAAACAAAATGAGATAGGTTTGAATGAGAGTTATGAAACACTTGGTATTTATCAGAGTATGAAGTTATGGATGATTGAAACTGATTGTAATTACTAGGGCCAGCAATTAGTGCCTCCCTAAGGAGGGGTATTGAGGCCCGTGAATCTTGGTAGGGGTAAATGAGGCCCACGAAACTCAGTGGGGGTGAACGAGGCCCATGAAACTCGGTCATGGGATCCAAATCTCATTGATGTTAAATATGAAAAATAATGAATACTAAAGTTCAGAAAGCTTGAAAGAGAGAGAAAAAGGGTGCGTGTGCATTGGCACATAGACTTTGAAAGAGAGTTTTATCAATGGAAAATGGGGTTTAAGAGAAGACAAACACTTAGGGATACTTGTCTTACTTTGGGGTCGTATGGTGATAATCTTATCTAATGCTTAAGTTATACTTGGCTATCTTGTGAAAATCATTGTCATGTTCCGGGTTGTCTCTTTGTGCTCATATCATCCCTCTTGCATGTAGCTAGCGATAGTAGAAAGATTTTCCTACTGGCCTAGTGAGCTCAACCCCCCTTATCATTTTCAGGTAATCAACGAGGAGCATGAAGTGAATGTTCGGCAAGTGTTGCATGTTTTGAAAGCTTACCGAAAAAGTTATCTCATCATCTTGTGGACTTCATCTTTTTTGAAAGATGATTTGTAACTCTTTATTCATTGTAATCTCTTGACATTTGGCAATGATGTAATAATTTAAATACTTATTTACTTATGCATTTGGGGTACGAGTACCCGGTTTACTTGGAATTTGGTATGACTTTGACTCGTGATGAGCATTTGGAAATGGTTTAAGGATTTTATATACATAAGTTTCCAAATCCTCTCCACGAAGTTCCACGAATAGCCACAACTGCTCCGTACCTGTATCCCATAGTTAAACATGAAGTGAAGAGTTAAGTCATTACATTTCCAAAGTCAAAAGGTGGAGTGAATTGAGTTACAAGTGCATCTTCCCAAAAAAGAGTCTACAAAAGATGATTAAATAACTCCTTGATTTTCAATCTATGCAATGCACCGCACGCCAATCAACTCATGCTCCATGATGAGTACTTGAAAATGATAGGGTGAGCTATACTAGCCCTGGAGAGGGTAAAGTCTGATTACCCTACTACTAGGCATAGCACGTGCCTATAACGGTCACCACGAGAGGGTGAATAGCTCGGCACCACATAGGGAGTCCTTAGGCCCTGTGCAGAGCTGCACTAAACAGGAAAAAGGTCAGAATAATCAAGCAAACTACTAAATCAGGATGCACCAGTTCGGCATAGGACATAGGGAGGTGTCCCTGGTATGGCCGAACTGGACAGGCTACGTGTATAGCTTAAACAACCTTCGGGAATACATAGTTCAGCTCGGCGTAATAAGCTGAGATATGTACGGGTTATTCCGAGCTATGAGGAAGCTCGGCACCGCCACGAATAAGGCGGTGAGACATTCCCGAATATTCCACAGTGGCCCCTTATGAGATAAGGAGCAATCCCGTAGAGAAAGAGATTAATATGGGAAGTCCTAACGTGATTAGGAGTATACCACATATAGGAAAGAATCCTACATGGGAAGAAATACCTCTGCTAGACGAAATCTAGCAGGATATGGAAGTTATCTCTTAATAGGAAAAGTCCTGTTAGGAGAAGGTTTCCCAAAGAAAGTAGGAAACAGGGGGCACGAGATGCCTAAGATGATGAAGGTCTACACCTATAAATACAAGGCGACAACCATGACAAAAGGTACGCTGTAACACCCAGTTATACGCATTGTGTTCTTGGCTTGATTAGTAATCCAGTACTAACTTAAGCATCGGAGGGCCTTTGCCAACGAGAGGCAAGGGTGCTCTAACCTATTCTTTGTCTTGCAGATTTAGGGTCGAGCCAAGCCTGCACGTGATACTGGCTAACGTGGAATTACACCCCCTACAATTGGCGCCGTCTGTGGGAAATCTTACAAAAAGCTTCATTCCTTTAGAAAACATCAAAAATGGTGGTTTCAGAACCCTTATTGAGCACTCCAAGAAGGAAGGAGGTGGAAGAGCTGGCCCGTGAAGTCACTCGACGAGAGCGAGAGATTCATGACCTGAAAAAGCAACTCCAGGAAAAAGAGAAGGACCTACGCTCACGGACGAGATCCGTGCAAGAAAGGAGTCATCACTATAACGATGTCTCCGCTGACCGAGCAGTCTCTCCACGAAAAAGGAGAGAAAGGAGCGTTTCCGTTGAGAAGAAAGAAAGAAGAAAACATGCCAGGGACAGATACGAGAGATCTGGTTCCAACGAGCATCACCCCGAGCATTATGCGAGACGAAGAGAAGCTGACCGAGCTAATGAAGGCCCTAAAGTTGCACGAGAAGCGGCCAGGGAAGCCCTAGGCCAGATCTCAAAGTCACCACTGGCCCACTGGATCCGAGCAGAAAAGGCGCCGAGCAGGGTTAAGCACTCAGCATTTATCTCTTACGAAACCAGTACGGATCCGGTGGCCCACATTCAGCACTATCAACAAGCGATGTTCATGCATGAGCAGGATGATGCCCTGCTCTGCAAAATGTTCCCATCCAGCTTGGGGAAGGTGGCCCTGAGTTGGTACCACAAGCTCCCAGAAGGGTCTATCATGTGCTGGGCTCAACTAGCTGAGGAATTTACTGCTCGGTTCCTCACCAGCCAAGCGGCACCAAAGACTTTTGATACACCGGCCTCTATGAGACAGAGGGACGAGGAGACTCTCGGCAATATTCCCAAGCGTTCTTCGGGAAACTTTCAACGAGATTGAAAGCTGCAGTGAAGAGTACGCTCTGGCAACATTCAAGACAAGTTTGCCCATACACAGCAAGCTACGAGAATCACTTACCATGCATCCAGTAAAAACCGTGGCCAAGCTTATGGAAAGGATCCAGGAGCATGCACGAGTGGAAGATGACATCCAAGTAAGGGGAGCAGAGAATATGTGTGCTCGAGCCATCTCTAAGTACGAAAAAACTTAGATAAGCAACGAATATTGCCAAATTTTCCCAAGTACGAATAAACTTAGGGATTTGCAACGAATAATGCAAGAAAGCTCTAAATACGAATAAACTTAGGAATTTGCAACGAATAATGCAAGGAATCTCTAAGTACGAATAAACTTAGGAATTTGCAACGAATAATGCAAGGAATCTCTAAGTACGAATAAACTTAGGAATTTGCACCTTGAATAATAATGCAAGGGATCTCTAAGTACGAACACACTTAACAGAGCAACGAATATTGCCAAATTATTCTAAGGATGAGGAGACTTAGATGTGCAACGAACAGTGCACCAAAACACTAAGTACGAATAAACTTAGACTTGCAACGAATATTGCAATGGGTCCTAAGTACGAGGAAACTTAGACGACTAAGTATGAAGACACTTAGGTGCTTAACAGAAAATCTATAATGCAAGAAACAGACAAAGCACAAGTAAGTACGAGCAACTTGACAAAGTATTTGAGAGGCCACACCCGGCCGATCAGGACCACGCAGGGCCACAAATGAAGTTCAGACTATAAACAGAAATGATAAACAGGCATCAAGCCCCTTCACCGTGCTGACTAGCATCAGTGGCAAGATTGGGATTAGGATTACTTCCAGCGTTACCCCCACGTGGAGGGGAAGCGTGCAGGAGATGCATCAGGAACCGTTGAAGCTCTGCGCACTACTGATGAATGACAGTAGCAGCAGAGCTGGGGAGCAATTGGAGAGGGTAAAGTCTGATTACCCTACTACTAGGCATAGCACGTGCCTATAACGGTCACCACGAGAGGGTGAATAGCTCGGCACCACATAGGGAGTCCTTAGGCCCTGTGCCGAATTTGCACTAAATAGGAAAAAGGTCAGAATAATCAAGCAAACTACTAAATCAGGATGCACCGGTTCGGCATAGGACATAGGGAGGTGTCCCCGGTATGGCCGAACCGGACAAAGCTACGTGTATAGCTTAAACAACCTTCGGGAATACATAGTTCGGCTCGGCGTAATAAGCCGAGATATACGGGTTATTCCGAGCTATGAGGAAGCTGGCACCGCCACGAATAAGGCGGTGAGACATTCGAGAATATTCCCAAAGTGGCCCCTTATGAGATAAGGAGCAATCCCGTAGAGAAAGGGATTAATATGGGAAGTCCTAACGTGATTAGGAGTATACCACATATAGGAAAGAATCCTATATGGGAAGAAATACCTCTGCTAGACGAAATCTAGCAGGATATGGAAGTTATCTCTTAATAGGAAAAGTCCTGTTAGGAGAAGGTTTCCCAAAGAAAGTAGGAAACAGGGGGCACGAGATGCCTAAGATGATGAAGGTCTACACCTATAAATACAAGGCGACAACCATGACAAAAGGTACGCTGTAACACTCAGTTATACGCATTGTGTTCTTGGTTTGATTAGTAATCCAGTACTAACTTAAGCATCGGAGGGCCTTTGCCTACGAGAGGCAAGGGTGCTCTAACCTATTCTTTGTCTTGCAGATTTAGGGTCGAGCCAAGCCTGCACGTGATACTGGCTAACGTGGAATTACACCCCCTACAAGCCCAATAGGAATATTCTCTACAAACGCTAAATGCATATGAAATGTGATGAGCACGAGGGAAATAGTGCAGTACAAGTTAACCAACAACTAAGAAGCATTCTGATACAATCCACTAAGAGAGTTTAGGTGTCATCGTATTAATAAACCATCATTTCGTCAATGAAATCCCCCTTCTTTTTTTCAAAATTCCAAAGTGACCGTATAAACGTTTTGTCCATTATCCTTTTTCGTTCCAAAACTATTGTTAACCACATTTTCAAAACATGAAATTTTGGGTCTCGTAACCCCTGCCAAATATTTTGGGCCTCGTTACCACTGTCTAGCATTTGGGAGGTCTCCCTATGACCTCGTAGCCCTCTTCCAAGATTCACAGGCCTTGTAACCCCTACCGAGATTCACGGGCCTCGTAATTGATGCCTAGGGTTGCACCGAATGGTCACCCTAGTAACAATATTCCATTTTCAAACAAAGTATTTCACTTTCTAAAATCAACACGTGTCCCATAAGTATCCATTCAAAAATACCATCCATTTCATTTAAAACATGACTGATGTCTATCCCAATATCACGTGTGAAGCCTACGACAGTAATTATAATTTTTTTTTTGATCGGGAATAGAATTTTATTAAAAACGGGGGAGAGGGAAGGGGAGTCCAACAAATAATTGGACAGTACACCACAAAGGCCGAAGCCCATCACCTAGGGGTCTAAGCAGTCACAAACATAACAAGAAAAATAAAGCCCAACTGCAACCCAAATATACAAAAACAGCCCACACCACTAATCCGGCCCAACCAAAGGTCGGCCCGCCCTAACCAAACCCTAACCCAAGAGACTCCAAACCCCACAGCCGCCGTACAAACCACCGGAGCAAACACCTCGCCGTTAAGCAAAACGCCAGCCACTCCCAGATGTAGCGGCCGGCGGGGAGCACCGACCTACGAAAGACAGAGGGAAAGGAGAAGCCGGGCAAGGGCAAAACCCACCACCGAAAGCCGCCACGCAACCAAATGAAAAAAACACAGCAAAACACACACAGAATTGAGATCTCCGCGTCCGGATGACCCACAAAAGCTGCCAAGATCCAAACGGGGGCTCAAACAGCCTATGCATCAACCATTGGAGATCCATCCACCCCTGCACGAATAGCAAGCATCTTCACCGCAAGACCGCCGCCGCACCAGCCAAGACCTCCGCACCGCCGCCGCCATCCATCCATTGCCGATCAATATATGAAAAAAGAAGAAGGTGAGAAGAAACGAGGGATGTGGAAGAAGATGAAGGAGAGAGAGAGAGAGAGAGAGAGAGAGAGAGAGAGGAGAGGAGAGGGGGAGAAAGGTTGGGGGAGGGGGAGGAGGAGGAGGAGGGGGCTCCCCCCCCCCAAGCCGTAGATCTGGAAAGGGAAGAAGAAGAAGATGAGAGGTTTTCTAGAGAGAGAAGGGGAGAGGCAGGAGATTGCAATTTTTTGAGAGTAATTATAATTGTCATCGAATAAGTGTAACAACTAACCGCACAAGCATTGAAAAAAAATTTAGGATTTTACCAAGTTATGAAGCGTAAGCGAAAGGCATTTCAAGTACATGAACAAATAACTCAAACGGAGGCCAAGGGAGGATCGAGGTTCAAATTTAAAAAACAGACTTTCAATGAGCTGCTGGAATTTTCATCCGGACGGTCGGGACAGTTTCCGGGCAAAAAATATGGGTTTTGACATATTTTGAAACAAGCAAACATAATTCAATCCAAGGCAAAATCAGACCCAAATTACTTCAATAAACAGTTAGAGAGTGTAGGAAACACTCCTACCTGAAAGATTAAGTTTGGCTCCAAACAAAGACCCAAGCTCAAACCCTAACTTTCCAACTTCAACCCAACCGAAAATGGCTTTCCCAAGCGAATGCAAGTGAACCTGAGCTCTAATAGTGTGAATATGAACATAGGAGCGTAGATCTACAATGATTTTGAGTGTGAGGTGGATTTGGGTGTGGGGTTTAAAGAAATTAGGGAGAGGAGGAGAGAGAGAGGGGCTGGCTCAATTGGGAGGGAAGGGGGGATGATATTTTCTCTCTGACTCTCCCTTAACTCACTAATGTGTTACAATTTCACCCAAAATTAAACCATCTCTCACGTTAACCCACATTCCAACTCTTAAATGTAATTATAAAACTCCCCATATTTATTTTTGAAAAATCTGATAAATTACGGGCCATTACAATGTTGCCCTATCAAGAAGCAAGTGAATAAGATGCAAATGCTGAGATGGATGTGTTGTAAGACTAGAAAAGATAGGATTGTAAATGAAATTATTTGTGAGATGGCGGATGTAGCACCTATAGAGAAGTTGCGGAAAAATGGACTAAAGGTAGTTTGGACACGTCTATCTTAGACCTGTAGATGCAGTAATTAAGAGAGTTGATGGAATAAATTTGGGTAGTAACACTACGAGAAAAGGAAGACCCAAATTGACATTAGATGACATAGTCCGCAGGGATGTGAGTACTGTAAATCTCATTGAACATGTAACCTTTGATAGAGCTCAATGGAAAAAAAGGATTCATGTAGCCGACGCCAATTGATTGGGACATAAGGCTCGATTTGGTTATGTTTGGTTCATAGAATAAATTTTATAGAAGAGTGGTGTGTAAATATGTATTGAGAATCCAAAAAGCTCCTTCACATATGATTTTGGATTCAACATTCTCCAACTCATTTCTCAAAATGCATTTTGGCAAAATGTATTCAACAATCTGCTCCCATTCAGTCAAAATGCAAAAATGAAAAGCATAGAATGTGAAAATTGGGTGGCCAAACACCCCCCAAAATGCAACTTGAAAATTACACCAAAGTCTTCTTTAAGAAACACATCCGGGAAAAAGATGACACAAATCATAGCACACCTCAATTATCTTTCTGCACTGCAGAATCCTATAGCGTCTTGTAGAGTCTTCTCTATGCCTACAAATTTGTGTGCAGTACTCCTGTTGGGGTATTTTTCTGATTTGATGAAATAACAGTCTTCGCAGTCATCTCAACTAATATAATAGATCCATGCGATTGGGTTTTTTCAAAGAAGCTACCTAACTAGGATGACGCCACATCTGCTCTTCATACCGTGTTGCCACCTCGTTCGGGCGTTCACAATTGCACTTCAGGCAGGCCACGTTCCTTCTATAATTCAAGAAATCACATCTACACAACCACCAAAAACAAACAAATCCATGCATCAGCACTTTTAACTCATCTTTGAAATTAGTCTCTCTCTCTCTCTCACACACACACACACACACACACACACACACACAGAGATAGAGAAACTCACGAAGGGCACTCCCACTCCCCAGGATTAAGCTGTCGTTTGGGACGAGCCTCTCGGCAACGCAAACATTTTTTGTTGCTAGCAAAATTCATGAAACTACACCTGCAAACAGGCAAATCCATGTGAGAGACGATAAAAACCGTTCAAGTTGAGAGGCCAATAACAACAGAAAATCCATGGGATATATTCAGGAATGGAGTAAGAATTCTGAATGCAAAACTTCACCTTAAAAACATAAACTGAAATTTTCTACTTCACAATCGCGGAAAATTTTATTTTCAAACAGGGCAAAAAGTTGAATCATAGAGAAAAAAATTGAAGAAAATGCTTCACTTATATGCAAGAACCATCTTTTATAAAAATGTACGGTGGAAACCAAAGACTTCAAGTTTTAAGGCAATTTGGTAGTAAACCTTTCAAAACCACGTACAAAAGGACAAAGATTACACAACCCAGTGGGTCAACCAACCCCAACTGTACTATCTACATGGCTCTGCCCATGGATAATTGGTTTCATCTCCACACAAAAACAAGATAAAGGCCTGAATAACATACCAGATTTAATAATTACCAACGATTTCTGCTTAACTGGTTTAAAATAATTGTTGTTTAGGAGAGAAGGAAAGTGTTCACGGTTTGTGATTAACCCTAATACACAAATTATTGATATATACAGTGTGTGAGTACAACATACAGAAAAGACTAAACTACGCTCACTCACTAATACTTAAACTCTTTATCTCCTAACAAGAATCAAAGACATATTTCTGCGTGGTTGTAAACCAATTTGATTGCTCAAA
Source organism: Vaccinium myrtillus (assembly GCA_016920895.1). NCBI lineage: Eukaryota > Viridiplantae > Streptophyta > Magnoliopsida > Ericales > Ericaceae > Vaccinium > Vaccinium myrtillus. Next base: position 19,668,346 of record CM029277.1, read on the forward strand.
GAAACCAAGTTTTTCCAACCGAATTTGAGGTAAAAATAGTAACTCTGCAGAGACATTATGCAAACATGATAGCACATATGGCAGAGGTGTGTTCAAAACTCTATATTAATATGCTTTCACGCAGCATCCAAACAGTACCTGGATATATTATTCGGTTAGAATGGTCTACCACAGACAAACCAGCATTGTCACTTAAGCATGTTCTGCTCAACTTAGGGTGATTCAAGAATCTATTTGCAGAAGTATTTGGGTAAAAAAAAGTTATAGAAAAACATATAAAAACATGCATTATAACTGTAAAACATGACACAAAATTACATGTATTTCATGGAACTTGGAACTTGGAAGTGTAAAATATTAACTACCCCTCCGATCAAAAAAATAATATTAACTACCTCATATTTTAGAATCCCAACCAACACAGCTTATGTAATGTGAAAAAGAGAAGTAAATTTTTTAGGCTTTTGAGTTCCTGTTTGCGGGAGAACAACAGTAATTCGATGATGTAAAAAAGGCTTCTAAATCTAAACTAGGAAAACAGATGCACAAAGTCATGTTCATTCAGCTAATCATAAGCTCATTGTCATCATATCTAGAGACAAAATTAGAGCATTAACCAAGGTACATTGCTTAATAGGTGGAGAACAATAGTAAACTTACTGAGGGCAGTTCCAATCTCCCTTCTTCATTTCAACATCGCCTACATTAACCCTCTTTGGACCCTCCAATTTGCATTTCAGGCATCGTACATTTCTAGAAAAATTCATAAAATTGCATCTGCAACAAAATATACAGAGCGTTTCATGACGCAAACAAACAATTACATTAGGAGTTCTGAAACTCAAAAACAGAGTCATCCCCCATTCAAGGGACAACTACAGCTGGAAGATACATGATAGCACTTTAAGTGACAATTTGACAAGGGGGCTTGGCGGGCACTAATATATTCTACAAAAAGAACCCATCTAAACTAATAGAGCAGTTACAGCCGCAAGTACAATACTTAGAACCATGTTAAAAACTTAAAACTCTAGATGGCCAAGAGAACATATACTGTACATATAGAAAAGTTAAAAAGTTACTAGGCCTTTTCAGGATGAGTCTAAAAGGAGAAAGAATGGGAAAGTGATAAGCTGACAAAAGCAAATAGAAAAAATATATACTGCATTCAGATTTTGCCCCCAAATTCCTATCAGGTCTATTTATTTGCTTAGAGACAAGCTAAGTAGCACGCGCACAGACAGACACGGAGGAGACACGGAAATATATCCATAAATTAATGCGCGCACGCGCGTGTGTTTCTATGCTTAAATTGTAAAATGTAAACACTCAACAACTTAAACATTCATATCATGTGCGTGTGTGTGTATGTATATATATATATATATATATATATATATATATATATATATATATATAGAGAGAGAGAGAGAGAGAGAGAGAGAGAGAGAGAGAGAGAGAGAGTTTCAGGTGAGGGCGCCCTTAAATGGGGTGAAATGCCGCAAATGCGGGAGTCTTCTTTTAGCCGTTGGCAGGGATGAGAGGGGGCTTAAAATAACTCGCGGGTCATGGAAAACGGGTTATAACACACGCGGGTCAGTTAACACCATCCGGGTCCCTTGCCCTCCTTCATTCATTTCATTTCATTTCAGAGAGAGAGAGGGGGGGAAGAGATAACAAAGAAGAAAGAAAAACGAAGAGGGGAAGAAGAAATCGATCGAACCAGACGGTGAAATTACTGGAATCGAAATCGAAGATGTATCCCTCTCCCGCTCCCTCTCAGGTTCGATTGAAAATAATTGAAATCCACAATCTAGATAAGTTGAAGTGGTTGCCCATTTCCTGTATGTACAACAATAACTTTACAAACACGCTGTGTAGAACATAGCACTTGCATATAAACTGAATGTACAACGATAACTTTAAATTGACAGTATCAATAACATTCAAAGGATTCCAACTTCAAAATGACAGACTCAATAACATTCCAGATTCAAGCCATCCACAGTAACCCCATGCCCAGAATACAGTTCAAACTAACATAGCTAAATCCAACGTGTTCTTGATGTGGGTTCGGTTAACCCTCTTCTTCGTCGATGTCTCTTCGTCTGGTAACCCTAAAAATTTCACAAATCGAGTTCATTAACCCTAGTTTTTAAGCAATCGAAGAAATACAAGAGAGAGAGAGCGAGCGCTTAGTTGCACGAAGCGGGACCGGGGACGGGGCGGGTGTGGGTGCGGGGGTATGTAGAAGCTCCCTAGGTTGGGAGCGGCAAGGGAATATTTAATACTAAATAAATACATATATGAATAAACTTATATATATTTATATGTATTGTACATATGTTTTATAGTTGCAAAGGGAGCGCGTACATAAGCATTTTATATGTATAAATATGAGTGAGAAATGACATCCCAATAGATTCTTTTGTGCCAAAATATATGGATTAAACACGTAGAAAAGTAGTAGAATATGAGACAAGAAAGAGAGAGTCCTAAATCTTTATTACTTCTTTTTTCTTTTCCTTCTTCCTTGCATATATTTGGAAAGAGAAGTGAAAATTTCGTCCATAAGATTAGTGTGGAAGCTCCCATCCTATTTAGGAGCGCGTTCCCGTCTAGATGGGAGCGAGCTCCCGTCTCGGGAGCGCGTAATCGAGCTCCCGTCTAGGGAGCGCACCCATTTTAGAAGGATCCTGCTATTAAGAAGAGAGAGAGAGAGAGAGAGAGAGAGAGAGATCTTCGATTCGATTTCGATTCCAGTGGATGCGATTTCTTCTTCGTCGTCGTCGATCGATTTATTTTTTTCTTCTTCTTCTCTCTCTCTCTCTCTTGAAGAGTGAAATGAAAGGGGAAGGGGAGATGACCCGGATGGTGTTAAAACTGAATACTGACCCGCGTGTGTTATAACCCGTTTTCCATGACCCGCAAGTTATTTTAAGCCCCTTCCATCCCAGCCATTGGATGAATCCAACGGCTCAAAATAGACTCCCGCATTTCACCCCATTTGTGGGAGCCCTCACCCGAAACGCTCTCTCTCTCTCTCTCTCTATATATATATATATATATATATATACGGAAAACTTCTTATCCACACTCCCGGAAATAAGAAAAAAATGGGTTTTTTTTGTGTTGCAAATTATTTTTGGAAAATCCGATCCGTCCAATGTGTTCAGAAGGTGTTTTCAAGGGTCCACGCGGAAAATCTTCAAAAAAAAATACTGGGAAGGGCTTGATCCAAGCAGTTTTCGCAAAAAATGTAAATATATATTGTTTGCGAAAACTGCTGATCAAGCCCTTCCGGTATTTTTTTTTGAAGATTTTCCGCGAGGACCCTTGAAAACACCTTCGAACACATTGGACGGATCGGATCGTCAAAAAAATGTTTGGATCATGAGGTCCGGAAATGAAAACTCCGGATAGGAAGTGGAACATATATATATATATAGGAAAATGGTCTCTAAGGGATCCCGCACCAAAATTTGGTGCGGACTTGCCTTTAGGATCAAATTTTGACGATCCGAACCGCTCAATGTTTTTAAAATGCATTTTCCAAGGTCCACGCGGAAAATCTTCAAAAAAAAAATACCGGAAGGGCTTGATCCACGTTTTGGTAAAATTGTACATATGTACAGTTTTACCGAAAACTGTGTGGATCAAGCCCTTCCGGGTATTTTTTTTTGAAGATTTTCCGCGTGGACCCTTAAAAATGCATTTTAAAAACATTGAGCGGTTCGGATCGTCAAAATTTGATCCGGAAAGTTGAAAAAGGGCCAAGTCCGCACGGAATTTTGTATGTGGGATCCCTTAGGAGACCGGCTTCCTATATGTATGTATGTATATATATATATATACGAAAAACTTCTAATCCACACCTCCCGGAAATAAGAAAAAAATGGTTTTTTTTGTGTTGCAAATTATTTTTGGAAAATCCGATCCGTCCAATGTGTTCAGAACGAAAACTGCTTGGATCAAGCCCTTCCCGGTATTTTTTTTTGAAGATTTCCCGCCTGGACCCTTGAAAACACCTTCTAAACACATTGGACGGATCGGATCGTCAAAAAAATGTTTGGATCATGAGGTTCAGAAATAAAAAGTCTGGATATATATATATATAGGGGTTCCACTTCTAGTCCGGACTCCGGACTTCCGGACCTCCGTGATCCGAGCATTTTTTTGACGATCCGATCCGTCCAATGTGTTCAGAAGGTGTTTTCAAGGGTCTACGCGGACAATCTTCAAAAAAAAATACCGGGAAGAGCTTGATCCAAGCAGTTTTCGCAAAAAATATATATTTACAGTTTTTGCGAAAAATGCTTGGATCAAGCCCTTCCCGGTATTTATTTTTGAAGATTTCCCGCGTGGACCCTTGAAAACACCTTCTGAACACATTGGACGGCTCGGATTTTCCAAAAATAATTTGCAACACAAAAAAATCACTTTTTTCTTATTAACGGGAGGGTTTGGACTAGAAAATCCACCTATATATAGGAAGCCGATCTCCTAAGGGATCCCTTATACAAATTTTGGTGCGGACCTAGCCCTTTTTCAACTTTCCGGATCAAATTTTGACGATCCGAACCGCTCAATGTTTTTAAAATGCATTTTCCAAGGTCCTCGCGGAAAATCTTAAAAAAATAAAAGGTGAAGGGCTTGATCCATCCAAATTTTTGAAATCCCTTATGGGAGTTTCTGATTATATATATAAAATCGTATGGATCAAGCCCTTCCAAGGTATTTTTTTTTGAAGATTTGATGGCCTTTGGAAAATGCATTTTAAAAACATTGAGCGGTTCGGATCGTCAAAATTTGGCTCGGAAAGGTGAAAAAAGGGGTGGTCCGCACCAAATTTTGGTTAAGGGATCCCTTATTAGATCATTATCCTATATATATATATATATATATATGTATATATATATATATGGGGGCGGATCCATGGACACATATTTTGCACACCTTTTTTGACACTCCATCTCAGCCATAGAAATAGAGGGCTCAGATTAAAAATTAAAAGGACCTCTCCCTTCTCACGTTCTCTCTCTCTCTCTCTCTCTCTCTCTCACCAACACACCCCGGCAGTAGCCATGGCCGGTGAGCTCGAAAACCACCACCGCAGATGATCACGCTCAATCCATACCACCTCACGCCGAGCTCGAAAACCACCTCCACAGTCTCAACTACTTCCTTCGATTCTTTGCCTTCACCGTGATCGGAATCGCCGTCCCCTTCCTAAGTTTATTCAACACTATAATACTTTTGTTGTGTAACTGGTAGAAAATCAGTAGCATACATCGACACAATGTTATGTAAACATTGTTCTTACTGGCAGAACAGTTTACAACATAAATTTTATGATTCTTTCTTGCTGAGCTTAAATACCTTTTAGATAAAGTTTTGATGGGTCTGACCAATCGTCCAATTCATATGCATCTATCCTCAATGTACACGCGTTAGTGATCAATATAATAGATTACGAATACGCAAATTTCTCTGTAAATCTACGAACCCAAATGAATTAGGGCTTTTAAAGCATGGGAGAAATCTGGGTTCTCCTCTCTCTTTATCGACTTGCCGCTTCCTGTCGATCTCTTCCCAGAAGTACATAGGAAAATGCTAATCTCTCTCTCTCTCTCTCTCTCTCTCTCTCTCTCTCTCTCTCTCTCTCTCTCTCTCTCTCTCTAGCCCTCTCTTCGAAGAGATGGATGAGAAATCGGATGGGGACAAAGGAGTTGGGTTCGGCATTTGGACAGTGCTTTAAATGAAGAAGATGCCTTCACTTGATTTGAGATCCAGATTTGACAATTTTGACGGTGCTAAGGAAATTTTTTTGTCTGGAGGGTGAGGGAGTTCAATCATGGAGGGAGGTAACAGAGACATAAGACGTGAGGGAGAAGAGGGAGAAGGAGGGTCCTTTTAATTTTTAATCTCAGCCCTCCATTTCTATGGCTGAGATGGAGTGTCAAAAGGGGTGTGCAAAATATGTGTCCACGGATCCGTCCCCTATATATATATATGGGGCCGGTTCCGGAGACACATAAAAAAACACAAAAAAAGACACTCCATCTCAGCCCTTGAAACCAAGGGCTGAGATTAAACTTTTAAAGTTGTACTCTTTCTTCCCTCCTCCCCATCTCTCTCTCTCAATCTCTATACGGTCTACACCTCAATTTAGATTTCAGACATTGACACAACAGTCAGACCGTGAGCCCCTCTCTCTCTCACGACCGGTGACCCATCTCACAAATCCATCTCCAGCGAGCCACCCTCTCTGTCTACCGGTTACCCATCTCACCAATCCATCTCCGGCGAGCCCCCGTTTCTAGATCCAACTCGACAAAGAAATCAACAAGATCAACAATGAAGCCCTGTTCTTAATCTCTTGTTGTACGCCTGCACCGACCTCTTCCTCGAATTCCTTACCGAGGAGTCGGCCCGAGTCGAGATCTAGAAGAAGCGGAAGACAGTGAATCTCGAGCAATTGAAAGTTGCCATTAAAAGGCACCGGCCGACCATTAATTTCCTCCTTGAATCGTTGACGGTGGTTTCTGAAAGTACCTTTTTTCATCAGAAAATGGAACCATGACAGTGGATTGAATTGAAGGGATAAGACTTTAATTAGTCATTGATAATGGTGCAAAATAATATTATTTTGTTGTGGCCGGAGTTGGGATTCCCGGATTTGGCACATCAGAGATGGGATTGACTCCCAGATTTGGCTCATCAGAGATGGGTTTGACGATGGTATGTTCTGTTGACGTGGTAAACTAAGAAAGAGAGAGAGATTGAGAGAGAGAGATTGAGTGAGATGGGGAGGAGGGAAGAAAGAGTACAACTTTAAAAGTTTAATCTCAGCCCTTGGTTTCAAGGGCTGAGATGGAGTGTCTTTTTTTGTGTGTTTTTTATGTGTCCCCGGAACCGGCCCCTATATATATATATATATTTTTCTTCATACTCAATCCTATTGAGGGTATAGTCCTGCATATTCTGAAACGAATGTTGGATTTCGTGAATTTGCTGAGGATCTAGATCTGAATCCGAATAACCTAAGTCGGTCTGACTAAGGGTACTGATATGTAATTTGCTATCCATACGACCTATAAGTTGGTCAATAAATTCAGAATTCTTCTTCTGATTAGAGAATTTAAAATTCTCTAAAGGGATGGGCGGCTTAATATCCGGCTTGGTATCTTTCCCCTCGAAGGCTGTTGCCAAAGAAGTAGAAGGGATAGAAGAGATAACCTTTTGATTTTCAATGAGTGCTTGAACATCATGTTCAATACCGATCAACTGCTGACCAATAGTCTGCAAACTCATATTAGTAAAATTATTCTGTTTAATTAAATATATATATATATGGACCCCCTTCTAATAAGGGACCATTATTTAAGTTTCCATGCAAACCTAGGGGTATTTTCGACTTTCCGGACCAAATTTTGACGATCCGAACCGCTCAATGTTTTTAAAGCGTGTTTTTAAAGGCCCCTGCGAGGAATCATAAAAAAAAAAAACCGGGAAGGGCTTGATCCAAATAGATTTTGATAAAAGTTATACATATATAATTTTTATCGAAAGCTGTTTGGATCAAGCGATTCCCGGTTAGGTTTTTTGATGATTCCTCGCGGGGGCCCTTGGAAACACATTTTAAAAACATTGAGCGGTTCGGATCGTCGAAATTTGGTCCGGAAAGTCGAAAATACCCCTAGGTCCGCATGGAAACTTAAATAAGGGTCCCTTACTAGAAGTTTATTGTGTGTATATATTCCACGGATTAAGCAAGGGATCTCTTACTTTCCTTCCGTGCGGACCTCCCATTTCCCGATCGAATTTTGATGATCCGAACCGTTTAATGTGTTTTCAACATTTATATATAGTTTTATGAAAAACTGCTAGGATCAAGCCCTTTCCCCTTCCGTGCGGACCTCCCATTTCCCAATCGAATTTTGATGATCCGAACCGTTCAATGTGTTTTAAACATTTCTATATAGTTTCATGAAAAACTGCTCGGATCAAGCCATTTCAAATCTTTTTTTTTATATTTTTTATTCCTCGCTGAGACCCTTAAAAACATGTTTTAAACACATACAATAGTTCGGACCATCAAATTCGATTGGGAGCTATGAGGTCCGCACAGAAGGAAAGTAAGGGATCCCTTACCAAATACAGACTGTGTATATAAATATATATACACGAAATAGATTCAATCAGGGATCCCTGATGGAGTTTCCATCCACACATCCTATTTCCTGATCAAATTTTCATGTGATACAAACTGTCCCATGTGTTTAAAACGTGTTTTTAAGGGTCCCCGCGAGAAATCATAAAAAACGATTAATGAGAAGGGCTTGATCCGATGAGTTTTCGATAAAAACTGTATATGTTTTAAACACATTGGACAATTCGGATCATGAAAATTTTATAGGAAAATTAGAGGAGGTCCCCATTCCGGATCCCGGATTAGATCCCGGCTCCTATACACACACGCACACACCAATCTTCCTATCCACACCCTAAAATGCGGACCTTCTGTCCACACCCTACTTTCCCGATCAAATTTTCATAATCTGAACCGTCCAATGCGTTTAAAAGGTGTTTTGAAGGGTCCACGCGAGGAATCGCCAAAAAAATGATAACTACTTAGATCAAGCCCTTCCCGGTCTCTTTTTTTTTGGGGGGGGCAATTCCTCGCGGGGACCCTTAAAAACACTTTTTAAACGCAACGGACAGTTTGGATCATGAAAATTTGATCGGGAAGGTAGGGTGTGGACGGAAGGTCCGCATTTTAGAGTATGGATAGGAAGTGGACTGCATATATATATATAAATGCAGTAAAACAATCTGTTAACTCTGCTTTTTCCATATACATACGCACGCAACAATTTGTGAGATATACACTAACACAGACAATTAGACGGGCTATACATATACATATTTTATATATAGCGACGAGAAACAGAGAGAGATATACGAGAGAGAGAGTGATCGATCTAGGTTTTCCAGAGATAGCTATAGAAGGTTAATTACACTTTTTAACCCAAACATTTGAGTAATGACATTTTTACCCCGGAAAAATTTGTAAAAAATTAACAAATTGGCCCCCACGTATCCCCTGAAAAAAATTCAAAAAAATAATGCACACACCACTATACGTATTTGGGTGTGTCCCCGTGTCCGACACGTGGATATGGTGACGTCTAGAAGTGTCGCTGCTTCATGGGAGATAAGTCTTTCTTACAAAATTATGTTAGTCTGTCGTATTTGGCCACATTATTGGAGGCTACGTCTCAACATGTCCAAGTGATAATAAAAACAATATAGGTAATATATGCATAACAAGAGACTATAATTATATTGTGTGGAGATGTAAACTACTAATTATGGAAAATACATGTTGCAGCTCTAACAAGGTGACAATGAGGGGGATAGAGCAATACTATTTCGACGATCACCAGTAACTCCAATCAATATAACCAGTTTTCAAATGTCCTACAAGCACAAGAATTGAGAACTTACTCAGTGCAGATCCAATCTCCTTTCTTCATTTCAAATTCATCTGGACCAACTCTCTTAGGGCCATCTTCTTTGCATTTAAGGCATCGTAGATTTGTAGCGAAATTTACGAAGTTGCAACTACAAAGAAAGCAAAAGCACATCATTCCATAAACCGAAGAAATGCTGTAACTCATGTGGACTGCAATAAGTAGACAGTCAAGGTCGAAGAAACAGAGCCAAAACCAAAGATATTCACTTACTATCTTTAGCAGCATAACCAGGCAACATTAAAGGAGAACAAGGAGAAAATTATACCAATGATGATGTCGGAAGCAATTTCCTTTTCAAATAGAAAAACGTAACCATATTTCAACGATGCCTGGAGGGGCAGATCAACAAGCATTCATTCTGTACAAAAATTGTGGTTAAACTTCTTTTCCTTTTGCCCTATAGCTCAATCTTCATTCTCTTTTGTCGGTTCCTTTTAGCGCCTTTTTGAATACTTAATTTTCTTCTGAGAACTAATTTACATCAAATGTGTCTATCAACCATTTTCTTAATTCATATCTTTCTGTTATTGGTATCTTAGACATGTATCGCATATCAAGAATACTTTGACAACACTGTACATCATTTTAAATAAAGCATCCAAATACTCTTCACAAGTTAACCTGAATGATACTCCCATCATCTGACAAAAGTGTAGTTCAGGAATGGAAGGGAAAGAGAAGCCAATAAAGGAAGCTAGGAAGAATGCACAATAAGGTCAAAATAAGAATCCCCTAACACCACCCAGGCATAGCCCTATGTAGTTAAGTCATCTATCCATATAACTCGGACGTGTCATGCTTCTAGTCATATCTACCACAAAGCCATTCCCAAGCCCGCACAAAGGATTAGGTAACTAACAACCAGCACATAACAAACCCCGTTCAATCCTTATGACAATAATCTGATTATGAGATCTCCTTGATAGAGTGAGATGGAGCAAACAGATTCATGTAGCCGAGCCCAATCGATTAGGACTCAAGGCCCAGTTTAGTTTGGTTATCATCAAGAGTGCTAGACAATTTAGGAACAAGCAATGCACAGACAGATGGTGAAGAGACGGGAACAAAAGCAAAACAGCTTATATCATCATCATATTCCCAAACAGTTAACCAAATCCACCCTGAAGGGGCGTCAATCAACAGGACTGCAAAATGTCAGCTCGAGTAAAGCAGCCAAGGTTGAACAATGTATTCTTCGTCTAAAAAATACTCAACTTTTATAACATTAAAACAATGCCAACAATCGCTTTTAACTAAATAGGGCAACCAAAGAAAAGGATGAATGATAACAGAAATTTTCAGAAACCTGCCACCACCATGTCATTTATGAGATGATTTCTATCCCATTTCTGGACCTGTCCCATGAGACACCTCCACTGAGATTCATTTTTTCCTGGTTCTTCAGCTTGCAACAAGGCATAAATACCCTTATATTTTACCGTCTTGACTATTCTGGGTGATTGGGGGCCTGGAGAGCTTCAGAGGTTACTTTGAGATATTGGCGACGCTCAAGGCTCGGGCTACCGGAGGTGGAGGAGAGAGCCAAAGCCAAACAGGGGGTGGCAGTAGAGATAACAAGGTACTGTGAAGTTATAAAGCGAAGTACGAGGCATCATCGTTCGGTCAATCGTGGTTCAGTCCATGGGTCTTCCTTGGTTTGCGGTCTAACCCCTAAGGGGGTTTAAGTCGTTAGACCAACCCTTGAGCTCAAGCCTCCATTGTACGATCCTCCTTTGGCCCTGAGCAACCTTGACCCTGCCCCCAGCCCAAGTGCTGGTGACTAAGAAGCATGTGCAAGGGTACTAGTACAACCAAGGCCGGCACTGAGATTTTTGGGGCCCTAAGGGGGTTTTAACTTTTAACAACAGGCCTCTTAGCATTTGTATATCTATTAGTGGTTCGATATGAGGTTTAAACTGCCTTGTGGTGCAGTGGTCATTTGCATTAAACAACATTCTGGATTCTGAGGTCGTGAGTTCCACTCTCACCGCCGGCAGTAGATTATCATTTTTTGTACATAATAGAAATAGATTTGCATAAAAAATGAAGACGGGAAGAATCGAACACCAGACCTTGTAGTTATAGCTCGGGGATCTTACCGCTGAACAGCTATAGCCCTATCCACAAAATAATTGATGTACATAATATTTACTATAATCAACAATTTTGGGAATCTATTATTGGGCCAAAAACTGGGGGCCCTATGTCGTGGCCCGGTGGGCTTATGCCTATGCTCGGCCCTGAGTATGACACGAGTTCGTGGATACAAAGAAACCTAAAAAATATAGGATACGAGTACGGCTGGGATATGGCTACAACAAATATATTTTGTAGCTTAGAGTATTGTGTTACACGTAATGATTTCACCACACATAAAGGAAATAGCTAAAAAAACTTAGTGCGATTAAGAATCCAACATTAAAAAAAAAAAAAAAAACAGTTTAAAGCCAAACTTAATATTCAAAAAGAGTTCAATATCAACATAATAAAGAACCAATGGACCAAAATCTGTATTCTACAGTCTTGCTAAGCATAGAAACAAAAAAAGAAGTTTTTATCAATTTTGCTTCGTCTCAGTGTTTGGTATGGCTGGGGTATGGAAAAAGCCATAAAGAAAAATTTTGTTAAGTGTTTCGTGTACCTGGTGCATTACAGGTACCAGTACAACAGAGTTTTGAAGTAACCATGCATCATAGGTTGTTGGTGACTACAAGGATGGGTTGCCCCTCGGTGGAATCATTGACGTCTAGCAATTGGGTAACAACCATTGATGCTGAGGGTGCTTGATACATCAGAACTCCTTAGCCCTGGAGATGAAATCATGGCAGAAGGCCACGATCCTGAAGTCACCCAGAAGGAAGGTTCATTAGTCAAAGGAATGGGACCATAGCCACGCTACAGAAATCCTTAAGAGAACCTGCCTAAAGAGTAGGTATAACCATGTAGGTCGCGTGCCATGTGATGGTGCCACATAGCGGAGCTAATTTCCTATACGTGCACCTATAATGTCCTCCAAGAGTGTTGTACACTTGTACTAGAGAGAGCAACCAACAAAAACATCAGTAATCCAACTCGATTGAGACTAGCCACTTGTCAATAAGTACGTTACGATATCAATCGAGGTCGAATAACGCTATTTAAGATGTATTAACATGGTTTGCCACTCCGGAATCGAACCATCAACTACTTGAGGACGGAGATTTGAATTTTTTTATACGAGCAGTGCTAGAAGCACAACTTTCAAACACAACTGCATCTGGAGCCATTGGATGCATGTGGGCCCACATACATCGAATGTCCGGACACAGTTGTGTCCTGTTTTGTGTCCGAAGGTTGTGTTCCTAGACTTATTATTTTGATAAAGTGGTATAAAGAGTATCTGGGGAATCTATGAGATCAAGGGGGTCTCGTAACACTAGAGGTCCGTATCAGTAAAGCTGCTATTCCCATGGTGTAACTAAAGGTCTAGCAACCCTATTCATGGATAAGTAATTATAAGCCTTGTTCTCTTTCCTTTTTTCCCCATTTTCAAAAATTCTTTTCAAAAAGATTCCTTATTTTTAAAAAGAATCTCTCTCTACTCATTACCTCATTATTTATTTCTCTCTCTACCTCTCTCTAATCATTATCTCATTATTCTCATTTTCAAAAACCCAACCAAACACTATCTCAAAAAAATTTCTCAAAAATTTATTTTCAAAACCCATCCAAACACCGCCTATGGGTGCTACACAACCCTTTTCATGGAGACAAATGATCACCTTAATTAATTCAAGGAAATTCATGTTTTTAGTAAAGTGTCCTGTTAAGATTGCTAATATCAAGAACGGACAAGGAGTGGATGAGCCCAGGCGACAAACCTAAGTTTCAAGGTTTATTTAGAATCATACAAGTTTTTTTCCCACAAAAAAGTTAAAATTAAGCAAGTGTACCCCATCCAACAATGTTTAGAAAAATCTAGCACTCGCCGTAAAATTAAAAAATTTGAAAAAGATTTTACTACTCGTCCACGTAAAATTCTGGACCTACCAAAAAAAAAAAAAATACCACTTTTTATCTGAGTATTTTTTTAAAATGTTCGCCCACGTGACGTTAAAATCCTGCGTCCGTCCTTGGCTATTCTACTTGACCACTTGTCATCTAGAGGGAAAAAAATGCTTGCAAAAGAGCTAGTAGAAAACACAAATATGCAAATGGGACATACAGAAATAAAGAGGAATGACTTCCATGGTGCAATTATACAAAAGAGAGTCCAAGAAAGTCTTCAAATTTGTATATTATACAATAATCACACAAAGCTGCCCCTTAAAGATGGAGCTGTATTTGAAAAAAAAAACCTTGTTGCCCTAAGAGAACAAAGAGAAAAAAATACTTTATTCTTTTCCCTTCCAATGCTCTAACAATTTGCAACCATTATAGGTGCCTCGCCTCCACCTCTTCGTAGTTGACCATCAAACCAACCTTGATGAGTTCATTGCAAGACCTCTGACTATACCATAAACGGCTTGTTTGCAAAAGAATAAATCTTGTTGATATGTAACTCCTCACTACGTCACTAACACCCCTCCCCGCTCTCCCTCCAGGAACCAAAGAACACACTTTTCTCGGAGCTCCGCAACAACCAATTCAAAATGTTTGGTTGTATATTGAGTTCATTAAGAGTGACTACACCCCAACATACTATGCTTGGACACCTCCTTCAGAAATTAACTTCAAAGTCCTGGTTGTCAAGGACACCCAGAGGCCCGAAACAAACCCCATAATTGTTTCCTGATTGTATCAGGAGATCACTCTGTTTGTTGTTTCTAAATTATAATGAGAATCTAATAAGCCTAACCTTAAATATGAGTTCTATACACAAAAAATACACAGTAGATAGACAGAGCTATGAGGCAGAGTTGATGGATAGGCTGCCAGATTGGTTGAAAAAAAAAAGTGATGGTGCGTGGAATGTTGTCTTGGCTGATGGAGTGAAAGAACAATGAAAGTAGAAAAGAGAAGGAAAAGAATAAGAAAAGGTATGGAAAGAGAGAGTTGCCTGAGTAGTCAAAAAGAAAGAAAGATATAATTATAGACAGAGAAATGAGACCAAAAAAAAAAAACCTAAAGTGGTGAGGTCCACCTCTTAAAACTTATGATCCCTCCCATACTTCCACCAAAACCAAACCAAGCCTTGTGTCCCAAATCCCAATCAATTGGGATCGGCTACATGAATCCTTCTTTTTCATTGAGCCCTATCAAGGGCTATTTGTTCACTTAAGACTCAGTATACTCATATCTTTGCGCACTACAGCATCCAATGTCAATTTGGGTCTTCCCTTCCTTGTAGCCTTACTATCCTATCAACTATCTTTACTACTGCATCTACACGTATATGATAGATATGTCCAAACCACCTCAGTCTATTTTCTCTCAACTTATCCTCTATAGGTACTGCAGCTACCATCTCACAAATCGTTTCATTCCTAATCCTGTCTGTTATAGGCTTCCACCAATTTGGCAACAGGGAAAACTACAGCGACAGCATGAAGTTGATTACTCATTTGGTCGCCTATCCGGGATTAGGTCTCGCAAAAATACAAAACGAGTACCGTAGGCTCATAGTAGGAATAAACATGATCAATTTTTTAAAGAAAAATAATTCTACAAAAATACTGTATTATGGGGGGGAAATGGGGTATTAATTCTCAATATACCAATAGAAAGCCAAATTTTCACACACTCTAGTGACTTCAATATTGTTGGTAAATACAACGCTACCACCATCTTTGCTGCAAACTTGTATCAATAGCATTTTCTGTTTGCGTCAAAGGTGGAAAGTGCAAAAGGAGTTGGAGAAGGTTAAGTAAGGCTCAAGCAGAAGGCAGAGAAAGGGGTTGCGTGGAGCACAGGAATAGCAAAAAGAAAGAAGAAGATAAGACTATTGAGGACCTAAATCAAAGGAGAAGCATAAAGATACAAATGGGGGATGTTTGGAGCGTGGCTTGATGGAGCCCATATGCAGCAATGATCACTGAAGTAGAGTCCAGGAATCACTCCAGAAATGTCCATTTTCGTTATTTCTGATTCTTCAACATTTGGTTCCATTTCTCCGTTTTGTGTTCAGGATTGGCATTGTTAGAGGATTTTACAGTAGTAATGAGGTTAATTTTCCCACCAAATTGTTTCACATTCCATACATCTGGAAAAGCTTGAAATCCCCCACAGCCAAGAAAACCCCCTGGTTGGACCACTAACCAATATACAGTTTGCTTATTTGGAAGTTGGGACCTTCCATTGTTCCATTTAGACCAAGTTTGGTCAAGGAAACACACCACTATCATCCCCTGTTTTCTCTAGGGTAACCATGTCCCAAAGAGAACCGACTGTGTCCCGAGTCTCCTGACCTAACAATCACTTGCGCAATACATCTTTTTCATTTGGATGTCGAATGCAGTTAATGCATATTGAGATATTCAACAAGCAACTGATGGAAGACTTCTTTTTGCCATTATAATTGAACAAGAAGCGATAGCATGAATTGCCCTTTACACGGCAACCAAACCAGCAAAAACTGATGCTAAAACCTAATTTAAAGGAAAGGGGAAAAAATTCATTCATTGTCACATTTTGTATTTTCATTTTATCTAACAAGTTTTAGATTCACAGGTGGGCCCGGAAATTTGGGCCCAAGAATGTAGAGATGTTTTCCTGCATTACATCATCCAGATAAACCAAAGAGTTACGACAAATATGCATGTCATATATCACATAGATTACAAGAATGACTCACTTGTGACACATCCAATCTCCCCTCTTCATTTCAACATCTTCATCTTTCACAAAAACCAGATGCCTTTTCTTCTGAGGAGAAGCTCGTGCAGCGGGATTTGGAAGTGTAGGATCAGGGGGTGTTGCGCTCAGTAGAGTTAATTCTGAAAGCAATTTTCTTGCGGATTCTTCGACAAGAGCTCTACTAGGAGGCTTTTCCCCATCCGACATAACAAGTGGATCTAGTGCATAGAACAACAAGATGCGCACAATATCCACCGTTCGTGCTGCTGCTTCAGATTCTTTCAGTATAACGTAAGCTCTATCACACGATCCTCGCAGATTGCAAGCACCACATACCTGCACTTTAGTACCAACTCAGTCATAATATTTCTAACACCGTTTCTTTTCTTTCTTTTTTTTATTTACATGAATGAAACAAACTGATAAATGCTCAATTACTTAATGGAGGAACATACATCTCCTTCATCAAGTCCCTGATATGCTCTCAACCTCTTGGCTGAATTAACAGCTTTTCGGAAAAGATTAGGACACCCACTCTCCACAATTGTCTGAATATCCTCAGTGGACAATGATCTGCACAAGAAAAAACAAATAAACAAATGCCAACCCCTGAGGCTGCTTCACAATGTATGGAAGTACAATGACTAATTGTTACAGAAAAAGCAGGAACCCCTGTTCTGATTCACTTTTAATACACCTGTTCAGCTTTGCCATGCTGAGGTTTGGGCCTTTTGGGGGGAAAAAACACAACGATCATAAACCTCAACTACTGAATTTCCTTTGTTTCCATCCCCATTGTCTCAAAAACAAATTAAACTAGGTAGAAAATTTGGCAAAGGCGCTAAACATATGTAAGTTCACCAATAGATTTTATCAAGATTTGATAAAATCAAGCCCTTGATTTTATCCATTGGTGAAGAGATTTGATAAAATCTTAGATTTTTATTCTAATGCAAAAATCTAAGATTTTATCAAATCTCTTCACCAATGGATAAAATCAGAAGATAAAGCAGAAAAGGCAGAAATCAGAAGATATATTGGCTTTAATAGACCTATAAAGTTAACTGTACTGAGTAATTATCGTGATAATGAAGTTAGTTTTTCCAGTCTAAGTTCAATTTCCACCATTGGTCTTATGCTTTAGTTTGATTCCAAAGAAAGAACGCTAAACCCCTTGGCCACACACTTCTGTTTGACGAAGTAGTCAGAGACCAAGGCCCACGCCTACAGACAAACTGGACAGTGATTCTCAGTCCTAGCACACTCGCACCTAAGGTTGACGATCACGCCTAGGCAGCGAAAGAGGTAGAAATCACATCTTACCACTGCCCAGTGGGGCTAGCAAGAGAGGATTAGCAGAATTACTTGAAAATGTCAAAACGGTCACGGGCAAAGCTGAGAGCAGCGTCCTTCAAAAGATTCATATCCAAGTTGTAAACATTCGCATTAGCACCAGCACTCCCATTACCTTCAGGTCCCTCGCCGTCTTCGTCCGCCGCCGCCGCAGTTGTCATCGGGGAAGGGTTTCCGACCAAGTAGCCGTTGGCCTTCAATCGGTCCATGAAGGCGACCCATTCGGGCCACGGATGGTGAGAGTCGGAATAAGTAGTTTTTTCTGGGTTTTTGCAAGCTATTGTACCAATGGAGGAGCTGTACGTGCGAAACCGTAGGAGGGATGGGTTTAAGAGGGAGGGTAAGAGCTTGTTGAATCGATTAGAAGGGGCCGGAGAGAGAGATGTGCGGTTATGTATGATCGAGAATCCGAAGAGAGAGAATAAGCGTTGTACTGGCATCTTCTCTCACAGAAAGAAGGGGGATGCGGATGGAGGTATTTAGGGTTCGAGAAAGAGGTTTTTCGGTTTTCGTCTGTTTGGAACATGAGGAAGTGAAGGGAAGGGAAGGGAGAGTGAAAGAAAATAAAATAAAATAAAATGAGAGGAGAGTGAGAGTGAGAGTGAGAGAAAAGTTGGTGGAAAATTTTACTATTCACAATATTTAGATTTTTTATTTTCTCTCTTCTTTCTCTCCAAACTAAATAAGATGAAAGAAAATTTTACTTTCTTTTCTCTCACTTTCCTCAAGTTCCAGACACTTAGGGTTGGAAAATTATTCTCTTAATTTGTTTTAGAGGAAATAAAGAGGAAAGTAATTCTAGTAATTACCAAACAAAAATCAAGTGAATTTTCCACTGCATTTTCCTCATGAAAGCTTCTTTTCCTTTCCTTTCATTTTGTTTCTTTTCCTCAAGTTCTAAAGGGCCGGTAAGGTGCCATTTTTACAATATTTTTTGCGGGCTGATTCTATTAGCAACCCGTACAACCTACTAAAAACTCCTCAATTTTCACTATTATGTAAAGACTAAAATGCCCCTAAAAATAAACACCATCTCTCCTTCTTCTTCTTCCCATTCTTCCCTCTTCCCCATTTATCCCTTTGTCAGCCATCGCCGCCACCCATCGCCATCGCCGCCATCCATCAACACCAGCCATACCCCACCTCACAGGTCCGAAAACCTTCAACCCATCAGCACCATCTCCACCTCCTTCGTTCAAAAAATAACGGCCCAGAAACCACGACATTTTCAGGTCAAAAAACCGACCATTTTTTTGACATTTGCAAACCGAAATAAAAGAATGTAATGATCTTAGACAATTTCAGTAATTTAAAGCCGTAAATATTACACGATTTTGGCAACCAAATGTCGAAATTTGTACAATTTTTTGGTATCTGGATGTCGTTACTATATATGTAGCTCGTAGACACAAGTTCGGTAAGTGTAAGTCGAATCTGTGTCAATTTTTCGACATTTACAAGCTGGAAAAAAACATAGATTTTCGACATCGTGTTGTCGAAAATAGACAGGGAATATATGTAAAGTCCACGTTCAATATAATTCTACATATGGTTGTTGAAAATGGATATGTATTTCAACATTTAAAGTATGAAAACTGGTCGCATTTTGGATTTTAATTTGCATCACTCTACAAACCAAGATGGTGAATTTAAGATTATCAAACAGACTATAGTACAAAAACAAACCGCAATTTAGGGTTACTAAATTTAATTGGCCATGTTAGGGTTGCAAAGAGAAGAAAAGATTATCCAAACTTTAGATCTTTTCTAGTACAAATTGTAACCAGACAATGGAGAGAGAGAGAGAGAGAGAGGGAGGGGAGGGATTTTATCAGTATGCTTCGACGGCGATGAAAGTCCGACACTATTGGTGGTGGCTATGGTAGACGACGGGATTGAGGGGAGGGAGAAAGTGGAACAGATGACAAATTGATTATTTAGGGTTTTTTGGGGGTGAAGGGGTATTGTGGGAAGTTTAGGTGTATTTAGTGGGTTTTATAGAGTAAATTTGTTTGAAAAATTTTAGGTGTGGGTTACATGGAGAAATTGGGTTGTGTGGAGAAAATAATGGGTTGCTAATAGAATTTGCCTTTTGGCGGGGTTTTGTAAGAGCTCCAACCAATCTTCAAACCTTCACAATAAAAATGAAAAATGGATGTGACGTGTTAATGGGAGATTATGTAATGTATGCTCCCTTTTCCTCAAAAACTTATACTTTCTTAGGGACTCATCCTCTTTTTTGTCACATCCATTCTTCAAATTAATTTGATTCTTCATATTTGAAGAACCAAATCTCTTTTTGTCACATCCATTCTTCAAATTTACTTTGGTTCTTTATATTCTTCAAATTTACTTTGGTTCTTTATATTGAAAAACCAAAGTAAATTTGAAGAACCAAATCTCTAAAAAAGATGATGAGTCCCTCCAAAAGTACAACTTTTTAAGAAAAAAGAGGCATAAATTACAAATTTTTCTCTTAATATGTCACATCCGTTCTTTATTTTGGAAGGATTAGAGATGCTCTAAGAGTTTACAACAACTTTTTTTTTCCGCCCTTTAAAAAGTGCCATTTTCCCCCTCTGAACTCAAAATTTGAGAAGAACCTAAAATGCAACCCATTGATGGACTTAAATTCCTATAATATTTTATTGGGGCCAGATTCGTGGACACTTATTTTGCACCCTTATTTTGACACTCCATCTCAACCATTGAGATGGGTGGTTGAGATTAGAACAAGCAATTGTACTCCCTCTCTTAACAATCCCACGTGTAGTCAATCTCTCACTCTTTCCCCGTGTGTACCCCTTCTCTCTCTCTCTCTCTGTCACTCATGCGTCTACTCATAGAGATCTACCAAATGAGATCCACATTGTATGTGAAATTATGTAAAATTAAAATCTTTAATTTTTGAATGTGTATTCTAATTATAATTTCACGCAATTTAAAATTTTTAATGTGAAACTAAAAAATTATGCAAAATATGTATTAATCATTACTACTATCTTCTTGTTTAAAATTTTATTTCGCTCAAAGACATTCTTAATTAAATAATTGTTGTGAATTTTCAAGTCCAATATTTCTACTTATTGGTGACTTTATCGCAATAAAATTTTAAATATTCACTGTGAATTTTAATTATATTGTCACATTGAAAAATTAGCATTTTACTTTTACATAATTTTACATTCAATGTGGATCTCATTTTGTACATCTATTCATGTAGATTTTGAATTTGTAAATTTCATGAAAAATTAAAATGTACAACAAAAGTTATAATTATTTTAGGGTTTAAATTAAAAAAGGGGGGAGAGAGAGAGAGAGAGAGAGACGCATGAGAGAGATTATGGTAGAGAAGGGGAGACAGTACATGTGGTATTGTTAAGGAAGGGAGTGCATTTGATTGTTCTAATATCAACCATCCATCTCAATGGTTGAGATGGAGTGTCAAAATGAGTGTGCAAAATGTGTGTCCACGGATCCAACCCCTAATTTATTTGATAATCTTACATAATATATGAGCCACTAAAAATATAGTAGGGTACCTACTTAATTTTTCAGTACTTGTATATTACAACCGCCACCACATTCCAACGTTGCGCCACCTCTACTCTACTCTTGCCACTACCACTATTGTTGCCACTCCACCTTTGCACCACCATCACTATTACATTGTCACCACCACCATCACTGCAACATTGTCACACCACCACCACTACTAGCATTATCACCACCACTGTCAACGCCACAACTCTAGTGTCGCCACCACCATCACTACTCCACCACCATTACAAATCCATTGTTGCCACAACTACCACCACCACAACAGTGTCATCACCACTACCATTGTCGCCAATGCTATCACTACCACCACCACCACCAACCTCATCGATATCTCTCTATCATGCTCCACCACTACAATACACCACCGTTTGCTACTATCATCAATTAAACTGCTCTACATCACCACTACCCTTGTGAAGACCCGAAATTCTTTAAAAAAAAAATTCAAATTTTAGATTAGGGTTTGGGCACAAACGTAAATATTTTAGACACTTAGGTTTAATGCAAGAGGGTTAGTTTTGCCAGGGTTAATTGTAGCATTTGTGTAGTGGAGGGGTGTGAGAGTATGGAACTATAAAAGAGGAGAAAACCTCATCCCCCCCATCAAACTCGGACCTTGGGGGGGTGTTGTGCATGGGATGCACAGCACCGTGCTGTGCAGCCATGGCGCGGCGGCTTCGGCCTCGTTCCGACGATCGGAGAAGTTCACTGCGTAGAGTTCGTCGAGTACTACAAGTGTACCAAAAAACAACTCGATCGGATATCTTTAAGTGCCTCATTGGAACACAAATAACTTAAAAAGAAATGGAACACAAATGGATACAAACACGGGATCAAAACCACTTTTTAAGTTATTTGTGTTCCGATGAGGCACTTAAAGATATTCGATCGATTTGATTTTTGGCACACTGGTAGTACTCGACGAGCTCTACGCGGTGAATGTCTCCGATCGTCGGAAAGATGTAGGCGTGACCGCGCTATGAGGCTGCACAGCACGGTGTTGTGCATTGGGGTGCACAGCACCCCCCCAGGTTCCATCAAACTCACGTCTCTCTCTCTCTCTCTCTCTCTCTCTCTCTTGCCCATCCCAACCAGCTCTCTATCTCTCTCCTCCTCTCTCACGAAAATCTCTCTCAAACCCATGAAAATCCCGTAGATCTACTGTAAAGACCCAGAATATTTACAAAAAATCTTTTTGAGTAAAAGTTGGGGATTTTTATGAAATTACATTTGGAATACGGGAAGTGGGTAAGTGTGTGGTTTATGACATGTTTAGAAGTACCATGTTGAGATAATTTGAAAAGGTCAACACAGTGACTTAGCTGCCGGAAGGACTGTTCCGACTCCAAATGGGAAGTACCTTACTTTTTGGTTGGCGCGTTGAACCGGTCATTGTAGAAATGTTTTTAGAGGTTTACAAAAGAAGCTTTGTGCAAGTTATGAAGGTTTAAGGAACCATATTTGAAAGTGCGTTATTTTAGGATTTCGTGAGTTTTCCAAAATTTGTTCTTGGAGGGGAAAGTTAACCTTTTATTTATTTCGAATTAGCCTTTCTAAACCCATTGTTTCGGAATGGGGGATACTTTCTTAGTGTTGCCTATCGCGATGTGTGTGTAACTGTCAGCGTGTTGTGTAGTGTTGTCTGGGTGATGGGGATCCTAAACCTATGGGTATCGATACCAGGTTTCAGGGGTATCGATACCCACTTCGCTCCAGAAATCCAGAACGTTCTGGTTCGATATCGGGTTTATGTGGTATTGATACCAGTGTGTTTCGAGTAGAATAAATCAGATTACATTAGGGCCTTTTCATTTCATTTCCCCAACCCGTTTCTCTCTCTCTTCTCATCCCAAACTTGTATCCTCTCCCTTCTCTCTATAAATTACACCAAACCACTTGATAGCTACACAAACCCACCTCAAATCTTCAAGATTCAAGTGTCAATCACTCCATTTTCCAGTCGGATTCGAGGTTTTTCACCCAAGGAGGAATAAACCCAGGTTTTTGGCTCTCTCTCTCTCTCTCTCTCCCTCTCTCCTCACTTTTGTAACTCGCTCTTGGACGATCTATGCTCTAGATCTCGTAAGGAAGATAGGAGGGAGGTTGTTCTTAGTGTTTGGAGTTTAGGACTTGGATTTTGGTGGTTTTGCTCAAAGCCCATTCAAGTAGGGATTTCTCTCCTCTCTATATATATCTATGTGTTTATATCATCCATCCTTGGTGTTTACACATAAATTTTCATATATGTGGTATGTTGTGCAATTTCTAGTCATTTGCTCATAAATTCGGGATTTTGGGTAAAATCTCTAGACAATGGTTGAGTGTTTGATATTTATGGTATATTTACCTTCATGAATTTCAGATTTAATTGATTGGTGGTGAAATTACATGTTTTAGTTAAAGTCAGGGTTGGATTGAACCAGAATTGGGGGTTTTGTGACGTCCTTACTTGTACATCAGATTGCTTTCATAATAATTAAATTGGGGTATTTATATGTGTACTGAAGGCATGGATGGATGGTGAGACTTATGGGGTTGACCCATGGTGAAATTATGGATGTACCATTGACCGAACAAGTTTGGTAAGACTCGAAATGTTAAACCCTTGGTAAAGCGAAGTATTGATGGGACTATCTACGGCTTGTTCCCCTGTCTAATCCTCTAGTTTCTCACATTCCTTGGTGGATTACTATGTTCATGAAATTGGGTATTGTGTTGATTGTCGTGAATGTTATACAAGAAATTTCAATGTAGATGACGGGCGTCTTGATGAAATCAAAATGTATGACTTCACTTAGAAACTTGTTAATTCATAAGCAAATATTAATGATTGTAAGAAGTGTATGACATGCATAACAATTTCTAAAATGTTTGGTTGATACTTAGTGAGAGTGTGTGATGGACACGGACACTCAATGGACATTTGGGCACATGTGAGACACATGAACGCATAAAGGACACTTGGAAACCCATGGAACCCGAGAGTTTGAGAGGGTAAAATCCAATTACACATGAGCAAGCCTAAGCACGTGCGAACCACACGCTCAGACTGAACACCACGTGAGGGTGGCTCAGTTTGAGGGATCCACATGAGGGTGCGCCAGGATATTGCCGAGCAAGGTGTGCCACGTGCACGGTTAGGATGACACCATGTGATGGTGGTTTTGGTTGGTAGCACCACAAATGGGTGCACGGGAGTAGCATTGAACAAGTGAAGGGGAGGTAGATTATTCTAAAAGGTTCTAGATTACATATCCTACGTGATAAGAAAGAATCCCATGAATAAAGGGATTGCCATTAAGTTTCCATATTGGAAGATGATTCCAATATGGGCAAGGATTCCTAACGTGAATAGAATCCTTGCAAAATAAAGATTATATTACTATATGGAACAAGTCCCACGTAGGAAATGATTCCTAATGAGAATATGATCCTGGGGCAACGAGGACCCTTGGTAAACAAGTAACCTACACCTATAAATAAGACCTCATACCCATGAAGAAAGGTACGCTATATCTCCTAGTTATATGTATTGTGTGAATTTGGCTTATTTAGTAACGCATTACTAAATTAAGCATCGAAGGGCCTTTGCCGACGAGGGGGAAAGGTGTTCTAACCATTTATTGTCTTGCAAAGCAAGGGTCCCAGCGAAGAGTGCATATTATTGATCTCATAGAGGCGTGGAAATAGCATACCCAGATTTTTGCCCTCTACAATTGCATCGTATGTGGGAAACAAAAATATGAAGAAGATCAACAATATCATAATCAAAGCATAAAACCACCACGCGAAGGTGACGGTAGAGAAAAAAGGTCGTTTGCATTCAATACTACGAAGAAAGCAACACAGTATACGTATGAACGAAATCGTGCGATAAGTAAGAAGGAAACCCTAGAAGCATGAGGGAAAGATTGTGTTAATCAATCATGGGAGAGCAGTCCGAATCTGCTAGGCAATCCCGGAGAGCAGTACAAATCTGCCAGGGGATCGCGGGAGAGCCATCTGAATCTGTCGGCAATCGTGGGAGAGCAATCTGAATCTGTTAGGGAATACCGGAGAGTAGTACGAATCTGCTAGGGGATCGCGAGAGAGCAGTTTGAATCTGCTCGGCAATCATGGGAGAGGAATCCAAATCATCCCAGAGAGCAGTATGAATCTGCTAGGGGATCGCGGGAGAGCCGTCTGAATCTGCCGACAATCATGGGAGAGTAGTCCGAATCTACCAGGCAATCCCAGAGAGCAGTACGAATCTGCTAGGGATCGTGGGAGAGCAGTCTGAATCTGCTCGGCAATCGTGAGAGAGCAGTCCAAATCTGCTAGACAATCCCGGAAAGTAGCTAGGGGATCGTGGGAGAACAGTCTGAATCGGTGGAAATCGTGGGAGAGCAGTCTGAATCCGTGGCAATCGTGGGAGAGCAATCTGAATCTGCTAGGCAATCCCGGAGAGCAGTCCAAATCTGATAGGAGTAGTACAAATTTGCTAAGGGATCGCGGAGGAGCAGTCTGAATCTACTCGGCAATCTCATAGAGCTAAAAAATTATCTCATAGTACATGAAGAGCTAAGAAACCTTCAACGAGATTGAAGGTTGAAGTGAAAAGTATGCATTAACAACCTTCACGACAGGCCTACCAATGGTAGAAAAGTTACGTAAGTCCCTTACGATAAATCCAACGGAATTTCTTGCCAAATAATTGGAGAGGATGCAATAGCATACCATAGAGGAGGTCGAGGTCCTCAGAGAAGTCCGTACAAGGAACAGTTTTAGTCAGTTGAGCATTTGTGTTGAATATCATAGACGCCAAACACATAAGATCATGACAAATAGCGCAATTATCATAAAGGCAGCAATAAGCTTTATGTTGTCATTTACGAGCTACAATAACAATTAAAGCACCAATTACACGGGAGCAAGCCTAAACACATGCGAACCACGTGCTTAGACTGAACACCACGTGAGAGTGGCTCAGTTTGAGGGATCCACGTGAGGGTGCCCCAGGATATTGCCGAGCAAGGCGTGCCACGTGCACGGTTATGATGACACCATGTGATGGTGGTTTTGGTCGGTAGCACCACAAATGGGTGCACGGGAGTAGCATCGAACAAGTGAAGGGGCGGTAGATTATTCTAGAAGGTTCTAGATTACATATCCTACGTGATAGGAAGTAATCCCATGAATAAAGGGATTGCCATTAAGTTTCCATATTGGAAGAGGATTCCAATATGGGCAAGGATTCCTAACGTGAGTAGAATCCTTGCAGAATAAAGATTATATTACTACATGGAACAAGTCCCACGTAGGAAAGGATTCCTAATGAGAATAGGATCCTGGGGCAACGAGGACCCTTGGTAAACAAGTAACCTACACCTATAAATAAGACCTCATATCCATGAAGAAAGGTACGCTATATCTCGTAGTTATATGTATTGTGTGAATTTGGCTTATTTAGTAACGCATTACTAACTTAAACATCGGAGGGCCTTTGCCGACGAGAGGCAAAGGTGTTCTAACCGTTTATTCTCTTGCAGGGCTACGGTTCCGGCCAAGAGTGCATATTATTGATCTCATAGAGGCGTGGAAATAGCATACCTAATTGGAATGTGGTGGATACACCGGGATTATTGGCTAGTGTTGTATGGACTATACTTATCCGATTATGTGTTGCGTAATGTATAGGGTCTATTATACCCGGAGTGTTGTCGGGATGATTAACAAGAAACTTATGGAGAATCGTTGAGATGCTTTGATATTTATAATTGGAACCTTGTGATATGGATGAGGTATCTTTATGAATTATGTTGGGTTCAACTAGTCAAACTTCAGGAAGATGTGGAGAGGATTGTGAAACTTGAATGTGGTATGGTAAGTCATGCAGTAAAGGAGGAGAACCCGGTTGTAACATCCTGTATTTGTATTATATTAATTACTATATGGCATGTGGATATTTTTTGTGCCATGCACGTGGGTCCTGTTGGAGGGTATTTAGTTTGGGACAACACTAACCGACTAGGAATGTTATTGCAAGTGTGTCTGTTTCGGATCATGAGAGGATGAGGTGTTTGATTGCATGCACATGTGAGGTGGCCTTGGGGTTAGTCATGGCAACAAGGTGGCCGGCTTATATAAAAGGATAATGGACGCACTAGTAGGACTAGGAGGAGTATGTGACATGTTCAAAAAAATAAGAAGTGAGTTGGACAAGTCAGTGGCGTCCCCTTTGATTTAGTAAACTACTGTCTTTATAAAGAGGGATTTATGGACTGCGTTGTAGGGAGAGAAGAAAAGAGAAGGAGAAAAAGAGAATTGAAGGTCAGCTATAGTAACTTCCAGCGCTCAAGACCGGGCTTCGTCGTTCTTGCCGGAAATCATGATTTTCAGCTAGGAGCCGTTGTTTGCTAAGTTGGTAGTGGTATGAGACGTGTGTTTTGTTAACTGTGTCAACGGATATAAGGTGAAACACGCATATCTTGTTTACATATCTATTTTGAAGTGTTTTATATCTGTTGGAACATTTTTAGAATTGTGTTTAAATTGAATCATGGCTATTAGTTGATTTGTGAAATGAACTTGCCAAGATTATATATTTTTTTACGTCGATACATCTGAATATGTGTTCGGACTTGAGGACTTTAAACAGACAAAGCGGATTGATGTTATAAGGGTGGGAGATGAGGGCTAGGTATTTCGATGATTTGACGTCATTCCCATTTATTGCAGAGGTCGCTCCTCTTTTATTCTGGTCGAAACATGTTCTTGATAGATGTGCGAAATCGACGGGTATTATGAAATGTGATATTTAATATCGCGATGGTTTTCTGCTTGATCCTGAAAAGCTGAATTTCATTTTTGAACGAATTGAAAGATTTATTATCTTGTTACTAAGATCTTTTTTTATTACTTAGTAACTGAAAAGTATGATTTACACATTTTGCTCAACGTTGACTAAATCCATGATTAAAATGTTTATAAGATATGCGGTGTTTCATATGAGTTTTAGCTTATGGAGTTTTCAAAAAATCATACTTTTCAGGTCCGCAGCAGTAGATGGATTATTTGGAGGATTGGCTCTAAGAAACTATATTGAAGAAATTAGTGCTGTTGTTTTGAGGATTTTAGACCCACTATAATTTCCGATGCTTTGTTGTAACATTTTGAGGTTGCTAGAAATACCATTGATTTTTGAGGTGTTTAAAAAGTTGGGGCGTCACACCGGTTGTTGAAGGTCAAAGAACTTTCATCGTACTTATGTGATTTTGTGGCTGTGTAAAAGATTGTAAATGTAGGAGTAGTGGTAAGAGTCATGCAACTTAGATTTATCCGATGTCTTTAATTAAATGGTGTTCTCCGCTCAAGTTCATCATTTCATGTACTTTATAAAATTAGCAATTGGGGAATCTTTATTGGGCGAAGTGAATGCTCACCCCTTTTATTTTTCAGGTGCTACCAAAGGACCATGAAGTGGAGTAGGGGTGCACATACTTCGGGTCGGGCCGGGTTCAAGCCAGGTTTAACCTAGATACTAACGAGACTTGTGCATGTCCAAGCCTGGTCCATTAAGAATCGGGCTTCATTTTATATTCCCAAGCCCAGTCCAATTAAAGTTTTATTCTCCATACCCGCCCAACAAGCCCATTTAATTTTTCTAAAGCTTGATATCACACCTTTTCTCGGCTTGATTACACCTTTAGCAAGAACTCTGGTTTATCTATCCTTTGCATTGTCCGCTGTACAAAGAGAAAGTAAAGATCCAAATTCTTTGGTTAATTAGACGAATTTTTGGAATCGGTTTAAAGCACAACAGTGACCCAATATATATCAACAATATTGAAGATTTGTGTGTACTACGCTTAGATTATACCATCCCTATCAGTTGATTGTTGTGTTGTCGGAGCATTGTAATTGAAATACACATAGAGAGAGAGAGAGAGAGAGAGAAAGAGAGAGAGGAGGAGCGCACCTGTGCAGACACCCAGATTTTGACCCGGAAAATCTCTCGGGCACTCCCGATGATGAAATGGACCAACCATGCGTACCTCGAGGCTCAGAATAAGGCTTGAACTTGCTAAACTGTCACACCCTCGAAGTTCAACATAAATGAATAAACATTTTTCTCTGGGAGATATCTCAATAAACTCATAAATTAGTCCAAAAGTCATCAACAAAACGCTACATTGACAATAAACAATGATTCAAATTTTAGTACCCGTGTCCCATATAAGTTGTTTCTCCAAAAATATTACATTCTTTCAAAAAGGGAGGTTTAAATACAACTTTGAATTTCAAATGATGAGATTTCTGATGATAAAAAAAAATGCTTTCATGCCATGCTTCAGAAATGTCATGCATCCCTCGCATCCCAATTCAAGCCGCTTGGTTAAACCTGAAAGGCTGAAACAGGAAAGGGGTGAGCATTCACTTCGCCCAGTAGGTATCCCCTTTTTGTTTCAGACACAAAATTTCACAACAAGATATAATGAACATGGAACATATCATACGATTGACAATTAGCAAGTAAGCCACCAAACATATCAATTGATTATAGCGACCGAATAATAACACTTCACGCGTCATTCAGCATACCTCAACGATATAACATTTAGATAACGAATAATAGAACTTCCCTCTAACCTCATTGTAAATCTCAATGTCACTATTCACCAACTTGATCTTCCGTATGTTTACTAGTGGTCTAGTCATTCGTATCTAACAACCCTCACAAAGGCCGTCTCCACAAAATCATAATTTCACACCAACAAAAGTTGTAAAGAAATGTAGGTTCTCTTCTTTTGTTTCCATTCACTCAATTTAAACCCAACTTCAACTTTCACTTTCTATTTCTTTCCTGGTAATCACTATTTTAATGTGTATGTTAACTTGGAAACATCCTAGTATTCTCTTTAATTTCATCAAGTATATCCATTAACTCACACTAGTCAAGTCAAAGATCAAACGCGTACTTAATAAAGAATATCCGTCACACGAACAAGCACTTCAAAGCATCCAACATATTTCATGAGCTCATATGCACTAAATGTATCCAAAATGTCACCAAAGTGTCCACGATTTTCGTTAAAAATAACCCTTTAGAAATCTAACGAAAATCAAATAAGTTCATTGCCTTTTGTGATAGAAGCCAACCCATTTAATTAAAGACATCTCATCATCATTTCTTTCATTGAAGAATAACCATCATTTCAATTAGTGTTAGGGATTTAATCCCACGACCGGATTCCATAGGCTCCACGTGCCTCTGCCGGGTACTGTAGGCCCCGCACGCCTCTGCCGGGTTCTGTAGGCCCCGCGCGCCTCTACTGGGTTCTGTAGGCCCCACTTGCCTCTGCCGGGTTCTGTAGGCCCCGCGTGCCTCTGCCGGGTTCTGTAGGCCCGCGTGCCTCACCCGATACACGGGTCATAATAATAACCAACGATTCCAAGGCGCAATGCTATACTAATGTATAGACTCAAGGCCTTCCTTGGTGAAGCAACACAAGTTCACAAAAAAATAGAGTTTTCAAAACGAGATTAAGATCCGTTGATTTGTGCCCAAATACCGGAAACTCAACTCCTTCTCAATACCCGAAGGTAGAGGCATCATACGCTTCGTTGATTCCGTAGAATACCGAAGGTTTTAAACAAAAGATATCTTCACAAGTTCTCAATACCAAAATACCGCATTGTCACCAGACCTACTCATTCACCACGTAACACATGATGTCTTTTCCGTTCATAAACTCATTCCACTCACTGGAATCATTAAATGTACCCTCATTTCTATCAAGACGTGTCTACGAGCCACTCATATTCCCCAACACGACATCACACTAGTATTTATAATCAATGTGCTTACCAACTCACTTAAACATTTTCAGGCATTAGTATACCAACGCGCACATCCCTTTCTTACTATGTCGTTCTATAAGCATTCAATACGTCCACGTGTTTTAGTCTATCTCCCAAATGCATAAATGTATCTATAATGTAATTCGTTCCTTTAAAACCATTTCATTGAAAACCTCCTTTCAAAGTCAAAACCAAACATCCAAGTCTACTTCACCAACACGCGTCTTTCGACAAATCTTACGACATGCACGCACGCACGCCTTCTAAAAACCAACAAACTTTCATGTGACATAAAATGACACATTTGTTTATAAAACCATAGTCCTCGAGTCAAAACATAGGTAAAGAAATAATGCCAAAGGTCGATTTCATGAAGTATTGAGTAATCGGGGACCAAACGGACATCAAAGGGTGGCCGAATGCCACCCAAATGACAAGGGCAGCAGCTGGAAATTTTTGACAGCAGCCTATGAACAGTACACTGTGCAGATTTTCACCTCTAAGGTGTGGAATTTCAACCCAATCACAAATAAGATAGTCTTGGCTCAAATTAGAAATGCTAGGCAACATTTAAACATAGAGGAAGGTCAATTTCACTTCCAATTTCATCAATCAACAACCAATTTCATAGATCAAAGAATCAAAGTTAGGAAAACCCACATAAAGGGGGAAAACATGATTTTTAGTGAAATTGAAGCCAAGAAAGAGATATGTACCACACATCACAAATATACAACTAGAGAGAGTAGATATTCCCCTACCAAGATGGGTTTTGAGCAAAACCCTAGAGTACCCACGTGATTTAGACCCCAAACTCCAAGAACGTTTTCTACCGAAGCTCCACTACGCATACAAGAGACAAGATCATGTCAAAATGAGTTACAAGGGTGAGGTTACACTCACAATCAAAGAGAGAGAGGGAAAAACGTGGGTGAAGCAAGAACAAGACCCAAATCAAGAGTTCTTACCTCCTTGAGTGCAAAACCCGAAATCCAAGGGAGAATCACGAATTCAATGCATAGATCTTGAAGTTTTGAGGTGGATTGTGGTTAAAACCACAAGATTTGATGTAGGGATGAAGAGAGAAGGTAGAGGGGTGATTTTAGGGCTTGGTTCGTGGTTGTGGAGTGGAGAAATGAGTTAAGGACCCCTTTTATAGAAGTCTGTGTCGGGCTCAAAATTCGCAGAAAGTGCAGCTGGATACCGGTATCAAGAATAAGCCATACCGGTATCTAGAGTTTCTGATATCTCAAAATGAAGCTGGATACCGGTATCAATAAAAACCCATACCGGTATCAAGACCAAAAATTTCTAAATTTCTACCACCTTCACCAATTCGAACCCCGATCATTACTAACACATTTTTAACATCCCCAAACACCCACACAACATTGTAATACGTATTCGTACCATTTAATAGACCCCCGGCATACCGAGATATACACACTCATATAATACTTAGAACGAAACACATTTTAAAATATTAATCAACTCACTTACATTACTTGAAATAAGTAAAAAGGTATAAAGAATTTCATGGAAATTCCGAGTCTCTACATAAACCATCCAACACCACCATAAACTCATTCAAAGCAACCTAAAACCAACCAAAGTGACCAAAATACCCCCAAATCATTAAAATTAACAAAGCAGACCAAGTGTAATCAAAACCCTTTGAGCGCTCAAAGCCACCCTTTGAGTGCTCAAACCTTGTCGAGTCAGCTTTTTGCAAAGCATCTAATCATGAGATTTTGCTGATTTGGGGGGGCTATAACCGTCGGATGACTTCTTATATACACATATCAGCCCCTAATGTGACCCCTATTTAGCCTAATTGGCTTTTAAAACTCAAAACCCACTTTCCTATTCAGTCTCTCTCTCTCTCTCTCTCTCTATATATATATATATATATATATATAAACCACCACTCCACCCATTGCTCAGGGGTTAACAACTCATACTCTCCTCCCCCCTGCTCTACTAAGTCATTTCCAGTCCATACATTCCATCCTTTCCATCCAAAACTCCAACCAACAAAACCCACTTGATCATACTTCCATCAAATTGATCTTTCAATCAGTCCCACACATACATTCTCCTGTCCAAAACACCTCATATATACCCTACAACCAAGTCATTATACTTCAATCTCATCAAAAGTTCAAGTTTAAGCCTTGATCATAGCCAAAAGGTAGAAAATCATGTGAAATCCACGTTTTGGTCCCTCTGAGGGTGACCAATAGGCCCATGTAAGTTCCATATACTTGTTTTGAGCTTACAAGGTCTCAAAAGTCAAGAAAAATGATTTAAAAACGTGCCAGCCAAAAAGAGTTTGAGAGCTCAAAGCACCCCATTTGAGCGCTCAAACTGTTTTTGTGCCATCTGTTGATTTTTGTGTTTTGATCAGTCTCTCATGTCACAATCACCTTAAATGATTTATTTAATGCCCATTATGTTCTAAAATCAGTTTATATCTCTTTTGATCATCCATGAATGAGCATAAAAGACCACAAAGGTGATGGTTTTGTCATAAAAAAAGGGAAAGTGATCCCATCTTAAAGAACAAAATGGTGTATTTCAACTTTATCCATGAAGATCAGTAGCCAAAAGTTTGAGAAAAACACCCTAAAAGAGTGACAAAACACAAAGGCTCAGGAACCTGGAAAGGGTTTGAGCGCTCAAGCCCTACCCTTTGAGCGCTCAAACACTTTTCTGCCTTATATCTTATTTTTGCTTATTTTGATCTTGAATCATGGTTCGAAGCTCATGGTGGTGTGTGTGTGTTAATATTACATCCCTACCAGTCTGATTATCCTATGTTTACCTCTTAAATATCATCAAAATAAGTCTTAAGTTCATCTTTTCATGTTATAAGGTTCATTAAGTACATGTTTCTGACAAATTAAAGGCATATATGACATCAAACATTGGTTTGGGGTTACTAATGGTCTGAAGAAGAGTATAAAGCACAAGAGCATACAAACCAAAAAACTGGGTTGAGCGTTCAAACCCTTTTCTGGTTCACCACTGATTTACACACTCCTGTATACTGATCATGTTTAAAATGATTCAAATAGTTTCATGTGTTCATGTTACTTACTCATCAGACCTATTAGTCACTCTTTATCACGTTGTTCAACCTTGAATCAATGATTTGATGATCTTTTTGCTTTAAACAAGCCTCAAAAGTTCAATTTCCAGAGGAGCAAATAAGCTCTGGTCATGTTTTCAACAAGTCAGAACCAACAAGAACATGCAGGCTGAGAAGGGTTTAAACGCTCAAACCCTGAACAGAGGATCAGACTAGTTTTGGTTCAAAGCAGTTTCTAGTGTCCTTTTTGGTCATTTTGTTGGTATTATGTACATACTAACACTGTTATTCACTGTTTGATGTCCTTATTATTTCATGCTTACATATTCATCATCATCTATGTAGATCACAAGGCACAAGCATCCACCGTAGCCTTTATATTGTGTTCATCGTCGTTTAGTTAGATCCCATTCCCCATTTCCCTCTTATTCACTCGAAGTTGGATCGTAAACATTTTATGAGATCCCACAAAATACTTAGTAGAGACCGGTCTTCGAACCGGGCGAGGGGGTGCCATAAAACCCATATCCCTTTGTAACCAAGCTCCCGAACATCAGATAATACAGTGAAGACGGACTGGTATTAAAACCTTATCCAAAATGAGCCACGAGTCGTTCGAGTTTGGTTCCTCGAGGACAATCCGCTAAAACCTAGGTGGCGACTCGGAATCGAATTTCCATCGCGGAGGGGTGTCCACAACCTACTCGTTTCAAGATTTTGGGCTGGTTAGGATTATGATCGTAGAGAACAGGTGAAAAGGACTATAAGGACGGTGGGACGAAGATTCATAGAGAGATTTATCCTGATTCCTGGAAAAGTAAAGGAAAAAGAGAGATTTGTCCCTGATTTCTCGGGAAAGTGAGGGAAAAAATAGCACTTGGTGAGTAAAAGACGATGGTAGGGTGTAGGGTACAACAATCTTGCTTAATCCCCGCTCAACAATAGTCGAAGGACACCTCCAGAGTCCCATAGGTCCATTAGGTGACGAAAAGAAATGGAAAGATGAAGGACTTACTCGGCCAACTAACCGCTCGCAGTTGTAACCTAGAGTGGCAAACAAAACTGCCCACATCACACTTATTATGTGAAGGTATACATATATATACAAGGAGGATCTCATTAGGTATACCTGATGGAGTTTCCATCATTGACTCCTATTTCCCAACTAATTTTTCATGATCTGAACCATCCAATGTGTTTAAAATGTATTTTTAAAGGTCCTTGCAGAGAAATTATCAAAAAAATAACCGGGAAGGGCTTGATCTGATCAGTTTTTTATATTATAAAATTGTACATATACACACACGTAAGTATATTATTTTTTTGCCTCTTAGGTTAGCTTTTATTTTCATATTTGTCATTCCCTTTTTTGGGGGGTAAATTATTCCTTTATTTTCGATGTACTTTTTGGAAGAAACAAAATGGTTATTGATATTTTGGGATTTAAAAATGTGATTCTCAGTCCAAAAGGAATAGTAAATTAGAAAGTGAGATTGGGTTAATAGGATTACCATTTTGTGCTGAGATTGTTATGGGTTTTAGGTTTTGCTTCCCATTTGATAAAATCATAGACTTTATGAAACTCTTTCCTCATTTGCTAAAAGCCGCCCATTTGAGAAAATTATTGATTTTATCCCTTTCCTTATTTGTCAAAATGGTAGGAGTAAATAATGCATTGGGTAGAGATTTTATCAACATTAACTTTTATCTAATGGGAACAAACACAATTTTTATGGAATTTTCTATTTTAGCAGATGGCAAACCCACTCTAGTCAATAATGAACTAATACTTATTAATGAAGGATATGTTTACTTTTTCTCAAAAATAAAATAAAAAAGAACGTAGTAATAAAGTTAAATATTGAAAGGTTACGTACCAAAAAAATAATATTGAAAGGTTAAATCCCGTTGAAGATGGGTCGAGAATGGAGATTGAATAGGGATGGATATAGATCGGAGAGGTGGGCAGTACACTGTAATTCCGTCCCGTTGCCAATACCTAGCTGCGAGGGCTAAACACGAGCTTTTTAGTAACAAAGAAAGATTTTGATCCTGTTCGGTTTGGATTTTGGATATGGGTGGAGAGAGAAATATGGATAATGATTGAAAATAGGGGATAATGATAGGATAGAGATAGAGAGATATGATTGAAAATATGAGGTTATGATTGAAAATAAAGACAATAATTGAAAGAAAAGGAAAAATAAATTTGGGGCTCCAAGACTCAAACCAAACAAGGCCGACCCGCGGTCAAATTGTGGCCTCGAAACCACAGCGCAGTAGAGGTGTAACCGGTTCGGTTCGATTCGGGAGGGTTTTTGAGCAAACCGATTGAAACCGGTTCAGGGACTACTAAGAACCGAAACCGAGTTTTGAAGGTCAGTTCGGTTCTCGGTTCGGTTCCTTCGGTTCGGTTCTCCCGATTTTTGTTGTTGGGCTTTATTTCGGGCCAAGCCCAATAAAAATGGTAGCCCATTCATGAAATTACAGCCCATTTAAAGTTTTTTTACCCCTTTGAAAATCAATTTCAACCCACACGCATTTTAGCCCACACACATTTTAATGGGCTGTAATGTTGTAAATCTGTAATGCAGTAGGCCACACACATTTTAGCCCACACACATTTATCAATTTCATTCAACAATTCAACATTTCAGCCCATATGCAGTAGGCAGCAGCTGTAGCGACTAGCGAGACACATTACAAAACATTAGGCAGTAGCAAGACAGTAGGCTGTAGCAAGACACATTACAAACAAAACATTACCAAAAAAAGAAATTAAGTCTCAAACACCAGCTGCCCAAGCAGCAAAACAGTAGGCACTGGGCAGTAGCAACAACTAAGTCTGTTCTGCAGGCAGTAGCAACACATTACAACTCTCTTGTTTAAGCATGGCAGTAGCAACTAGCAAGCAACAACTAAGTCTCAAACAACATTAGTACATTACAATAGTCCAAACAACAAAAAGAAATTAAACCACAATCAAATTCCAGCAGCACTTTCCAGCATCACAGCACCATCTTTCATCTGTTCTGCAGCTCACTGTCTCACTCTCAAGTCCTTCCTGAACATGAATTACAATAGAACACAAAAAATTTCCGTTCTTGGAAGCTCGATCAACATAATAAAATTGAAACCACAACTAGAAAAAATCAGTGAGCTTATTGCCAAATGTACTTGACAGTGAGCTTATTGCACATCCATTTGAGGCAACAAGAGCAAGAACATTAGTACAACAACAACTAGTTAATTAGTACATTACCTCGGTGACCTTTACCTAGCTTTTCTCCAATGCTTTTTTCAAATTATACCTCTGTGACACATGACTCCTCCAAGTTAGCTTCCAAAACCACTAAAAAAGAACAAAACCATGGAAACATCGAACAACTTAAAACATGAAATACGTATAACAAAACTAAAACAAACAAATTATAGTTAAATAATTGTACCCGATTCAAGTTCCTCCACCTCATCTAGCATATCTCGAAGAGATATTTCGCATGGGTACCTCAACCAATTTTGTGCACAAATAAGGGCTTCCGCCATTTTGGGAGAAAGAGACGTCCGGTATGGATCAAGAATACGTCCTCCGGTGCTAAAAGCGGATTCGGATGCAACAGTAGATACCAGAATAGCTAGAATGTCCCATGCCATTTGAGAGAGAATGCGATACCTTGTACAATTAGTGGACCACCAAGTCAGGAGATCAAACTTTTCATTTTTTCGATCTTCCATAGTCTTCAACCAATACCTCTCTAACTCCGACTTGCTCACCATATCAGTCTTCTCTTCCATGTGTTGATCAAATTTCGAATCCAATGTCTCACTCAAATCCATGCTCCGCTTTCCATTCTTCTCCTTGTTCTTAGATGTCTCAACATTTGATGCTTCGGCTTCCTCGTGTTCAAGAATCCTTTTCTCATACCAATTATAAATCTTTTTCATTCCTTCCTTGATCTCAACAACCTTGCTTTCAACCTCCCTTTCGGTTAGGTATTTTCTCAAGCTCCATCTCACATACTCAAAGTTATAACGGGGATCAAGAACATTAGCATACAACAACAATTGGTTAATTTCGTCAAACTTACCCCAATACCTGTCAAACTTCAAGTGCATGCCCTTAGCCAAAAACAACAACTTTGGGTCATCACTCAATTCCAATTTAGCAATTGCATTTTTAATGGTTATGACCTATTTGTAAAATGTATTGCAAGTCACATACAAAGAACCCGATAATCTCTCGGTCACAATGTAAAATGTTCTAAGAATTTCAACATACATTTGCACAACATTCCAATCCTCACTAGTAGGAGTACCAAGCACTCTCCCTCTCCCTTTCCCTTTCTCTATCCCTCTCTCGCTTCCCCCACCAATTATTTCCCCTTCCAACACATTTTCAATCGCATTGTCATGGTCTACTAGACTAACCACATCTTCTCTAACACCAAGAACAACATTTAGACTATCTTCCTCTTCCAATCTCTCAAATGCTTTTTGGTAAATCACGGCCCTTTCCAACATAAAGAAAGTTGAGCTCCAACGAGTAGGCACATCTAAACAAGGCACAAGTTTAGAATCGATTCTATCTCTTTCGACACATTCTCTAAACTTTCAGTGCCTTTGGGGTGATGATCTCACATACCTCACAATATTGCGCACTCTTACAATGGACACATCAACTTCTTTCAACCCCTCACGGACAATCAAATTCAATATATGAGCACAACACCGAACATGTAAAAACTCGTGGTCTAGAATAGTGTTGTCTCTTTTCATGGTCTTCTTCTTCTAGAAATCAATTATGCCATTATTGGAGCTTGCATTATCAATTGTGAGTGTCAAGATTTTCTCAATCCCCCATGCCACCAAACATCTTTCTACCTCCTTACTAAGTGTCTCGCCTTTGTGATTTGGAACTAAACAAAAGTTGATGATTTTTTTATGTAGTTTCCAATCACCATCAATGAAGTGGGCCGTAAGACACATATAGTTAAGATTTTGAAGAGAAGTCCAAGTGTCTGTGGTTAGACATATTCGTTGATTCTTAAACACTTTTTTCAATGCTTTCTTCACATCTTTACAAATTTGCAAACAATCTCTTGCTACCGTTACTCTAGATGGGATTTTGGTCCACTTTGGTTGCACCACATGCTTGAACTTCCTAAAACCTTGACCTTCAACAAAACGGAAGGGCAATTCATCAATAATAATCATTTCGGCCAACGCCTTTCTACATGCCCCCGCACTAAAGCTAACGGCGGTAAGCTTTGGAACCGTATCTCCTGGACCAACGGGTTCAAACCCTAGGGTTTTTTTGCCTCTTATCCCCCCCATGCTTCTTCATACAGGCATCGCTAAGCTCGTATTCTTTACATCTTCTAACAAGATGGGTTCTCATTGACGATGTCCCATTATAATCGGAATTACAAGCAAATTCAGTTCCACAATAGTTACAAGTAGCCTTTTGCTTGTAACCCGGTGGTAGTACCTTGGGCTTGGGTTTTCTTGTAAAATGGTCCCATACAAAGGAAGAATTCTTAGCTTTTGATCTTGTTTTTTCGGGTTCATCTTCCTCATTATTCCCTAAAATGGGGTCATCATCAATTTCCACATCATTATCATTATCAATATCAATCGTATTAGACCCAATATTTGTAACCCCAGATACATCCATCTACAAGACAAAAATACAACCACACAAAAAACAAATAAATACCATAGTCAATAACATAAAATCACATGCAGAGCAACAGGCCAACAGGCCAACCAAACTCCCATTAATTGACAAAACCTCCAATTGAAAGTTGAACCGAAGAACATGCAAAAAAGGGCAGAACAGAAGGCAGATAACTAATTAGAAGGTTTCACACCTTTCGCTTCGGCATGTCGACTATTGTCGAGTATAAATACAACAATATCCTTGTGAACACCCCGCGGGAGCGAGTTATGTGTCCACGAAATTGAAGTTTTGACATGAAAAATGGTTTGATTGTTTGAATAGAGTCGCCACCCGGATTTGAGGACCTTACCCGAGAAACCGTTTGAAAAATGACTCTTTTGCCCTTGAAATGGAGAATGCTTTACCGGTCTCCAAAATGAGATTTCTCGGGTCCGGGAGCTAGGTTACGCGAAGGGAAGGAATTTAAAGCACCCTTCACGCCCGGTACATTTGCCGGTCTCTACTAAATGTTTGAAAAGATTTTGAAAACATTGTTTAAATGGACTTCTAAAACAGATTCATGCGAAAGCACGACAAATGCATCAATAAGATTAATGAAATATGGGTGAATGCTTGTGCAAAGTGTTATGAATGGATGACTTACGATACTTAAGATGCTAAAATTACACTAACGTGCCCTAAAACTACCCAAGAATAACCCAAAAACTGTTTGCAAATGCTCTTTTTATCACACCTGGATGGGATCCAGGCGCCTGGAAATGATCAATCCAGGCGCCTGGAAATGATCAATCCAGGCGCCTGGAAATGATGCGCCTGGAATGCCCTCCAGACAGAAACTCCAAAAACCCCATTTCTTTCAGAAATCAACAAGTTCAACACTCTGATCAACTTACATACATTCTGAAAAACGTTTGCCAGTACAATAAATGAATTTAAAGCTTAAATGTGACTCAAACATAATGAAATAGTACTAAAATACAACAATCATGCAATGATAAATGCCTATTTTTGATGCTTAAGACAAAATAGGTTCTAATAACATCAACAACCTCATGCTTGGAACCTTCAAAACTAATTAATTAGAACTCAAATTTAATGCATAAACTCATATAAATGTCTTGTGTTAGCATGATTCCCCTTTTTAAAACATGATTGAAGCCTTGAAACACTTTAAGTGATCATCAACACAAAGATTCAGAATATAGAATTTGTTTGAAATCATAGATCAATACATGCAAATGGGATGCTAAAGCAGATCAAAACATGAAAGGAAACAGAAACATGATAAAGGGAAAGGGGGGTCCAGGCGCCTGCATGGGGGGAATCCAGGCGCCTGGACTCAATGCAGGCGCCTGGAAGGTGATGATCCAGGCGCCTGGATTGAGTGCTGATGCACAATCTGATTTATTCTTCTGTTGATTTTCAGACCTCTCTCAAACCCTCTACTGGTATAGAAGACCAAAGAAAGCTTGATTGAGTCCCCTCTCAGGGCCTTTTTGAACACATTGGTAGAAAAACTACCTTTTTGGTTTGATCAAGAACTTGAAATAGGTTTTGAAATGGCTTTGGTAAGGATATGACTTCTGGTTTTTTTGAGTTTACTGAACTAAGAGGGTGGTTTATGGGGGATTTTGGTGAAACTCAGTTGATGAAGGTGTAAAGATAATGGATTACTCAAGTAATGTGGTGGTTCTTGGAGTTGAAAATGGGTTTTGAAGTGTAATGGAGAGAGTGAAAGAGAGAGTTGTAGCTTTCCGGAATGGTTTTTGACAGAGTAACAGTAGAGTAAGAGTAGTATTTTTCAGCCCCCCTAAAATGAGGGATAGGGGCTTAATTTATAGGCAAACAAGGGTCCAAAGAGGGCCACTTGAACCTTTCAAAAGGGTAAGGGATCACCTAGGGGGTCAAAGATAGGTGCAATGATCCTCCCCATGTTCTCTCTAACTGATATCTGCAACAACAAATCCTCCAAGATCGTTCCCGCCCACTAACAAACTTAAAACACACTCAACCTGGACTGATATCCAGCGCGCCTGGACTGGACTCAATCCAGGCGCCTGGACCATGGAATCCAGGCGTCTGGATTTGGCCAATCCAGGTGCCTAAAGGTGCAATCCAGGTGCATGTGTCGTGAAGTTTTGGGCAATTCCAGGGTATCAAGGGATATTTTGGTAATCCCATGGGAGGTTATGGGTGGGGGTTTTTCAAGTTTTTGATCAAACCTCATGTGTCCTCATTAGGCATTTTCATCATCGGGGAAGTTCCGAAATCCCAAGGGTCCGGATTGGGGTGTCTACAGTCCTCAAATGGGTAGATAATAGATACAATCGAACCAAGATTCCTATGATAGAAGGTTTCAATACATGAGTAGATACAATCTGGTAATCTACATATAGTAAAACTGAAATGCTTCAATAGTTCAATATGAAAACGAAACTCGTGCAAA
Source organism: Vaccinium myrtillus (assembly GCA_016920895.1). Taxonomy (NCBI): domain Eukaryota; kingdom Viridiplantae; phylum Streptophyta; class Magnoliopsida; order Ericales; family Ericaceae; genus Vaccinium; species Vaccinium myrtillus. The sequence continues at coordinate 19,710,630 of CM029277.1, forward strand.
AATCACAGGTACAACAGTCGCAACTCGCAAGCGCAATGATTTCAAGCATCGAAGATCCTGTCAAGTTGTTCACGAATCTAACAAATAGATACAATCATACAAATATCAGTAACTTCTAGAAGTATATGGAGAGAGAGAGAGAGAGAGAGAGAGAGAGAGAGAGAGAGAGAGAGAGATTTCACCTAACAAGGTTTGCTAATGGTACCAAACGCGAGGTCCCCTTGAGGAATATTCGGTTTCTGTAACAGAGATGCCAGAACCGAGCTCCAAGAACTTCGATGAGAGTATGAAATTGGGGTTTTTATTACTGTGGTAGGGGAGTAGCCATCTGTAGCGATTTCAAACAGGAGAAAGAAGAGTTTTAGAGAGAGAAAGGGAGAAAAGCTAGAACGGCGCTGGAACAGGGAGACTACTGTTAAGAGTGATTTTTCGTGTTATCAATGAAATTAGGAGAGTGGAAGAGATGTGTGGGGACTGGGGTGTCGGGAGGCTTCGATTTCGATCGTCGATCGAGAGAGAGAGAGAGAGAGAGAGAGAGAGCGCTTCGATCGTCGGTCAAGGACTCAGCCGCCGCAATGATCTGGGGTGTGGGGAGGGTGAGAGAAAGTGAGGAATGAGGAGTGAAAGGGATGAGTGAGACGGCTAGGGTTAGGAAATAACTAATAAGTATATATATATAGAATACCGGTTCGGTTCGGTTCGGTTCGCCTGAAAATCTTGAGAACTGGGAACCGAACCGGTTTCAAAAAAAATTTACTTCTAAGAACCGAACCGAAACTAAAAATTTTAAAAACCGAAAAAATGGAACCGATTCGGTTCGTTTTTTTTTTTTTTGTACAGCCCTAGCGCGCAGACGTTGCACTTGAAAGTTAACTCCAAAACCCTTTTCAAGCTCAACTCCGGATTATTCCGCAAAGAGAGCGAGCGAGAGAGAGAGAGGGGGGGGGTTAACTGTCGTGTGTCGTCTGTGCCTTGATCTGCCCATTTCCAATTAGTTGCACCACCATATCAATATACCATGAGAAGAGCCTCGACTCTCCCCTCCCTTGCTCTCTACCGTTCTCTTCTCCAGCAAAGGCTCCCCCAGGTGGCCTTGTACGGGACCACCACCAGCTCCTCCGCTCAACGCCGGTGGTTTTCTGGTTTTGTCTCCGGTCGATCTGCGTCTATTGGACTGGCTGGAGCACTCATCACCGTCGCCGGAGCCACCTCATTGTTTCAGGAGGTGTATGCCAAAGAGCGTCCTACTCCGGAGCTCGTCCCCAAGGAGGTTATCCTCTATCAGTACGAAGCTTGCCCTTTTTGTAATAAGGTTAAAGGTGAGCTATTTAGTAGGAACTTCGTTTTGTCATTTTTGTTCTCATTTTTCAGATAGGAGTATTACTTGTTACAGTGTTGATTAAATTCAGAGCCGGCGCTTGATGTTTGGGGGCCAAAAGTGAATTCCTAAAATGGGGCCTCTAGATATATTCAAATAAAAATTTGAGATGTGAAATTAATTTCCAAAATAATAAAAAAACTGTAATTTGTTGTACAACGGGGACAGTACACAGTGTACAATATATATCTACTGAATGTAAGGCGAAAAGAATGTAAAAATTGATTAAACGATGACAAAAAAATACGTGGTAGAAAATTCAAACAAAAATCTTATAGAATACTAATGTACATAAACCACTAACCCAAGCTAAATTGGTAAATGGAATTCCTACCGATTATTGGACCATTTTGGCCTTGTTTCAAATATAATCGTAGTGTTTAGTTTATGTTTGGACGGAAACAAATCTCATTTGCCAAAGAGCTCATTTAATCCAAATTAGAGACATATGCTGCCGTTTTTTTAGTAAAATGGGAAACAAAAAGTGAGAGGAAATACTAGAGAATAAAACGAACAAGGAGACCCGATGTCTCGAACCACGCATCTAGCCCAATAGACGCAGATAAGTGCCAATAGGGTAAGCCAATTGAGCTATGCAATCGATTTGTATTGTTATCTTAAGTTATTATACTTGTATTTATCGTAAAAGGGGCCCCTATTATTTTGCAAAATTTCGGAGGCCCAAACCGACCACTCCCTCGGCCTACCCCCAGAGCCAGTTCTGTGCTTAATGCTCTATAAGAATCATGTTTTGTACATTCTAATGCTGGTGAATGGATGATAGAAATATTTTTTATCAAACACTGGACTATCTTATAAATGTTGTTGAATTTCCTGGATAAGTGTGTTGTTTATTACCATAAGATCGCGGAAGACAGACATTTATGTGGCTCTTAGGAAACTCGTGAACAGAATCTGATCAGTCGATATCTTATCCTGTGTTTCAATTATGTTTTTGTAAGGATAAATGTGGGCTGGTGAGAAAGGGTGAGATAAGAAAGGGGAGCCTTCTCTCACGCAATATCACCATAAATGGCGAAATTTGGTGAGAAAGGGGAAGAGCCAATCCAAATGAGTGATTTGGCTAGAAACTGTACATGTCTCTGTACAAAAGAGTGACATAACAAAGTGAAAAGCAAATAAAACCTAGAAAGGTCAATCAAAAGAGGGATACGCGTGTCAAGAAGTCCTCTTTGTCAGTGAGGTCTCCCTGAGCAGGCATGTCGCAAGTTGGCAGATCATAAAGAATTTATGAATCCGTTTGTGGGAAAATTTTATCCATCACCACTTCTAAGCCGAGGATATTCTCCAGAGATAGTCGTGAAAATGAGAAAACAATGAGAGTTCGCCTCCAAGACTTACAAGAATAAGTCTGAATATTTGCGAAACGAATGTAAATGAGTGAATTTCAGAGTATTTAAGTGGATCAACAGGGCTGTCAGAATAACAGAATACGAGAGGGGTTCTCATGAGTTTGGATGGGGGATGACTGACGATAGGATGATTGGGTTTCGCGTAAGAATAAACTTGGTTCTTCACAAGCTTATCCACCTACTTGCTGTCATTAGTTGTCTCGACATGTGAAATCAAAGAAATAAGGACGATATGGCAAACTAGTCATAAAAGGGGTAACTGAACGAGCCGGGTGGGAGAAAACAGTCTTCCAGGAAACTTTAATTCACAACAAACATCGGGATGAGTGTTGGTAATGTCGTATCTGGCCTAAGAGCAAACTAGAGGGAAGCTCGCCCTGGAAGGGTTGAGGAATTAACTAAAATAAAAACCGATACTTCATTAGCTATTAGAAGACCATCTTGCATGCTTCTGCCACCAAAAAGTTCATTCAAAAGGGGCAAAAGATTACTTTAGTGCCTGACCTTTACTCACAACAGGAGTGACCATTCCCAACCAATGCTTTGTTACTAGTTGAACTATTCCTTATTTCTTACCTTTTATTTTTGTTTTTGTTTTATGGGGATTTTGGTTGTTTTTGGGAGAGTTTGCAATAGGGAGGGACCATTGACATTATCCAACAAAGCCTAACCTTTTTTCCAATGGACGTGGAAGATGTAAAAAAATGGACTTGGAGTTGTGGATCCTTTCGAAGCTGCATCTAAAAAGGATCTAGATGCTACTTGCAAGAAAGGGCTCTTAATAGTACATATAACAAAAGCTTTTAGTAGTGATTTAGAACATAATGGAAATGTTGCTTAGGGTGATGGAAATACATAACAGAAGGGTTGTTTCAGGGCTGTGAATGGTACTCTTGAATAGTGAATGGGAAAGAAGTCTAGATCTTTTACCAAAAAAAGAAGAAGTCTAGATCTCACACCTAGAATACCTTAGGGATCACAATTAGGGTCACACCAAAGAATAGGATTGTATCACACAACGTCGAAAGGTCAAATATTGTCGGGATTTTTCTTTTTCTTTTTTTGATATTTATACTTCCAACTCTTGAAAGTTACATCACTATATTTGCTTCAGGTGTGCAACATCGTAGACTATTCTTATTTTGTAGAGGTCTAGATATAATTAACCTAACAATATGTGTTGCACAATCACTATGCTAAATGAACATAAAAATTAATCTTGGCTACTAAAATACAAAACCAGTAACCATGTAGTCCCCAGTCGATGGGGGTCTGGGCAGGGAAGGATTGGAGTCGGACCTAGCATTATGCAATATATGCACAAAGATTCTGATCCTAGAGCTGCAACTTTATTATGTTTTAGTGAACTCAAGCCCAAGCTCGAGCCCAATATATGCAACTAATTTTTGCATATATTTTTTGTATTATGCATATAAATAAGGTCAACATATACAAAATCATTAAAAATCTACGTATACAAGTCTATAGTCTATGTAAAGTTTATACATATACGAGTTATTAAATTTCATGAAGTTGGTCCATGTAGGACTGACACAAGCATGCCCCATTACACGGACACAACACTGGCACTTTGACATGAAAGTTTCAAAAAAATAGAGGACAGGACATGTTGGGGACACGCTTTAAAAAATATTTATAATTCAATTATATGGACAAAAAGGCTATGAGTTAATAATAAGTAGCAACATATATACCTTAAATCTTATTTCTCTTCGCGTCATTAGCAAAAGTTTTCGAACCAAAAGAGTTCTATCATCTATGTATCTTTATTAATAAACTATCATATGTCTCACAAAAATAAAGACTTTCCTAGTCTTTAACAGGAGTCTATTATTTCGTTTAAGACCTCAGACTTGCACTGTGTGTCCCCCGAAAGTATTTGAAACATTTTTTTAGAGTGTCCCCGGAATGTACAAACCAAAAACGTTGACAGAAAAATGGACACTTCTGATTTGTGATTGTTAAAAGTCAAAGACTATCCCATAGCATAGACCGTCTCATTGGCATGGTGTCACGCCACCCAATGGCATGATCCGTCTTGTGAGTATAATCTATCTCAGAACTCCAAGCACAACATTGAAAATAATTATGTGAACGGGTATTTGAAATTTCAGATACAAATATGCAATTGATAAAGAATAAAACTATTTCATAAACTGAAGCAAGTTCTGATCTAGGGATGGCAATTCCCCCAAACCCGATGGATACCCGCCCCGCTCCGCCTATTTGGAGGCGGATATTACTCGATTTTTCATCCAATAGGAGCGGGTATGGTAGAACTTGAAGAATCCCCAGTTGAAAACGGGGGCGAGTATAATTTTGTGATACCCACCTCCGAATACCCGTACCCGCCCCCGTTTCCAGTTGTATATATATATTTTTTATGAGTATATGTATATATGAGGGCATATAGTAGTATATAAATGTATATGCATGCGTGTATATATAAGTATGCATATATGTATAATTTGTGTATATTGTTCCGAATTAAAACTATATATGCTAAGTGTTAAAAAAAAGTTTAATGATGGTAGTTGTTAAAATTTTATATATCTTGGTAGACTTTTATTTCTTTGTAACATTCTATTCTATTTTTTTTTTTAAATGGTTGTTTTTGTTATTATAGGGCACATAATTAGATCTTATCTTTTTTTTTTTTTTTGTTCAACATGTTTGGATATGGATTACTCAAATATACCCGATCCCCGATGGGAGGTGGGTATGGTGGATTGTCCACTATCCCTTTTGGGTATGGAGGTGGGTATGGGGATGAAATTCCCAATTGGAGATCGGGGGTAGAATAGGGTCCTCCGATCCATATCCTACCCGTTGCCATCCTTGTTCTAATCATATAATTCGATTCGAATAAAAACTTTAATTCATACAAAATACATTGTTACTTGGAGCGGGGCTTCATCGCTACCCTACACGAGGATTTAGCCGGACATGTCTACTGCCGGAACGAACTGCAGCCTGATGGCAGTCTCCCTTTGTCCATGATGTGCATCGTCCCCTTTTATAATGAGCCGAGCCTACATGCCTTCCCTTCATGCACCGAATTCCCCTTTGATATAAAAGGCCCAGTTATTTTTTCAATCAAATCTCTTAAAACCTTGGGCCCCCAAGTCCACGTGCAATCCATCTTTAAAACAATGGTGACACTTGTTTTCAAAGCCCAATTCTATCTTAGGAACGGCCATTGATTGGGCCCCAATTCTACATGAGAAAATTGGAATTTAGTGAAATTCGGTAATCATTTTGTGCTTTTTGAATCAATAGGCTCTAAATACCTACAACACCAAAAACAAAGCATTAAACTCCAAGTTACAATATAAATAGACTTGGCAAGGATAAATTAAAGGCTGTTAATGTGAATATTTGCGCGCCTATTTGTTAGGAACCCATCCATAAAGTCGTTCATAAGGAGACGAACCAGGCAAAAGTGGAGTAGGAATCCGATTGAGAAGATAAGCTGCAGTGAGCACAACCTCTCCCCAAAAAAAGGCAGGCACATAGGAGGACAGAAGAAGAGACCGTGCAGTGTTGAGAAGATGACGATGCTTGCGTTCAGCACGCATGTTCTGAGTGGGAGTGTTAGTACAAGGAAATTGGTGAATGGTTCCATGAGTGGCTAAAAAATCAATGAACTCACCAAGAGAACATTCCCCGCCTAAATTAGAGCGAAGGGTTTTGATTTCAATAGAAAATTGAGTTAGTTTGAACCATTGAGTGAAAAGTGCGGTAAACTAGGTAAAAATTAGATTTATGTGTCTAACAAATATACCCATGCAAACCTACTAAAATCATCAACAAAAGAGACATAGTACAAAGAACCACCTTTGGTTGCAATTGGGCAAGGGCCCCACAAATCTATATGAACCAGCTGAAACAGAGAAGTAGAAATAGAAGTACTTTTTGGAAAAGGTAAAGCAAACATTTTTGCAGGCTTACAACCACTTGCACTCAGAAATATCACTAACAAAAATGTTCTCAAACAACCAGACTTATGTAAAAGTTTTAAACGTTCACTAGATAAATGCCCTAATCTAGAATGCCAAAGATCAAAGGGGGAAGACTATTGATCTAAACGAAACGGCGACATGACTGGTGATGCAGTAGCATTATGATGGTGGCTGAATCGAGGGGTCTTCTAGTCATGTCTTTAATTTCTAGTCAAAGTGTCTCTCAAATTTCTAGTCAGTGTCTTTTAGTTTTTGATATTAGTACTTATTAGCCTAGTAGTAATTGTTGTTTCAAAGACGTGTCTTGATTATTTAGTAAGTTGTGTCTTTATTTTAATAGTGGTCTAAGTATTTGAAAGGACTGTGTTGGAAATCGTCTAGTTTTTATTAAGTCTTGGAAACGCGATCTTTGTAATGCCTTTAAATAGGTGATCTAATGAAATGAAAATGAGAGTTGAATAATTATTAAATATCGTGCAAATGTGTCTTGCTTGGAGCAAGTGATTCCTCCTACAATCAAACGAGTGGCTTGGTTGCAATTAGTAGCGTCGAGTGACATCCGCGATTAGTAGCGTTTAGTGACATCCGCTGCCCTCAGGTGAGTGGCATCCCGGGACTATCCTAATCTTGCGGGTCTCAGCTTGCATCAATGACAGTGGGAGTAGACTCAATGGGAACATGCAAAGTTTCCAACACATAGGGAACACCAACTCTACGCCCGGTCCCAATCTGATTCATGGACATCCGATCCTGCACAACACAACCAGAAGAAGATAATAAAACATCAAATCTAGGATCAGACAATTGACTAATGGAAAGAAGACTAAGTTATAATTGAGGGACGTAAAATACATTTGGTATGGAAAATAAAGAAGATGGAGTTGGGAGGATAGAGCATATAGAGGCAATATGCATAGGAGATCTATTTGCACGAGAATCGGGTGGATGAATTTGTGATATTGCCTGCATCCTATATGAACATAGGAATGGGGTAGACATCTTGGATGACGAGGTTGTGGGGTGTCGTAAATAGAGGTAAGGGGCTTGAGACACTGTGTTTATTTTTCTCCTTTGCTCTTTATTAATGCTATAGATTGTAATGGTATTGAGTTTTATTTTGAGTAGGACTTGGTGCATGGTTTTTATGCCGGTTGTTGGACATCCTTTTTTTTATCTCATCAAATTGTAATGGTTTTTTTAATTTATTTATGATGCAGTTAAGATATTTGAGATGTTTCTTATTGTGATTTATTCTTCTAGAATCCTTGATAACATGTGAGCTTTGGCTTCTACTTGGAAGCAATTTAAGTACATTATCCTTATCTTACGTAGGTTTGCCTCTTGGATCCTCCTTTAAGGCCAAAGACGACAAAAATTTAGTGAAGAGGTTGGGAAAGGGGCTTGTGGTAATGACGTTACGTGTCTCTTGGAGAGGCTTGGGAAGATTTCATGGTTGCTTAGCCTTTTTTTTTGGGGGGGGAGATTTTTGGCCCACACATTTTATGAGGTGATTGTAGCAGTAGGCTCTCGCATTACTGTGGCTGTACACATGTCTTGGGGCCTCAAAAACGTTGAGGCGAAGCTGAGGCACAAAAGACGCAAGCCTCAACGTTAGGTGCTAGGAGTGCGCCCCATTTCGTTTTAGCGATCTCTACAAAGTTCATCACAATTGTTGATTCCTAAGTGGATCAACATTGGCTTTTCTATTGAAAAGGCTTAAAAGTTAAAACTACAATGCTTCCTATGTCTAACCAGAATGCGTTACAAGATTGTTTATGTGATTGCCATCGGCCATTTTATTATATAGCAAAATCGAAACGTGAAAACACTAATTTTGTTGTCTGCCATGTTTTTGCTAGCATTTGATGATCTGAACATTTCTTATTTTGCTTAGAGTATAATTTCATTTATTTTGTTCAACTTGCGCCTTGCGTTGATGAAGCAAGCATTTTGCCTCGCACCAGGGGACCTTGGCACATTAAGACACTGGGACACTTTATGCTCCCTCCACCATTTTGTTTGTCTACTCTGACTTTTTGATGTCCCAAATTGTTTCCATTTTGACAAGCAACTGGAAAAATTCTTAATCACTTTGTCCTTATCTCTTGAACTAATATGCCTACTATGATTGAAGGGTTCTTTGGAAAGTTTGAAAAGTGTATCATTATTGTCCCAAAAAGTTGAATTCTAAAAATGGGCCATCTTGTTACCACGAGCTTAGGGAAATGGTATGTTCCCAGTTTGTTTCTTTTATCTTGAGTGCACAGGAACATACATATGCCATTACAAAAATATGCTGATTCGGTGATTTGAAGAAGCTATAAGACTTGACACGAGGATACGTTATAATCTATATTATCAATTTTTAATTATCATAAGCTTCTCTTGAAGTTCTCAACAATGGTGGGGAGGGAGAGAGAGAGAGAGAGGCAAGAGAGGGGGAGGGGGAGGGGGAGAGAGGGAGGGAGTTCCCTCTCATCAAAGTTTTTTTTTTTTGTTATTGTAAGAAATGCCTCAGTAGGCAACTGGCATCCTGTAAAGTGTAAACTCACTTCCAACTAACTGAAGTCTCAGTCAACAATTTACAAAGAACGTAGGAAACATATTGCACAACTAACATAGACAAGAAGCAGCGTAAAACAAAATGTTCGTAGTTTTGGCTATTGCATCAGGGTTTCCTCTCCAAAAGACAACTTGTTCTCAAGTTGAGTAGCAGTTTAAGACGGAGACAACATAATAGGGTACAAGATGTTGCAGATTGAAGAGTTTTTCAATTATGGAAGCAGTAAGGCAGATGCGTTTGATATGCATTGTCATTTATTTTGCTCAAAAATCTCACAAGGGCCTGTATGGACATCCCATCCTGAATATACGTTCCTTTTTATGCACATTTTGTCATCAGAATGGATCACTCATCACCCAAGATATTACTCTGTATGATATTCTGGTGCAACCGGAATATTCCATTAAGATAAACTAGAGAGAGACTCCCAAAATGGGATACAAAAAGCAAAGCTCTAGATAATTCTTTTCTTAAAATGATAAAAGCTCCCTAATGAGTACTCTAGATATCTATTTATAGCCCGCTAGCAATATGGGACTAGAAATTAAATAAGGACTAAAAAATGGACTACATCAGGACTCCCCCTCTAAAGAAACAACTTGTCCCCAAGTTGGACAACAAGACTCAAACAACTAAATAAAGAAAACACGGAACCATAGAAGTATTTATATGCAGCTCCGAAGTAGGCAAGTGGCTACATTTCCTTGATCCACTTCATCCTCGTGCAATTGTCACACGAATACACGGTCTTGGGTAAAACTAAACCCAAAAGCTAGCTCATGAAGTGAGGGTGCCCTCATGCTTATATATTTCATATTACTTTGGTACCTAGGCGATGTGGGACTTTGCTTCACACCCTCCCTCACGCGCAACGTGCTTACTTGGCAGCACCTCCTGCGTGCAGACAAGAGACACGCACCCTACCCATCTCTGATACCATGTTATACAGTCTTGGGTAGAACTTAACCCCAAAAGCTAGCTCATGAAGTGAGGGTGTCCTCACGCTTGTATATTTCACATTACTTTCGTACCCAAGCGATGTGGGGCTTCGCTTCACAACAATAACCCATTTTCAATACACATGCAATAACCCATCTTCAATATGAGCTTCATTTTATGAATATTCACCGCATCCATACTCGTGTGCGAATAGGTCACCCATTTGGCTTGCCCCTTACGAACCACAATATCCTCAAAGTAGCACTCGACACATACTCCCAAAGCATCCCTCAAACAATTCCTTGTAGAATATAAAGAAGGTAACTCCATATTATATTCAAAACTTGCTTGATTGAAGACCATGCCTAAAGGATCAATAAGTTGCCTCAGGTACTCCTTACCCCTCTTTGGCAACTCTTGAACTAGATTGGGCACCAAGGCAATACAAACTTGAACGTCTAGGGAAAACTCGGGAAGCAACATTTCTGAACCATCTTCAACCAACACTTCATCAAGTTATGGAGTGTCTAAATCATTCTCATAAGGTTGTGCGTCATCTTCAATTTCGAAGTCACAATCATCAATCTTCATGTCATAACTCTCGTCTAAGACTTGCTCCCTATCTTCTCAAAAAATGCAAGGCTCATACATTGAAAAACTTGACATTTCTTGTTCTTCATGACTACCACCAATGTCCTCAAATCCTTCTTCATTGTTACCATCCATGTCCTCATTTGAATACTCATCATAAACGGGAAGGTCTTCATAGTCACCTCCAAAGATGGAAAAATCTTCAAATCCATCTTCAAACTCCTCTAACTCTTCTCTTGAAAACTCATCAAAGATCGGAACACTATCATACACATACTCTTCATCGTAACATGATTCTCTCACCTCCTCAACAAAGAGGGAATTAAGAAAACGCTCACAAGCTTTTTCACCAACTTGCAACTCGAGAATTGGTTCTCCATACTTGAAGCATTCGAATATTCCACGAGATGACGGGTTTCTAGCCTTCAAGGTATCGATTAAAGGTTGATTTTCCCTTGGGACAGCCCCCAAGGACTTTCTCTTACCAAAACTAGTCGAAGAATCGGCATTGAGATTATGATGGAGAGGGAAGAATTCCTCCCTGAGCTTCTTCATCTTATCCCAATCTCTAATCCTTTCTTTGCCTCTCCCTTGTCGACTAACTTTGAGTTGTGTTCAACAATTCAAAGCTCTCCTTTAAGGCAACTAGATACCAATTTTACATTTTTTCTTTGGTAACATGATAATACTCGAAAATACTCTCAATGGAGTTTAACTAATCAACGAATTCTTGTGGATTCCCACAAAACTTGAGATGTTTATTATCACCCACATTTGCTCTACGTCAATGTGGAGTTAACAAAGAGTCCTCAAATTTCATTTGAGTATTCTTAATGTTGTCACTATCTTTGGTTGGATGCTGCAAGTGTCGCATTTCCTCAATCAAAGTAGTAACTTGCTTACTCAACTCATCGATCTCATGGTATTGGCTGCTAAACACATTCGCTTCACCATTGTTCACCATAAATCCTCTACCTCTACCTCCTCTTCTACCTCTTCCTCCTCTATGAGCCATTATAACACCCAAAATTAACCCCAATAACCAAAATCAGCCCAAATTAAGCAACACCCAATCAATTGGGACCCCAAACTTCAACAAACCACAAAGAATCAATAGTAACAACACAAAATACTGACCAAATTGCAACAACAGCAACAAATCGCAGCAAACCCAAGCAAAATCGCAAAACCCAATCAACTAGTAGCAAATGGCACTGAAATCGAACCTGAAATTGGACTATAGAGGGCTGAAATCACTGGGTTAAGCTTGAAATCACTGATTCGAGACTGGGTCAAGTACAAACAGCAAGATTCGAATCTTAGATTGCTGATTCGAGAGCTCTGAACCTGATTCGAGTGCTAGTATAGGATCTCGATGGTCTGAAACACAATTTCAAGCACCGAAATGGACCTTAATCACCAGTTCGAAGCTTGAAACTAGCAGATCAGTGGCCGAAACAGTGATTTGAGGCTGGTAAACTGTGTTTCGACAGCTGTAAGCATGATTCGAGTATTGGAAAGGAACTAATCAACTGATTCGAACTCAAACAAAGGCTGTTCGAGCCTTATTCTAGTGATTCGAACCCTTCGCAGGTCGTGGTCACTGTTCAGAGCTCTGAATGGCTGGTACGACTTCGAAATAGGCTGGGTTTAGCTTGAACTTCACAAAGGATGGCAGATCTGGCCTGTATCGCTTTCGAAACAGCACAATAGTGTTCGAAATCTACTGGGTCATGCTCGAAATGGTCCGAAATGGTGTGGAATGGGGTTTTGATCGACCAGAACTGCAAAGTCAGCTCCAAAAATGATCAATCTGGGGGTTTTGAGGGTCGAAATTGAGATTTAGGATCTTGGGTTGAGTAGATCTGGAGAAAACAAGTGATTTGGGGGCTCCGACGATGTTTTCCAGTGCTGTTTTAGATTCCGGCGAGGTTAGGTTTCCGCTGAGATAGGAGCTCTGATACCAAATGGTGCAACCGGAATATTCCGTTAAGATAAACTAGAGAGAGAAACTCCCAAAATGGGATACAAAGTGCAAAGGTCTAGATAATTCTTTTCTTAAAATGATAAAAACTCCCTAATGAGTACTCTAGACATCTATTTATAGCCCACTAGCACTATGGGACTAGAAATGAAATAAGGACTAAAAAATGGACTACATCATATTCGGAATCCTCAAAGATGTCATGGGAGGCTGCAATCGTTTCCCAACCCTTTTTGAGGCATCAAATCCTCCTCTTTTGCTTCATCTCGTCTCTTGGATTCTGGTTTCCCTTTCGATAAAATTTTTGTTTCAAAGAAATAGATTCGCATCGGCTCCATCATTGAAATTCACCACTCGTGCTATCTCTTTATCTATCCGACCTCTCCCTCTTTTGAGCTGTAGCAAGTACAAAGAAAAGCAGTCGGCACAAATGCAATAATGAATGGACTGAAACGTCTTTGAGAGCAAAATCACCCTCAGATTCTGCTGAAAAATACTCAGCAGAGCACCAACCTCATAACATGGCTGGAAACTACAATAAGAAGCACTTCCAACAGCATAGAACAATTCCAACGTCAATCTGCCTAACGTGTTGGACACAGATGCGTTCGGATGTGCTCCAAACACGTGTCCGACCGCTCAATTACGTGACCAATGACATTTTAATTTTTTTAATGGGATAAATCGGGAAATGATAGGACATACCGAGGACTTGGGCACTTTGAGACCCTTATTAGGTCAAAATTGCCATGGATGCTTAGGTTTCGTGTATTTGTTGAGTGACGGGTCTTTATGATATTGATATCATTTGTGTTGATACCTAATTTGACCCTACTGGTCCCTAATTTGATGGAATGATGTTTTTTGGTACCTCTTGGATTTTTATTTATTTAAAAACCTGACATGTTTATTGACGGATCCCCATTGTATCCGAGTCCTAATATTTAAAAAAATAAACATGTCTGCATGCCCGTTCAAATGTAGGTATCTGTGCTTGTTAGGTTAAGTGATAGAATTCAACATTTCATAAAGCGAAATTCACATCAAAGAATTTGAAAAATGGACGTGTTGTGCTATTGCAAGAGTCCTGAGCCAGAGATATAGTATCTGTACACCGAACCAATGAAAATAAAGGAAAAATACTTGTGCTTTAGAATTCTCTCCTGTTGGGAGTGTGTCCGTTTTATATTTTACTGTAATTATTGAGAATTTGGTTAACATGCGATTTCTTCAATACAATGTATTGCTTTGGAGATCTTTACTCTTCTTCCTTGGTATCTTTTGATAGAGACGGATTGATCACTTAAGTATGCCATAGGAGATTTTGTGGAAGACTAGGAGTGTACTGTGAAGTTGTAATCATTTTATTATTTACTCTGGGCTTCTACTTAGTGGCTAAAACTTGGTTTTTGCTTGTGATCTCAGCATTCCTGGACTACTATGATTTACCGTATAAAGTTGTGGAGGTCAACCCACTCAGCAAAAGGGAAATTAAGTGGTCTGATTACAAAAAAGTACCTATATTGATGGTGGATGGCGAGCAGCTGGTTGATTCATCAGGTTCTTTCTTTTGCTATTCCACATATAATTGCTAACACCCCTCTCCTGCAAGAAAATTAAAAAGAATGAATCATCGTCTTTTTTTCTTCCTCACCTTCCCTTAGACTGGATTTCTAGTTAATATATAATCTGGTTGGTAGAATTAGCAAAATATATTAGTTGGATCTCCTAATTTTACATTTCAAAAAAAGTTTGATTATCTCAGTTCTCTATTCATCCAGCTTATGGCATTCTGCAGATATAATTGATAAGTTGGGCAGCAAGATTCTTCCTGAGAAATCTATCAATTCAGTCACTTATGACGAGGAAGAAAAAAAGTGGCGACGGTACTCTTTTTCTTCCTTTGAACAAATTTTGACTTGTAATTGCTTGTTTCCTGCAAAAGAAAATTCTGTCACACTTGGTATCAGTTGAGCTTGAGAATTAGAGGGAAAATAGGAACGTGACAAAAAGACTCCCATGAAGTAAGGTACCCTGTGATACAGACTGATGCATTAAGTGAATTAGGGTTTCCTCTAAGTACGTGATACTAATTCAAGCATTGGAGGGCCTACCGCCAACGAGAGGCGTAGGTGCTTCTCCCTGTTCCTTGGTTTGCAATGCTTGGGTTCTAGCAAGGTAGCATTGTGGTGGTCTCATTGAGCGTGGAACAAACGGATTTATTTCACGTACATAAAAGTCGAGGGTTTCGACTTCACCTCCATGGTATTAAGAAGTTATACGTATACCCAGTTCACTATTCGAATCAACTCTCAGTATTGCCAGTGCTTGCCAATCCCAATCAACAATTGCCAAGAGAATTTTCATGGTTTTTCAATTGGCGTAGTATCCCATAGCACAAACCGTCTTATTAGCATGATTTGTCTTACAAGTACAACCTGTCTCAATCATCAAATTGCAAGCTAAGAAAACCATTGCATGACCGTATTTGAAATCTAGATAGAGTATTGAAACCAATTCCACATAATGAAAAAAGATTCTTTGTCATATACAATCAAATTTTTAGTAAACCTAACCTTTATACAGGACAAGTTTACTGGAGAGAAAGATTCATCTATAGCCTAGAGGATAGGTTTAGTTGGGCAAGATGGGATGAGTCTTTTAATCTTCTCTCTCTAGAATCATGAGCCCTAAATCTAATACAATAATTTTGTTTTCATACTTTTAACAAGTCCCAAGTGGACTAGGAAACTACAAACCAAGAGGAAATTCTAACGGAATTGTACTCAACATATGTGACTCTGCTTGTGGACCCGTTTGACCAAATAAAGCAAAGTCTTAGCCCTTTAAATTAGCTTTTGAACCCAACTTGAATCCTCTCAATCTGATAACCGAGCATAACGTTATGGTAAGATAACAAAAGCTGTGCAACTTGAATTTGAATTTGGGATGGAATCAAGCTTTTGATTTTTTGGGTTGGTCTAGGTATCTTTGAATGATGTCAAGTATCCAAGCCTTCTAGCCCTTCTAGGAGTGTACTTCTTTATTTATTACTCACTTGAGCTTTTCTTAGTTGTAACTCAGTCTGTCTTTGAATCCTTTAAATCTTCAAATTATCATTACTAACTCAGTTGTCTTTGAATCCTTTAAATCTTAAAATTACCATTACAATGCAACTCTTGCAAACAGCTCCGGTGACCTCTAATCATAAAATCTTAGTAGCGGAATCCTTCTAAAATGGGTGCGCTCCCTAGATGGGAGCTTGAATCTGTGCTCCTAGATGGAACTCAACGGGAGCTCGCTCCCATCTAGACGGGAACCCACTCCTAAATAGGATGGGAGCTTTCACACTAATCTTAATTCTGAAATTCGAACTTCTCTTTCCAAATATATGCAAGGAAGAAGAAAAAGAAAAAAGAAGTTTAGGTCTCTTTCTTTCTTTCTCGTCTTGTATCCTACTACTTATCTACGTGTTTAGTCCATATATTTGGCATAATAAGATCTATTGGGATGTTTATATATGCAAAAAATCTTTATGTACAGGCTCCCCATGTAAGTACAAAAATATATACAATATGTATAAATATACATAAATTTAATCATGTGTGTATATATGTATATGTATAGTTATATATACACGATAATGATCTATTGAGGGATCCCTCACGGAAATTCCGTGCGGACCTCATGGATCGGGGTCGAATTTCGACGATATGAACCGCTCAAAGTGTTTAAAACATGTTTTATCGAAAATTGTGTATGTATAGTTTTATTGGAAAAAAAAATACTTAGAAGGGCTTGATCCAAGCAGTTTTAGATGAAAACTGTGTATGTATAGTTTTATCGAAAACTGCTCGGATCAAGCCCTTCTGGGTATTTTTTTGGGGCGATTCCTCGCGCAGGCCATTAGAAACACGTTTTAAACACATTGAGAGGTTCTGATAGTCGAAATTTGATCCAGAAAGTTAAAAATGGGGGTGGTCCGCACCAAATTTTCTGTAAGGGATCCCTTAATAGATCATTATCTTATATAAATATGTTAAATATTATCTCGCCGCTCCCAACTTAGGGAGCTTCTACATAAGTCACTGCCCCGCTCCCGCTCCTACTCCCTCTCCCGCCCCCGTTCCTGCGTCGTGCAACTAAGCATAAAGTATCCCAAAGTAAGTCAAGTAACACATCAAGAACTTACAAGTATAAATTAAGGGGCCGCCCTATATATATTTCTGCACTTATCACATGCTTTAATCCCGTATTCCCGCTAGCAGCATCTGGGTTGAGAGGATTTTTTTTATTATTGCAATCCCCCACCTTCATTGGTATGCCGGGCCTCTAAAGGGCACAAAACCTAAGGTGCTTCCCAGGGCGCTACTAACCACTAAGTACTGAGGACTCTACTACAGATGCTTATGGTGCGGGTGAGTATACCAGAGACTGTGCCCTAGTTATCCATCTCACCCAACCATCTGTTACTGGATCAACCGAATCCACTACAGCTACCCCTGCTCTAGCCACTTCCCATCCCTAGGGTGTGTGTGTGTTGGGTGGGGGGGGGTCATGCCTCTCCTCAAGCTACGGGCGGTGCAAGTGTTACTCAATTGGCTAAACCAAGAGCATCATAGTAAGTTCAAGATCCCGAAGCATCCTTATTGGTAATCTGGGAGGTCTTTGGGGGTATCAGAAGAATAACATTGAATGGGTGGCCCTTGGATGTCTACTTGTATGTTGGGAAATCCATGGGGATCATGATGCCACGGTTATGCAATTTAAGAAGAACGGAAATATTTAAGGAGAAAATTGCTCAGTTGTTAAGGAAAGTAATTTGAGTAGAGAAAAGAGGTAGGTGGTGGTTGGGTATGATTCAGTTTAAATGGTTTAATTGAGTTATTGTTGAGTAAATTATATTTTTGGCCCAGGTCGTGACGACCTTTTCCTTTTTGCAACCTCTCTTTGCTCCCTTTAAATATATTCATGTTCAGCAAAGAGGTAAGAATCTCATTCTGACTCTTTTACTTGTCTCCCTATCCACCCTCGCTATTTTCGTGGTGCGATCCTTTTTAAGGCAATGTAGCAGCTTTGCCCAATGTTCTTTGCTAGAGTTTAAGTAGTTGGAGATGAATAATGGAGGTTCATCTAAAGCGCGTCTTGGGATAAAGAAAACTAGGCTTGTCTAAATGTTCATATAAATATATAAGCTGTTAGTTGCCTCTCAATTCTAAATGGGATTAAGTTTTTGTGAATCTGAAAGTGAACTACTAAAACAGCTAACCTCTTTAAGGTAACTACTATTTTGATATTTTCTTTTTTGGGAAGTGATTTTAAGGTAACACGAGATCTATTAAAGCTGAAGGTTGGTTGTACAGTGAAACATATGTGACCACTGGACCTCAACAGCAGTCCAATCCCTCTCCAAAAAAAAAAAAATTAAATAAAAAATTGAATAGTTTCGATGGTCCTATGTTAGCAGAACTTTAAGCAAAAAGAGGGAACATAAGTTTACTTCGATTGGCATCCTGGGGGTGTTTGGTATGCTTGGCATTTGGTTGGCTGTCAACTTTTGTTAGTCAGACTTACATTCCTGAGATAGCTGTAATGGTTTATTGGAATCTGGCTGCTGAGACAACTGGCTGATTATTTTATGTTTTCATGAGGCAGGTGGGTTGATAACCATTTAGTGCATGTTCTATCTCCGAATATCTACCGAAATACTTCCGAGGCTTTGGAGTCCTTCGACTATATCACAAAAAATGGTAAGATTATGCATTTTGAAGACAATGCAATTGCACCACCAAACTGTAATTAATGTTGAACATCTCGAGTCCTCTGACTTTAAGCTATGACAGAATTGTTTTTGACAAGACCTCTGACTTGGTTTATGTTCCTTAATTTTCATACACCTGTGATAAAATTAGTCTGGAGGTCCTGAGGGGGGACATAATAGAAAGGGAGATTATTGGGAGATTACTTGTATATTGCAGTTTAGTTAAGGGGATACAGATGGGTAACGACGATTTTGTAAACGCCATTTCCATAATTAATAATGGTTTTTTCATCACTAGAAGCTGGAATTCTTGAATGTGCAGGTTTAAAAGCTTTATTAGATAGTGTTTTTTCTTATCAGCATTTCTTAGATAGTGTTGCGAGCTTAAATTTTCGTTGTCATGGGGATCACCTGCAGGTAATTTCAGCTTCACGGAGAAAATCACTGTTAAGTATGCTGGGGCCGCAGCTATGTATTTTGTATCCAAGAATCTGAAGAAGAAGTATAACATCACTGATGAACGGGCAGCCTTGTATGAAGCTGCAGAAACTTGGGTGGATGCACTATGTGGCCGGGACTTTCTAGGTATGTAGACTCTGTTCTTAACATTCAAAAATTGATGTGCATTAGGAATCTAATACTTAATGGCATGAAGAGGGAGCAGGAGCGAGACTATATGGTAGAATCTAAGGTTGGAAACATCTATGGGATAGTACATATTTTCGGTAAGATATCTATATTTGTGTACATAGGTACAAATATAGATACTGAAAGAATATAATTTTTGTAGTTCTAGTATGTATGTTAAAACGTGAATAACTAATTGGTGTCAACTGCAGGTGTTTGTACTTAGTAGTTAATACTTGCGCAACTTTAATTTATTGTTTTTCTAATTTCTTCTTGTTGATGTATATTTTCTCTTGCTTGATAGCTCTTTTTTTTATTTTTTTTATATATATATGTTTATTTTGGTATTCATATGCTTGAGAAGTTCTATCATACTCCCTCCATCCCAAAATGGATGTCCAAAACCACTATTCACGCCTCTAAAAAAAATATCTATATTTTGTATTTTACAATACTTTTTACGATTCTAATAACTTTGTTTAATAAAACTAAGCAAGATCTATCAAACAAGATCCATATTACATATATAATTCGTCATAACTTAAAAAATGTAAATGATTTTCTGAGAGACATGAATAGTGATTCTGGACATCCATTTTGGGACGGAGGGAGTAGTTGGGAATGCGATTTTTCCCCATGGGAGCGAGGTTCCTAGGTCATTCTTTCTTAGGTTGCGGAGTGAAGTTTCAGGGCGGATTTGTCTCACCAATAGGAGGATTGTGTGACTAATATTCTGACCTGACAAACCCTCACCATTTGCCTTCACAAATGCTTACACACTGATGGTAACAAAAAGTCTGCTTGTCATGTTTATATTTTACTATCCTCTGTGTAAGTGATCCTCTCAGTTCTCTCTCTACTCACCACAATATGGGGCCCTGTGTTGCGCAAATTCTGAGAAAGTTTCCGTGTATTTCAATTGGCTGGCCAAGCATTGCGTAGGGCCTCCTTGGAGCTGTCCAAGCCTTTGCTTTTGTCTACATATCAAGGAACTTTTGTATTGAGGATTGAGCTGCCTGCCACATTTCTAGGAAGGGGATGCTTGTGGAAATATCCCGTGTTGCACTTGTGAATTTGTTTGCACTATGAGATAACCATAATTTTTGGGAAAAGTACCAAAAAGTATTTTGAATTTGTTTGCACTATGAGACAACAATTGGAAAAAGAAGAAAAGTATTTTGGGGCAGAGAAGTACCAGAATTTTGTATTGTAGTATTTTGGGGCAGAGAAGTACCAGAATTTTGTATTGTTCGGCCAGCCCTTTCCTAAGGATTGTATCCTTTTTCATTTTGAATTTGTCTGCAACATAGCAGTTGCATATACACGTGTGTATGTGTGCGCGTGCATGTGTATATGCATAGATGTGCTTCGTAGGAACTGATGTTACACTGAGAAGTTAAATTTTATATTTGAATGCTGTTATAGAGTTTTAATACGAACGTTATGAGATGTTACTGATTTTTTAAGGGAATCTGGTTTTGAATACTTGTATGCCAAAGTTTTTTAAAAAATGAATAGTTCAACCAGGTTTTTTTATATTCAAAAGATCGTGGTGGTGTCTCCAACCTTTCAAGTTTTCTCTTGGTCTCTTACCTTTTAAAATTTGATGGATTTTTTCCTTCATCTGCTTCAGGGGGTTCTAAGCCTAATTTAGCTGATCTTGCCGTCTTTGGGGTTTTGAGACCTATTCGCTATCTCAGAGCCGGTAGAGATATGGTAGAGCACACCCGCATTGGCGAATGGTACAGCAGAATGGAGACTGCAGTGGGAGAGTCTTCAAGGATCAAAGCTTAGACTAATAATACCTTGTGATTCAGTTTGCTGGCAATTTTGGTCCCCATAGATTTTGTTGCATTTGTGGTGATTTGAAAACATTAACTTTATCTACGCACTGTATTTTTTTTGGCAAATTCATCGTTTCTAGGTAGTAATTTGTTCATGGCTTACATGTGTGGGTCAAGTGGGTATACCTGTTAGCAAAACTAATGCAATATTGAATAATTGTCACTTATCACTATTCACATCCATTAAAAATGATTTTTTTTAGTAAGTTTGGTGTTGCTTGGGTTAGAGTAGTATAAATTTTTCCTTGTTCAATTTGTTTTTGTTTTTTAAACCTCTCAAAATGATGGAGCTGACACCATATCAGTATTATTAAACATCTCAAAATGATCTATCCAAAAGAGTCAAATCCTTCAATGTCTGGCATTGGTCACACCAGCCCTTCAAAAGCTCATGAGGGACACCAGTGGAAGGGCATGACTATGCAAGCGAGAGCGCCAAATAGGAGTCACACCTAGCAAGAATTGGGCGCTAGACAGACATTGTTGGTCAGGCAGGGGCACCAAGCAAGATAATAATAGTTGGTCTGGGAGGGTATAATAATAGTTGGTCTGGGAGGGACACCGAGGAGGGATCTAAAAAGACTTTGAAGTAAAAAGTCTTTTTTTTTTGGGTAATTAAGATAAAGAATCTTGTCATTATCGATTGTGATTCTCTCATCATTAACAAGAACCTTCAACCATCCTTGAAACTAATGAGCTCCTCCAATTTCTCTATCAAGCTAGTATCTCAGTTGTTGAGGTTCGAGTCAGAAGTACGATTTCCCAATAACCTATGAATTGTGACTTGAAGATTTTTTGCCGGAAACCATCACTTCCTACATCAGCGAGGGTTAGTAGGGAAGTTAATTAGTGGGTTAAACAACCAAAGGGGGTTCGATATCTCTCCATAGACTCGAACCCTAAACCTCCCTTTGACAGACAAGGGATACAATCAGATGGGCTATCAGTCACATTTAAGATTTGTCCTTAATCTTCCTCATATTCCATCTTAATCATTGACTATCGGAGATAGCTATTTGGTGTAGAATCTTTCCATTTTAAGATTTGATGCTTGTGAGCCTGTTCTTTTGTCGGTTGGTTTACAAACTCTATCTCATGATTCCAATAATGTAAAGTCTCCGACGAGAATAGAAATTCTTCCTGTACATCACGGCCTAATAGTGAAGAATCTCAAGACTATGCGAATCATGGCCTTTGGGACAATGTTTCGAAGGATAGAGGTCATCATGTGGCTAGGTCAACCAATCGCAAGATGAGGAATCTCAGGGTGGATTAGGACAACTAGGAACAACAATTATGATGATGGACGTCGCCACACGGCTAGTCAAACCAAGCGCAGATCTTGTAAGCAAAAATCAAGACCAAAGAACCTTGGCAATGTACCAAATGCTCACGCCTTCCGAAAAATATACAAGAACTAAGTGCAAACAATCCCATCCTCATATCTTCCGAGCACCGTAGCCCCATGTGCTTCATTAATATTCTTTATCTGTAATGGTGTTTTCCTGATGCTAGAATGGACGGGGTTTATTTCTTCTTGTGTGCTATGTGTTATTTTTTGCAATCCTATTGGGGTTCGCATATTGGTTGTTTTGTTGTTTATTTCTTCTTGTGTGCTATTGCCAACGTGAAATCGGAGCCATTGATTGCTGAGATCAACATCTCGGATGTTGGCTAATGCTGCACTTTAGGGCCGGCCTACAACACTCCCGGATCCAACCAAACACGATCCGATCTCGAGTAGCTTGAATTTTTTGTATATCGTACTCCAAACGAGCCGAGAAGTAGCTTGTCCAAGTCTGGTTTGAAACCTTAACGAGCTTCAAAAGGATGTTCAAGCTTCATTTATTTATGTATGAAATCAATCTTAAACATGTTAGAAACTTGGTTTCAAAATACTGAAAATAAATAAACAAAATGGATAATTTAAAACACAAATTGATCCAATAGTAAACCTACCGAACCAATTTCAGTACACCAAAATAGAGGTGAGTATTGGATACTCTATCCTTAAAGCAAATTCGGTGCTGATGGAATACTCGGACATCTGCTTCCTAGAACCACCCGATTTTCGCCAAATGGAAGTGGCACTCCAATCTGTTTGGTAGGCGAACCAGAAAACTATGCAGAACTCTCAAAATGTTTGATGTATGAATGCGTTATTCAATGCAGAATTTTTTCGTGAATGAAATGAGGGAAGAAGAGTCTTATTTATAGATAAATAGGCAACCGGACGGAGATGTACGAATCCATTCGAAATCGTACAAACGTGACTGGTCGGAAACGATCAGTTGTGTTGGAAACGATCATCTGCTACTGGTGATAAGCCCCCAATATTGTACATAACTGGGGCTTACCGTACTCATTTATCACACACAAGCACGCGATTTCGCGCCTTATATGTTTGATTTGTGCGTCGTAGTGTTTTTGCCAAGTTACAGGTTGAACGCGTGAAATAAACGCATTTTGAGCACATTGAGAACCGTGCCACGTTTACACGGGTCAAGCGCCCCATGGTTTGCCACCACCGGGCCTCAAGAGCCAAGAAATGAAGACTCGGCTAAGGCCCAGGAAGTCGTAGAGCCACAAAGCCAAGCCGGAAGGCTAAAGCCGTGTCTCACTCTCTCAAAAACTCCCGGTGGAGTCCGGGAGTGAACGAGCACTCAAGTGACCAAGGAACACCTCCCCCGAGGGTCGCACAACTCATTTAAGTCCATTGGAGGAAGTCCGGAAGTGCGCAATTCAACGGGAGGGATCAAAAAAGTCAAATTCAAGTCAAGATAATTCCGGACCTATCCGGAATTATTCTGGACCGATCCAGAATTGCCCAAAAATTTCCAGACGATTCCGGACCTATCCGGAATTATTTTGGACCGATCCAGAATTGCCCAAAAATTTCCAGACAATTCTGGACCGATCCGGAATAATTCTGGACCGGTCCAGAAGTACCCCGGGCACCATTTTTCAAGCTCTTTTTGTACTTTCTTTTTATGGAAATTTTTAGTTGTTGTGAGGACTTTATTAGATATTATGTAGAGAGAGAAAATGATGATAAAATGGTCTCTCCTCTCTCCTTCTCTAGGACTTCTTCTTTATTTTCTTTCTTAGTTTTTGGCTCCTCCCTCTCTCCTCCATTGGAGAGAGTTTAAGCTCTCTCTCTCTCTAGTTTTTCTCAAGTAAGTCTTCATTTTCCTTTAATTTCTTGTTGTTTAATGTTGTAGTTACTCGTTGGATCTCTATATAAATCAAGTTTGTTTACGTTTTTATTGGTTAATTCGTTTTCTTATTTTTCTAGCTATTTCCTTTGAAAACTCTTGTTCTTATTAGTTGTTTGATTAATTCTCAAGTGTTAATGTTGTAGGCAAACCTAGGATTAATCATAAAAATCAGTTTTTAGAGTTATTAAACATGTTTTTAGTTTTCTTCCAATTCATAGGCTTAATTTCTAGCATAATGTGTGAGTAGTTTTAATAGGCTTAGTCATGGGGTGATTAACACTCCATGACTTGGGTTTAATCCGTCCATCTCGTGTATAAGGCATACATCGCTTGTTTACCGAAAATTTGGGGTTTCACTTTTTATGTACCAAAGAGTGGGTTTGTTAATCCTTTTGATCACCCGTAGCCAAGAGCTTGACTACTTGGCACGTGTGATGCTTTGGGCGATGTCAACTCATCCGTTTGCAAAATGTCATGAAAACCCCTAATCTTTGGTAAACACATTTTTCTAGTAAAGGTTTTAAACTCTAAATTTTCCGTTCGGGGGCATTTAACGATGCCCCGAGCCGGTTATTAAGAGGGGATAGATTAACCCGAGTCATGGTCGTTAAATACCCATAGACTTTGCCTTAGCTTAATTTGTTGTTTTTAATCTCCGAGTCGTTCTCGAAGTCGAGAGAATTCCACCAATCAAATCACAATCTAAGTTTGCCGCTTCAAGGCCGAAAACCTACACTTGCAAGACAACTCTCACGCCGGGTGTGTTCGGTCCCTGTGGATTCGACCCGGTCTTACCGGTTATTATGCTATGCGATACCTAGCCCTACGCTTGGGGCGACATCATCTACGATACAATCCAAGGTCGCAAGCAACTGGTCAAAAGCGATCGATTGCGACTGGTCAGAGACATCCGCTATTGGTTCACGAGAATAGGTGCGCACATAGGAAATGGAAAACATTTCGGGAATAAGAGGAAAAATAAAATAGGTTGATTGTTGGGCCAAACTAAATTTCTGTAAAAAGAATATAAGCTAATTGGGCCAAGCCCATTTTATCTTATTGACCCAACCCAACCCAACTCGGCCCGGTCGGACGGGTGGTGGCACCATGCGCGTGTGGTATATGGGCCAAAGTCCATTTTGTCCGTTCCCTCTCCCCCCTACAAAAGTTGTATGACCCAAAGAGCCAAACCCTTAATACTCAACTTTGGTTACATATAGCCAATGAACTTGTTATCCCACACCAATGTGGGACTAACAATTTTCCCCCTTCTACCAAAATTCATGTAGGCACTTTCAAGATCAATTTCTCATTCACCTTACCTTGATTTTAGCTAAGCAAGGGTTCGTTCTTAATCTCCTAACCAAAAGGAACAGAACAGTATGTGGGTCTGTCCACATGGTCATGTGGGACCCACTAAAATAATAGCTAAAAATGGAATAAAATTAAGTTTTTTTTCACAACAATAGCCCACATAAATGAAATTGACAGGATAGACAGTGCTATGCAGATGCAAATTTTTTAGAGTTACAATAGGAAATCTCCTGCATGGAGTTAGGTAGCTTTTGGCTTTATACCTCGCCTTGTGAATAACTACCGGACTTACTAGCTAACCATTGAACGCGGTGTCTTAAACTGTTCAGCTGTTTGTGTAAGCCAAGACAATAGTCAACACACAGGATCAATCCAAACATAGTTTGGTTCTTACGGTTGTACTCTTTGCGGCCCTGAGACACTCTTGGTCTTCATGAATGTTTGTAGAGAATTCTGCCCGTGACATTATCATAGAAGCGGCCCGTTCGACATTCGTATAGGTGATTCTCAATAAGAGTAACCTGCTATACCCTACTTAGATTTCCAATGTTCAAGAATAATTAAAGGCATTGCCTAACCTTTATACACTGTAGGCATCACTGTTGCTTTATAGGAATGGGCAAAGACATAGGCTCTCAGTGATCATCCTAAGTCTCATATGACTCGGTTGACCCGTTGAACCTTGATCTTGGGATCTCTAGCCAACTAGGTTGGGTTGCCGTTATAGAGACTTTTACGCTTTGGGCCTAAGCCCCATTCCCCTCGATGATCTAACAACAACTCTCTTGATAACCCTTTGGTTAGCGGATCCGCGATATTATCCTTTGATTTTACATAATTAATTATGATAATTCCATTGGAGAGTAATTACTTAACGGTGTTATGTAATCGACGTATGTATCGAAACTTCCCATTATACATACAATTCTGAGCTCTGCCAATTGCCGATTGACTATCACAATGTATGTAAATTGGTGGTGCTGGTTTAGACCAATTCAGAATATCTTTCAAGAAATGACGAAGCCGCTTAGCTTCCTCACCAGTTTTGTCCAAAGCTATAAACTTACATTCCGTCATGGATCGTGCAATGCACATTTGCTTGGTGGATTTCTAAGACACAGCTCCACCACCTAATGTAAACGGAGTAGGATTTCCAGTTTGCATCACTATATCCTTCTAATACTGCTGGATACCGAGTATGGTGCAGTCCATAATCAATGGTATGCCCTAGATATCTAAGCACCCTGATTATAGCCATCCAATGATCCTTCCCTGGATTGCTCGTATACTTACTTAGTTTGCTAACTGAGTAGGCTATATCTGGCCTTGTACAATTCATCAGGTAAATTAAACTGTCTATAATCCGCGCATATCTCAATCGGTTAACGCTCTGACCGGTATACTTGTATGGATGCAATGTTAAGTCTATTGGTGTTTTGGCTATATTGACGCCGTCCTGATTAAACCTCTATAGTATTTTCTCAATATAATGTTTTTGAGACAAAATATATCCCTCGGGACTTCTAGTAATGTTGACTCCTAAGATGACATCTGCCAAACCACATCCTTCATGTCAAACTTGGAATTCAACATTTTCTTTGTAGATTTTATAATCTCACTATTGCTCCCAAGAATGAGCATATCATCTACATACAGGCAAATAATGACATAGCTACTACCGTTGTATTTGACAAACACACATTTTTTTGTCACATTCATTGATTCGGAAACCATTTGAAATCATAACATTGTCAAACTTCTCATGTTGCTGTTTTGGAGCTTGTTTCAACTATATAATGATTTGACAAGCTTGCAAACTTTCTCCGTTTGTGTTAGAACTTTAAACCCTTCAAGTCGTTCCATAGAGATCTCTTCATCTAGATCATCATTTAGGAAGGCAGTTTTCACATCCATTTGATGAATCTCTAGATTGTTTAATGCCGCAAAGGCAATTAACATTCTTGTAGGTATCAAAGTAGTCAAGACTTTTCATTTGTCTATAACCTTTGACTACAAGTCTCGCTTTGTACTTGTCAATTGATCCATCTGCCTTCATTTTTTGTTTGAATATCCACCGTATCCTAGAAGTTTGCAACCTTGAGGGAGATCTGTAAGTTCCCAAGTATGATTTTGTTGTATGGATTCAATTTCACTATTTATGGCTTCTTTCCATAAACGGGCCTCGGATAATGACGTCGCCTCTTTATAACTTTGGGGTTCAGCTTCTAACATATATGTCAAAAAATCTAGTCAGAAGGATGTAAAGACCCGCAAATTTGTGTTAAATAAAATAAAGATGTGGAATATGATTTTTTTTAGCTACGTGGATGATACTAGCTTACCTGTTGCGGTGGTGGGACTTAAACCAATCTAATGACGTCACTCGGGATCGCATCGTAATGTGTGCCTAATTTTTAAATTTTTTTAGACGATTCTGAGCACACAGTGACGTTGCCCACGATTTTCTAAGTCAGTATGAATATTTTGGTATTTTTTCTGAAATCGAAACTCGGACAGTTTGTACACCTCTCGGAGTAAATTGTACTGCATTATATCACATCGTGCTTCGCGCCCACCCATGCCATGTTTCCCACGCCTGCCCCCCACCACTACACCTACTCCATCACTTTCCCATTTTATGTCTGGAAAAAAAAAATAAGAGAGAAGAAGAGAAGAAGAAAGAAAGGAGAAGAAAAAGAAGAGAAGGATCTACTAGAAAGGGAGGTCTTCTCCAAATCTCCAGATATCCAATGGGCTTGCTGCAGAAGTGTTGATGTTGCTGCCCGATGGTCCATCACAAGAAATCTTTGGAAGGCTACTACAACCAGTGCTGCTGCAGCAGTTTGTCATACTACAGAGCTGCTGGCCATTACTTGGGGAGGATCTTGCTAATACTACAGGTAATCATACATTTTTACTTGAACTTCATGTTAATCTATAGCAAGGGCTGTTGCTATAGATACTTGTTTGCTTGCTTGCATTTGGATTATGCTCATTTAGTGGGTTGCAAGGGCTGTTGCAACCTACATTTTTACTTGCTTGCAATTGAACCTTCATGTTAAACTATAGCAAGGGATGTTGCTATAGATTCTTGCTTACTTATCTGTTATTAGAGCTTTCATTTGTTCATTGTATTCGTTGGGAACTTGCTGTGTTACTTACCTGTTTCAAAGGAGACGCTGCCCAATTTTCCAGAAATCCAGTGGACATGATTGTTAATTTGCTTAGAGTTGTTTGGTATCATCTGGACTACTGTGTGTCTGATCAGCATCCACGATGTTGAGATTTCTGGCCTAGCCTTGGGGGGCTGTCCCATGGCATGTATTAGTCCCTTCTGGGAGGGGGCATTTCCTCCCTACACTAGCCTGTTACACCTACTGTTAGGCCACCTTTTCTAGCAGTAGTTGGAAGATCAAGAGTTTTGAAAGAGTTTCTAGTCTTCTTTTAAGTCATCATTTTGCGGCTTGTTTTGTATGAAACTCTGTATTTATGGGCTGCCAATCTCTGGGCAGACATCTGATTTTCTGGGATAGTAAATAGCAGCCATTATGCTGCTCAAATTCCTCCAAAACCACCTCTGTTGCTGCAGAAGCAGCAGCTACTAACAACAGTTTGCAGCAGCATGCAGCAGATCAGTGCTGCAGTTGATGCATGCAAGTCCCATCCCAAGCATCAAGTACCATAAGCAAGCTTCAAGCATCAAGTTTCATGTCCAAGTTGTATGTTCTAGGTCCTATTCCAAGTTACTCCAAGTCATATTCCAAGTTTCATGTTCAAGCTTCAAGTCTCATGTTCAAACTTCAACTCCAAGACTTTACGTCCATGCAGCCCCAAGTCACATCTGCAGTTCCAAATCTCATGTTCAAGCTTCAAGCTTCAAGCATCAAGCATCAAATTTTAATTTCAAACAGTCCAAGTTGTTGCATCAATGTGCTATTTGTTTGTTTCTTAATCATCTATCTAGAAGGTTAGGAAACATTCTAATTTATCACTCTAGATACTTGTAGCCAATTGGCGTAGGTTCTTCCTTCTTTATATTGTTCTTTGTTTTATTTTGTCCTCCTGGGGTATGCCCCTTGTAGGCTGTAAATTCGGTTAGCCCCTTTTTATTTCAAGCTCATTTACCCAAAAAAAAAAAAAGAAGAGAAGGAGGAGGAAGAGAGAGAGGGAGGCGTCCGACCATCTCCACCACTATGTCCGATCCTCACCTCCATTCCCCAAGCTCCACCTCCATATGTATGCCTCTTCTCTCTTTCGTTTTTGTTGATTTTGTTGTACAAATTCGTGTATATGTACTGATATGAACAGTAGTTTCATTACAGCAAACTGGGTCTTGGTTTTTGGTCGATTTCCCATTCGTAAACTGTTAATTAGGTTTTAGTTCCTTCATATGATTTAAATTTAACTCAGAGACCTTTCTTTTGCCGCTGGAATCACTCAAATCCATCGAGTATTCGATTTGTTATGAATTTTTGAAAATCGGGTCTGCAATATGGAAATCTGCTCTCTGGCATATTCGCGTAGTCTTGGTATTCGGTTGTTTTCTCATCTTTGAAGTACAAATTAGACTTTGTTCCCTTCTGGGATTTTGAATTAAATTTCAATACGAAACGTTTGGCACAAGAATCACTCAAAAACATTAAGATCTCAATTTATGGTGATTTTTCAAAGTCAGGCTGTCAAGTTTTATCCGTTTTTCCTGCAGACACTGTTTTGGCCGATTTATTTGATATTTTTCCAGAACTAGAAAATTTCCGAACATTTTACAGAAGCTACCCATGGATGTTCTTTGTGTTGTGTAAAAATTTCAGAGGCTAATTCAAATTACAAAAAATATGAAAATTCGTACACCAAACTGCTGTTAGGTTCGTGTTTGTGTAGACAGCACTGTCATGTCTTGGAAAGACAGTCATAACGTCTAGCGTGGGTATCCGATTGGTACGCTGTCTTTTGATTATGACACTAGACTCGTATACCTATGAAATGATGTATGGGACGTGCTTTAATTATTTCCAGAAAATATCAGTTTTTCATTTGAAATTGATGTGTCGGCTGAAATTAGGCATAGGATGCGTCACAGACACATGAAAGCTTGGAGCTTGAGTTTCAGAAGTTGGGGTTTTGCTCAAAACCCAGTCAAGTGGGGATTTCTCTCCTCTCTCTATATATCTATGTGTTTAGATATTAAACTCTTGGTTTCTACATACGATTTTCGTAGATGTTGTTGTGCCGTGAAATTTCTAATTTATGGCTTAAACCAAAATTGGGGCTTTTGTGATATTCATTTGTATATGTTATATTGCTTTCCTAGTAATGAAATTGGGATATTTATGAGTGTATTTGAGGCATGGATTGATGGAGATGCTTACGGTCTTGACCTGTGATGAAATTACGAAAATGCCCTTAATCGAACGAGTTTGGGAAGGTTAGACATGTTGGAGTTCTTGATAAGTGAAACTGTTGGTGGGTTGTTTTGAGTGTATAATCTTTTAGTCTTTTCCATTCCTTAATTGAGTTGTTGGCTTGTGGAGTAAGATATGTTGTGTTGTTTGTTGTGGTGTGTTGTTGGTTGCGTGTTATTGTTATATGTTGCTTGTTGTGTGTGGTTGTTTATGTGTTGTTTGTTGTGTATTATTTCTTTCATTCCTTAGTTGATTTGATTGTGTTTGTGGAGTTGGGAATTGTGTAGTATTCGTTGTACATTTTATGAAAGGTGTCTCGATATTGAGGAAATATCTATCGAAGAAATTAAAATGCGTGGTTATGTTGAGAAACTAGACTCTTTGGGTGTGATGAGAAGTAAGAGGAGTTGATTGTTAGAGAAAAGACTGGGACAAAGTCGTGGTGATCCTAAGGTGGTGTTGAAATGGAAATTAAGTGGTAAAGAGTACCTCCGATCGGTTTGAAACTTCAAGCGTGGTTATGTATATGTGGTATCGTGTATGCGCGAGGGTGTATTTGTGTGTGTGTATATGTATGTGTATGTATGTGTGTGACGAGACATGCATTTTAAGAAAGAATGACTTTTAAAATTGGGCTTATGCATTGTAGGTTCACTCACAAGCATGGTGCACTGCATATATATATAGAGTTTGTGTCAGGGATTTTTCTACTGGGCTAGTGTAGCTCAACCTATCAATTTTCAGGTATTCGATGAGGAGCATGGCGTGAAGTGCATTGGGAGTGCATGGAATCTTTTGAAGACATCATTGATCATTGTTTCTTATTGAAACTTAGTAGGTACTCATTTGGGAGATGATCATGTATATTTTTTTAAACTAAGATGGGTTTGTAACCTTATTTTTTTATTTTTTTTAAAATATTGTTTGGAAGAATGTAATCAATTTATCTTTTAAATTCATGTCTTTCCAAAGGGAGACGGGTACCTTTTTTTTAGAAGAAGCGTTGTGGTGAGATAAAAGAAAAAAATGTATGAAGTATGCACATTTTTATTTCTAAAAATGTTTACTTTTTATTGTTATAAAATCGAGGGCGTGACATAAACATAACAATATCTTGTGCAATCGTCAATAAAAGTAACGAAGTACTTATTTCCACCGCAAATTTTATGAAACTTTAAGTCACACAAATCTATATGAATTAGTCCAAAGCAGTTATGTACTTCTTTCAACCTTTTGAAAGGAGTTCCTTGTCATTTTAGCCTCTACACACACTTCACATTTATGACTAGAGTTTATGCTAAATTTGGTATACAATCTGAATCTATCAAATGTCTCAAAGTACCAAAATTAACATGTCACAATCTACCATGCCATAAATCAGAAAACTCAATCATATAAGCAAAAGTTGTGTTCATTTCATTGATACCCGGAGAGTCCAAAACCTTAGTCAGTACATTCATTTTGAACAAACCGTTAACCATGTAACCCCTACCCACATACACTCTTTGTTTTTTCAGTGCAATCTTATCATCCTGGAAAACCAAGCAAAAGCCATTTTTTACCAAAAGCAAGCCAGAAATCAGATTCTAGCAATTCTCTGGCATATGCATCATATCCTTGAGAGTCACCTCTTTTTCAGAAGTCATTTTCAGAACCACATTTGCAAGTCCTTCAACCTTGGAAGTCGAGGAGTTTCCCATGAAGAGTTGTTCGCCAGAATCTACCGGTTTATAGGTGGTGAACATCTTCTTGTCGTCGCACACATGACGAGTAGCGAGTATCCACAAACCACTCCTTAGAATTAGATCCCACCATGTTTACTTCTGAAACCACAACAGAGAGACTCACTTCTCCAACATCATCGGAGAGAATCTCCATTTCAGTCATATTGGCCTGTGCTGGTATCTTGCTATGGCATTTAGCATCCCGATGGCCCTGTTTGTTACAAACAAAGCACTTCCCAGTAAACTTGTGCTTTCCATCGAACTTAGCCTTTTTGCCCACCCCTCATCGGGACCGAGGTCAATACCCGGATTCTTCTTCTTGTTGCTCTTTTTCTATTTGCTAGCCTCGCCCTCTTGTTCAACCATGTTGGTCTTAGCTACATACTGATTTACAATTCTCTTGTCCAAATTCAGAGTACTCTCTTCCATTCTCAGATGTACAATCAAATATTCCAAGTTCATCTATTTGCGCTTGTGCTTCATTTGCTTCTTGAAATCCTTTTAGAGAGGCGGCAGTTTCCAAATGATAGAAGCCACTTGGAACGATTCACGCAAGATCATCCCCTTCAGTATGAATCTCATGAAGTATAATGTGGAGTTCTTGGACCTGACTCATAACGGACTTCGAGTCAACCATCTTGTAATCAAAGAACCTACCCACAACAAACTTCTTCAGACTGGCGTCTTTTGATATATACTTTTTCTCCAAGGTAAGCCAGAGTTCCTTGGCACTTTTGACTGAATAGTACATGTTGTCCAATCCATTAAGAATTTAGTTGCAGCATAAAAAATTGGAGTTCTTCTAATCATCATAGGCAATACAGACATGAGTATCCATCTCATTCTCCACCACAGTGGGGGCATCTTCAGATAGAATCCTTGCTAAACGGAGAGTCGTAAGATAGAATAACATCTTTTGTTGCCACCTTCAGAACTCCGTTCCATTGAATCAAAAGTGTTGTGGTGTAAAGCAATTAAACTAAATGCCAAACTTGAAAGAACCAAAAACTAATAAGAAAAACAAAAATTACAGTAAATAATCCAAAAGGTTTTATGCCGACAACTAAATGGTTATTAACTGATTATAATACAAACGGACTAAGTTTTCCTTTTAGGCCACTTCGAGAACAAGAAAAGATCCTTATTGACTTCAATACTAGAAATCAATAAAATATAACTTTTAGTGTAATCGGCAGATTGAGAATGCTTAGTCAGTAATAATCCAACAAAACCCACGGACCAGATTCAAACCCAAGTTAAAAATTACAGCAACTTTAAGACACGAAATTGTCTCAAGCGTTTTACCACTACAAGAATCATAAACTAGAAAACCAGCAAAGAAACCTTCATTTATCGATCAAAATTTGTTAGACCAAACCAATTTCAGTACACCGGGAATTGGCAATAGACGAATCGAGGCAAGTATTGGATACTCTGTCCTTAAAGAAAATTCGCCCTCTACATTGGTGTTGATGGATTACCGGATGTCTGCGATTTTCTCCAAACAGAAGTAGCACTTCAATCTGTTCGATAGGTGAACCAGAAAACTACACAGAACTCTCGAAATGTTTGATGTATGAATGGGCTATGTAATGCAGATTTTTTTTTTCGTGAATGAAAGAGAGAAGAGAGTTCTATTTATAGATAAATAGGCACCCGAACGGAGAGGTACGAATCCATTTGGAATCGTATGGACGTGACTGGTCGGTTGCGACTAGTCAGAGACATCCGCTACTTGTTCATGCAAACAGGTGCGCACACAGGAAATGGAAAACGTTTCGGGGAGAAACGAAAAAATAAAATCAACCCGTCCCAGTCGATGGCGCGCATGGTATGTGGGCCAAAGCCCACTTTGTCCATGCCCTCTCCTCCTACAAAAGTTGCATGACCCAAAGGGCCAAATCCTTATGCTCAACTTGTGCTACATATAGCCAATGAACTTGTTATCCCACACCAATGTGGGACCAATAATTTTTTCTCTTCTACCAAAATTAGTGTAGGCACTTTTAAGGTCAATTTTTTATTCACCTTAACTTAATTTAGCCAACCAAGGGTTTGTTCTTAATCTCCTGACCAAGAAAAACACGACGAAATGTGGGTCCATCCTTGTGAACGTATGGGACCCACTAAAATAATAGCCCAAAACTAAATAAAATCAAGTCCTTGAACTTGAACTCGAGTAGCTTGATTAGAGCATCTCTAGTGCACTACCTAAAAAATGCTCCATAAAGTGTATACCTAAGCACATGTGGGACCCTATTTTGTTTGCTAAGAATTTAGTTAGCTAGCTAACTAGAAATGCATTTTAATGAGACTCCCTAAAAATATTTATTATCCCTAAAAAGTTTCTTTCTCTCTCCCCTTGAAGTCATTATATCTCTCCTCTTTCTCTCTCCTCCTTCCCTTCTCTTTCTCTCTCCTCTTTCTCTCTCTCCAAATTTAGGTAGTTATTTAAGGCACTTTAGATAGTATGAGGTGCCACCTAAAATTTCACGAGAACCAATTTTTGTGTACTAAAAATTAATTTTTGAATTTTTCTTAGCTAATTAGTTATAACACTTTAGAAAACTCTTTTAGACAGAGCGCTAGAGATTACGGCCTAAAGAATTTCCCCGAGAATACGACTATCGTAAATGGGGTGCATATATAGTACGAACACGATAATTTACATCGAGGAGAGAACAACTTTCAGGCCTCTTTGCTCCTGCCAAGGTTTCGTCGTGCTTCTCGCTATCGTTATCCTCTCTCTCTCTCTCCTCCTTCCCTATCTAAAACCCTTGATTTAATCACAGGTTTTTAGCCACTCTCTGTTTGGACTATTGAGCAGTAAAATAGGAAATAAGTAAGAAATTAATGGCGTCTGCGCCCGCTAATCTGTGGGTGTTGGTTGGATTGGGTTTGGCTGGAATTCTGATAATGACGAAGAAGCTGAAGAAGAAAGTGGTCAAACAAGACTTTGGGGCGTTCGTGTTGAGGTTTCAACTTCTTCCCCCGCCTCAGCCTTCTCCTCCCAAAGCCCCTCACCCTTTGACTGGACTCACTTTCGCAGTCTCAGATGTGTAAGTTGGTAGCCAATATTTCCATTTCTTGATGCTCCGTTTGGTTGCAGATAATTTCTTCAATATCCAAACGACTGAGCATTATATATGTGGCTGTTGGGTTGACAGAATGTTACATGGCTACATGTCCAGTCCTGGAAGTGTCCTTTTTTATTTTGTTCTATGCGTATTTTTGGATTTTTTTTCCCCATTCTTGACTGATTTTTTAGTTTTTTGGGGTGTTGGGGCGAGGCATCTCAATTCTGTGGTTATTCCGATTCATAGTGTGAGTCCCAATTCAGTCATATGAGCTCTGTAGTTATCGTTAACTACTTTGATGGACAAACCATTTAGGGTATGTTTGTGACTGTCTCTGTGTCATGAATTCTTGGATGGGTTTGCTGAAGAAAAGGAAAATCACAGGCTGATTAAAGGGCTTTATATTACATCTTCACTTAATTATTTTGCTATCTTACTACGCACCTTTTACTTTCCCTCCATAACTCCCTCGATAAATCCCTCACGCAAACACAGTCTTACGTAAAGTACTGTGCCTACAAAGAAGATGCAAAATCAGTAGTTTTTCACACAAACCTCCCGTTTAAAGCACTTCAAGCTTGGATGTGGCGTTTGTTGGAGACTTTCTTGGCATTTACTGATGAGGGGTGAGTTTCGTGGTAACAGTTCCATGCTATATTCACTAAAGTGGAGGTTTATCTTCAGTTTCTGACGCATCAATATCCAAACTTTAGGAAGTGCAGTCTTGGTTAGAGAGGATCCATAATTAGATATAGCATATTGGTTCCGGGATAAGTAGTCTTATAGGAAATTTAATGTGTTTTACAAGTATGAAACATAGTTGTCAAATTGCGAATCTAATCGAGAACCGGATTGACCCTTTTTTGAATCGTGAATCGAATTGAATCATGAATTGTAATGATTTGGTCTAAGTTTCAAAAAAATGTGTCTATGCACTTGTACAATAAAGATACATTGTAACATCGACAAATTTAAGCTTATATCAGTATTGAAGTTTTTTTCTACCATAAACTGATGATTGCATGGTCTAATAGGAAAAAGTAGATATTTGTAGATGAAACTAAATACTATAATAAAATGGATATATGCATAAAGATCTAAATATTCATTGTAAAAATGAAAGCTTGGCCTAAAAACAAATAACAATAAAAGTTTGTAGCCTAATAGGTACAAACTAGTTCATATGGCAAAATTAAGGTAAAACTGCTAAAGTGAATTCACAGTAGTCGAATGTAGCAATTGTGAGAAACCTCGATTCACTTATAGATTCGTATCGTTTTTGCATGAATCATGAAGCGAATCGCAAATCGAACCGTGAATTGTATGATTCACCACCAATTCTAGGTAAACCTCGATTCACCTATAGATTCGTGTCGTTTTACTTGAATCGTGCAGTTTTGACAACTATGGTATGAAAATGAACATGATTCATTCAACATATCATATCATACACTGGTTTCCCTGTGAATTGAAAATCTTGGCAATGGTAAGTATAGAATACATTTCTTTTACCGTAGTTTTTGCTTATTGGCGATGGTGTTCGGCCAAATTCCTTTTTTGCCCTTAAAGACAAAAGTCAGAGGTATCTGTTTCCGAAAAGCAAAGAGTGGACTTAACTTAACTCCTGTTAAACTTAAAAGGTCATTTGGCTTCCAAAGGTACCTTAAATTGGGCTTTCTGGCTGGACATTAGCCTCTGAGAGGACCTCGGGTAATTCAGTCACCTTACTCCATAATTGGTCGCGTGGTCAATCTTTTGATACTGCATGAGAGTGTTAAACTGTTAATCCTCTTCTATTTTATTTCTTAATGTGGTAGTTGTACTTTCTTTTTCTTAAGTGATTTTTGGTTCCACCCTACATTTAGTAGTTTTAGCGGGAATAGTGATTCCAAGAGTTGAAATGATTTGAATGCATCTCCATGTTTTCAGTTTTTAACAGGGAAGGAGCATGATTTTGAAAAGACGATCTGCCTGTCTGAAAATCACAGGATTTAATGCCGTGTCATGGAGGAATATGACCTGGGTCTTCTTATTTCTTTGTTGATTTATTGAATAAATGTTGTACTTTGACTGTGTGTCTGGGGAAATTGTTGACAACTTCACATTCTTCTTGGTTCATCAATTTTTTAAAATTTTGTTAGACTTCTAATAATGTTTTGGTAAAGTTTCTGAAGCCCATCACTTTTTGGCATTTCTTGGGACAACACGGTTTCACTATGCCTTAAACGTAACATAGGTTGCCTTGTTATGACATCATTGCAGGATTGTCAACAATTGTTTTCTGTTAACGACTGAAATTTTTATGTACTATGTATGAATTTTATTTGAGTAATTAAGTCCTGAATAGCTAATTCCTGACCTGGGTCCATTAGAATGTTGTAATTTAAGTAAGCTAGTTTTATGAGGCTGCATTTTACATGCGACCTGTCTTGATTCAAAAGAATCAATTAATACATGTGACTAAATCAATATTAGAGTTAAAGCTAACT
Organism: Vaccinium myrtillus; assembly: GCA_016920895.1. Lineage (NCBI taxonomy): Eukaryota > Viridiplantae > Streptophyta > Magnoliopsida > Ericales > Ericaceae > Vaccinium > Vaccinium myrtillus. Next base: position 19,748,897 of record CM029277.1, read on the forward strand.
TTTGGTATGCTTTGCATAGCTAGAACAGTAAATGACTTAATCCTGCCTCCCTTTGGGGTCATATTAGTGGAATGTTCTTGTTTTTCTTGCAGGCGGTTGTGCTAGGCATGTTTTGATATTGAAACCAAAACTGTGGATGTATTAGCTGTTAATGTCTTGAACCTGTCTTCCTTTGCGCTCATATTACTGGAATGTTCTTGTTTGTCATGCGGGCAGTTTTGCTGAGCATTTATTGATATTGTAACCAAACTGTGGTTTTGTTATCTGTCTGATGCATATAAAGCCATTACAGAGCCATAGTTAAATAATTTTAGCACAATTGTAGCCAATAGTGTCTCATTTCTGCACCATAATTCCCTCCTATATTTCCATCAGGGGTGTGATTGTTTATTGTTGGTACTTGATACTTGTAATGCTCTCTTCCATAAGTTAATTATACTACTTTGTGATCCCAAAAAAGCGTACTGTTTTTTTAGCTGATATGATGGTGATTTGGGTTTGATGGTTTTCCAATTAAAATATTGACTATCATTACGCTTGTCTCTCTATTTAGCAGTTCTAATTTCTAGAACTTGTCATACGACTTGTAAATAAGGTAGTTACTAACTTTGATTCCAGATTTGATATCGATGGATTTGTTACTGGGTTTGGCAACCTAGACTGGGAACGGACACATGTGGCTGCTTCTCAAACATCTTCTGTGGTTTCAGCTCTAGTTGAAGGAGGTGCCACGTGTGTTGGGAAGACAGTTGTGGATGAAATGGCTTATAGGTTTGTACTTGGCTCTTCAAGATTTTAATTTTGAATATAGGTGGCAACCGGTCATGAGAACATCGTAAGTGCTTATTTGGTGCTATCAGCTTTGCTTGTGTTCAATCAATGGAATCAACCTCTTACAGAACCCAAGAGTTGATGGAAGAGGGAGCATTTTTACTCTTTAGTAAAAAAATTGTTATACTTATCCTTTAAGAAATAAAAAAAAGAGAAGGGATACATTTCCGGACAAGTGGTATAGTATGTGTTAGAACTAATGCAACTTCTTTTTTCCTGTTAAAATCAGTTCTGGTTATATATAATTACTCAATCGAGTTTGCATGTTTCACTTTCCAGTATCAGTGGGGAAAATAAGAATTACGGTACACCCACCAATCCTACTGCTCCTGCACTAATGCCTGGGGGATCCTCTAGTGGAAGTGCTGTGGCTGTGGCTGCCAATCTCGTTGACTTCTCCTTGGGTAAGCTTCTTACCCACTTCAAGACACATGCTTTTTCCTTCACTCGTGAAGTTGATTCATATTTACTTATCCTCATAAAAATTGTTAGCGAGTTTCTTCCTTTATATCCTCTTTTGTTTGTTTGTTTTATCAACATAGCAAGTCCCGCATCTCACACTCAAACACTTGGGACATGTGCTAGACACATTCTAACGTGACTTATTTTATATTTACTAGACACATTCTAACGTGACTTATTTATTTATTTTTTTGGTACTTCGGAAATGGACTTATTTATATTTTTAGTGTCTTAGTACTGAATATGCTTCTGGGTTCTTGTTATGTTTGCTTGGTCATAAGTAAGATGCTTCTGGGTCTAGAAACAAGACTAAACAAAAAATAATGATGGAGCCGAAAACTAAAATAAAAAAGTATGCTTGGAACCAGGTATTACCATATGAGTAGTCACAACAAGAATATTTTTAAAGGTTAGATATGAACGAATGCAGATCATTAAAATCTTGGGTATTGTGGGATTAGCCCCCTGAAGAAATCGTCTACTGTCTGATATGGGAGTGGAAAAATAATTAAAAAGTGATAAAGGGAAAATGAAAGGCGTGTGCTTTTTTGGGACAAGACCACATATGATAATGCAGCTAATATAAGAGTAGACCACTTCCAAAGTTGTTATAGCATGCTGTTTGAATCTGATTTTCTATGAAACCAAAAAGATGAACATTATGATCATCAGTTCTTGAAACTTGACCCATCCATGACATTTTGTGGACAATTACCTGGTCATTTTTCTAAGGTGAAGAGCTTTTGTATTTTCATCATTATTTGAAACCATTTTGGGTGTGCTGGTGATTGTATTTGACATCTGCTTCATTTCGTGGCTTCTTGTGTCAGTTTTGGAAAAAGAATTCCTTATTCTTAGTGTATGACAGGTATTGATACCGACGGTGGTGTCCGAGTACCCGCTGGATATTGTGGTGTGATAGGATTTCGACCATCATACGGGGCTGTGTCTCACACAGGGATTGTTCCTGTTTCGTCAAGTTGTGATACTGTTGGTATGTGTTCAAATTTTCAAATGCCAATCAAACAAAAGGCTTATACTATATTGCATGACTCCCTTGCTCTATTTTCTGATTTAGTTTCATGAATATCACGAAAATTTTTCATTTTCGCACTTGGTATGCCACAAAAGATACCTCTTAGGAGAAGCAGCTACTTCAATACCAAGGAACGAAGAGGACCCATTTTTCATTTCATATTCGTGAAATAGATGCAGTTTCACCTCACTAATGGCAACCATAATCACAGTTTTTAGTAATCATATAATCTACATATAGCTGTAGAAGAATTAACCCAGTTGAAGGACCGTGAATATAAAGATCAGAATGTGTCACTAGGCTGAAAACTATGCTGTAGGGCAACGAATTGCAAACTTTAATACCAAGCTTGAGAGACTGTTTAAGGCTATAAGAGAACGATGAAGACAACAATCAATGGCCGAAGGTTGAGAAACGCCCAAGGATGCATATAAAATGAAGATCTGAAGAATTTAGCAAGAGTCTCGTAGAAGGACGACAGGGGAATGATGCTTCATACATTTTTTCCAAGGTCCAACAGGGGCCATCGATGGCCGATAGGGCCCGTCGAGGTTTTGTCATTATCATGTGTGGGTGTGTTGACGAAGAATAATTTGGTCTTGCTATTAAAACTACGAAAATAGGACAAAACCTAATTGCTGAAAGTACAGAATACGATCCCGGGGCTGCCGAAGGTCTGGACAGGTCCGCAACGGTCGCCGGAGATCTATGAGTGTCGATGGAGGTCACCACGTGCCCGGCGAGGGTTGGTGAAGTCCCATCAATAAAGAGAGAAGCAAGCCAAGTGATGAAAGAGGCAAAACGAAAGGGTCCGGTGAGCGTCGCTGGAGGTTTATGGAGCGTGAGGCGAGAGCTGTAGCAAAGTAGTTTCAGAGCCTGGTGTGGAAGACTGAAGGCTGAAATTGCGGGATGGTGGACTGAAACTGCAAAAGGGATCACTGGGAGTTTGCCGAGGTTTCTTCTTTGGTCTGACTAGGTGCGGTGGGGGTCGGCGATGGTTGGGGGTCCAGATTGTGGGTGCAGATCTGAATGTAATAAGGACTGGGGTTGCAAAACTGAGCCTCAAACTTTTTCAAAAGAGATCGCCGGAGCTGCTAGGGAGGTGGCCAGAGGTTCTAGGATTCTGGCGGGAGGTCATTGGACCTTCTAGGGTTTGGGAAATTCTTGCCGGAGGTTAAACAATGGTTGAGAGGAGATCAATTGATGCCGACGCAGATGAACAAGATCAAAAGACGGAGATCAGAGATTGATCAAGATTGCTAAGAGCCCAAAGCCAAATCTGGCAGCAGCAGCAGCCGGTGCAATAAATAACTATTCTAATGGTGCTCTGATACCTTCCCAAGATACAAAGAGAGAGAGCAATGATGATTGTATGAAAAAAAAAAAAAAACTATATTACAAGAGTAAAATGATGAAGCTATACAGTAACCCAAACAACCTAGACATGTGTAATACTAGAGGACTTGATACAACAACAACAACAATAATAGAACCCATCTAGTCCCCAATCATTGGTGGTATGAGCGGGTGATGATACCTATAAAATACAAGATAAATAATGGTAAACCACAATAGAACCTCCATGTATTATGAAAAAGTGGATATTACCAGAGTAATGATGTAGCTACATTTGCTGACCCTAGCAACCTGCAAATCCTTTTAAGTCTAAAAGACTAGAAACAATCTGGAACTGCATGCCCAACTGTTTTTACAATCTACTATGTCCAAATATACTTTCAGTGACACCACATCTCAACAGAGTTACCAACTGCTCCTAAAAACACCAATTCCACATGGTCACTCTTATTAGGTGCAAGAAAGATTGAAGGAAAAACTTCTTCGAATGTCCATTCATTGGTCTTATGCTTCTTTGTCTTCTTTCCCTTGGCCCAACATTCTCTTCGCGCCTTTGATCATTAACTTTCCGAAGGCCGTATGCCATAATGATCATTTCCGCATTGCAAAGTTGGTCGCCTACTCTAATGATCTATATTCTTAGCTAAGCTTAGCTGCTTTCTGCCTTTACTTCTCTCTTTTCCATCGAGAAAGGAGAAGACGTTTTCTGGAGTTTATTTTTCAGAATAAACCAATCAGTAATGGACAGCTTTAGCAAGGGTGGCGGCTTTCTATGCTTCTTCACCTACTTTTGTGGTCAAGGAATACTACTTACCTGTGCAATGCAGTCACCATAAAGTATATATGTTTGGAATAGATTTAAGGCTCAAAGCTTTTAGGACTTTAAGGTCATTGGACCTTTGTGTCTAAATTTCCTGTATTTTTTAATTTATGTGGATGAGTTTATATTTTGCATTGCCAACAGTCAAAATATGTAAAACATTTTAATTGCTTCTAATGCTGATTCAATGGTTCTCAAATTCTGTTTGCATGTATATTTTTTTTGGTAATGAATTTGAGTTTACAGTGTATAAATCTTTCAGGGTGTTTGTTGACTGTTTTGTTCGTGTATTTGTGCTCCTTTCATTCTGTTGTTTGCACCTTGTTCCTTCTGCTTGTGTCTGCAGTAATTTTCATTAACATCTCTATTGCAGGATGGTTTGCAAAGGATCCCATTATACTACGCCGCGTTGGACATTTGCTGCTGCAAGTCCCCTTTGCTGTTCAACGTAATCCTAGGAATATCATTATAGCTGATGACTGTTTACAATTAATAAAGGTTTCGGTGGATCGGGTTGCTCAGGTGGTAATTAAATCCACTGAAAAGCTATTTGGAAGTATGTTCTTTTGATCTATTCTGATTTGTTGGAAGCTTAGAATTGATTTTTAACGTAATTTTTTACTTCTCCGTATTAGTGCCCATTCATAAATTGTGATAACCTCTTTTTTCAGGACAAGTTCTGAAACATGAGAATCTTGGAGACTATTTGGATGTTAAAGTTCCAAGCTTGAAATCATTTTATAGCAAGAAGTCAAATGGTGAAGTAAATTCTTCTTCAATAAGATTGCTAGCAAATGTCATGCAATTAGTTAAAAGGTTAGATTGGTAATTAGATATTTTGGTATTGTTTGTGGAACTTCTAGATCCTTGAATTCATTAACTGGTATCTCTTTGATCAGCATTGACCTCCTTTTAATCTCGAGGCTCTTGTCACTTTGCTGCTTAGTGGCATTTTAGCTCAGCTTTCGTTGGATTTTATTTGTGCGTTTATCTTTAATAATTCGGTTCTTTTGGCTAAGTTAGATTTACTCTCTTGATTTCGAAGTCTCTTTTTTCTCTTCGGGGTTTCTGTGTTGTTGGGATTTGATTTCATGCCAACACCATAGTTGCTTTCTAGAGAAAGGTAATCTCAAATTTGATGCGAAGGTAATCACAAAACTTGTTTCTCAATCATGTCACGACAACTTTCGTTGGCAATGCCATCAAATCTGTAAGTAAATATCTATTCAATAGGTTCAATGTGTCTACTTCAATTTATGCCGGTTTGACTTGGATCGAGTTGCTGTGGTCGAACACTAGGAATAGGTAACGAGAAAGTCAATCAGGAAGAGATAACGAGAGTGACTGATCGATTGGGTGTTGCTGCCGTGGTTAGAACAGGTACTGTGGTTGATTTGAGGGAGGGAGGGAGGGAGCGCAACTGTTTGACAAAAAAAGAAAAAGGTAACGAAAGAGAAAAAAAAAAGTCAAAGTTCTTGGAACCGCTCTGATACCATGTCGAAAAAATTGAACGATATTTTATTCTTCTCACAAGGAGGAACAATGTATAGACCGAGTACAAAGATAAATAAGTAAAGGAAATAACTCGCAAATCACAGAATTATGCTGCCTACATAATTAGACTGATTACAATTGATTATAATATAGGAGTATTACAAAATATATGACTATTATTTCCAACAATCTTTCTCTCAGCACAGTCGATCAACCAACCCTCGTCGATCGACGTCGCCCCTCACCGACGTCCAACGAGGCTCCTCTGACCACCACGACCACCAGTTCCAGTCTCGTTCAGCCACCATCGATCAGTACAAAAGCCATCATCGACCAAGGTTCTGATTCTTTCAGCCATCCTCGATCTTTGTTGGACCTTGTCAAGCACTGGGAGTCTTCGAAATTCACTGGGTGGCAGTAGAAACTCTCGGTTTACACTCGAACCCTACTGGGTTGCGTTCATTTGTGCTCAAGTCTCTGGTAATCTCTGATATATTCCTTTTTTGGTTTTCTTTTCTCATCATGGGTGATAAAAATAAGAAAACCAACACACCCGAAGCCTCAGAAACCAAAGAAATTGTTATGGATCCTTTTTCGCGTCATTCTCTCACCACAATTGGATTAAATGGATCCAATTATCTGCCATGGTCACGTGCAATAACTCTCTCTGTTGATCCTGCATGGATCCAACATGATTCGTTTATCATGACCTTACTTTGGAATAGTCTTGAACCTGATATTTTCAACAACGTTGCATGCCTTGATAAGTCGAAAGAAGTCTGGGATACTCTACACGAGTTATACTCATCCGATCAAAATCCCTCTCGTATTTATCAGATTTATCATAATATTTTTTCTTTCCAACAAGAAGATCGATCGCTTTATGAGTACTTCTCCATCTTAAAGGGTATGTGAGATGAGTTAAATGTCTACCAACCTCTCACTACAGATTTAAAAGTTCAGCAAAAATACAGAGATGAATTTCGTGTTACCAAATTCTTGTCTGGATTGAAATCAGAACTTGCTCCTCTTAGTCCCCAAATTCTTTCTGCAAAGAAGTTCCCACATTGGTGAGGCCTTTGCTCGTGTTCGACGAGCTGTTCCTTGCTCATCTGGTTTTGAGCATCATACTCCATCTGCCCTAGCCGCTTCATCTTCTGGACATTCGGACACACACACACACACACACACAGACAATATCACACAGTCACAGTAGTTCCTCTGAACGTGGTGGTCGACGTGGGGGGCGTGGTGGTCGTGGCACAAAGAAGTGTACTCATTGTGGTGCAACCAACCACGATGTTGAGTTCTGTTGGAAGCTTCATGGCATGCCGGCTTGGGCTAATCAGGCTACACTTGAGGGGGAGCCATCTGCACTTGCACTTGTCCAAGATTGGGTATGATTCTATGATTCAAAGGGCTAATGGATCATATGACACGTGATTTGTCTCTTTTGACTGATGTTGTCACTCCTTATGTTCCTTCTTATGTTACTATTGTTGATGGTACTAAATTATTGTTCGTGGCATTGGTACTAAATTATGATCCTGAATGGACGTGAGTCCCAAAAGTGAACGAAGTCTCATTCATTGCTCCACAACCATCCAACACTTAATCTGACTGACGACGGAAAGCAGAATATCCCTAAAGGGCCAATGTCTGCGTGTGCGAATGCACTATTACTACTTGTGGCTTCGGCCCCCCCCGCTATTCCTTCCTTCAATTCCTTCCCGCCAAGCCGTCCAACTCTTCCATCAATCAGTGGCATTGTCGTCTTGGGCACCCATCTTTTGCCAGTCTTCGCAAGCTAGTTCCTACTTTACCTAATTCTTCTCCTTTTAATTGTGACACTTGTGAACTCAGTAAACACCGTAGGGTTTCTTTCCCTTTACGGACCGAGTCACCATGTTTAAAACCTTTTGCTTTAGTTCATTAAGATATTTGGGGACCTTTGCGCACTACGAGTTTGTGGTGCTCACTATTTTGTTAAGTTTATTGATGATTTTTCTCGTTTAACTTGGGTGCATCTCCTCGAAGATGAGTCTCAATTATTTTATGTTTTTCCAATGTTTCATGTTGAGATTGTCAATCAGTTTAATGCTAAATTACATATTTTACGAACTGATAATGCCCAAGAATATCTTTCTCATCAATTTAGGCATTTTAATGAGACTCATGGCATTATTGATCAAAATGCTTGTGTCATCACCCCTCAACAAAATGGGGTTGCGGTATGGAAAAATGGGCCAGTTTGAACTCGTGCTCTTATGCTTCACATGAACGTTCCAAAACATTTTTGGGGATATGCTATCCTTATAGCTAACTAACTTATAAATAGAACACCACCTCGGGTTCTGAAAGGCAAAATTCCTTATCAGATCATGTTTCCTGACAAGAATCTTTATATTCTTCACCCAAAACTCTTTGGTTGTGTTCCGTTTGTTCATAATTTCTCTCCTGGTCGTGATAAGCTATTACAAATGTATCTTTCTTGGTTATTCTTGGACACAAAAAGGATACAAGTGTTATAGTCCCTCGTTACGGAAGCACTTCGTGAGTGCTGATGTGACATTTTTTGAGACTATCCCATATTATTCCCTTGAAGGTGCTCAATTACTGCCACCCATGTTGGCGGACCTTGGTCCGTCACCTTGTCTTCCTGAGATTGCCACTCAACAACAGATTACATAGGTCTATATTCGTCGTCCTTCTGCTGCCGCTCCACCCGTTGCTACTACAGATACAACTTCTGTACCCACACCATCTCCTCCCGCGTCTGCGGATCCAGATCTTGATCTTCCTATTGCTCAGCGTAAAGGTATTCGTTCCTGCACTTCCCATCTTATCTCACAGTTTGTGTCGTATCACAATTTGTGTCCTAGGATCGTTTATCTCTTTCTTTTCGCGCTTTTTCTGTGTCTCTGTCCTCTGTTATTGTTCCCAAGTCTTATCAGGAGGCTCTTTCGCATCCTGGATGGCGCTCTGCTATGGAAAAAAAGATGTGCACTTTGTCATTGAATCATACTCAGGCTATTGTTCCCAAGCCTTCTGAAGCTCATATTGTTGGTTGCTGTGGGTGTTCCCTATCAAGTAGAATCTTGATGGTACTATTGATCGATTGAAAGCTAGTCTTGTGGCCAAGGGTTTCACCCAAACTTATGACCTTGGTTATACTGAGACTTTCTCTCCAGTCGCTTAGCTCAATTCTGTTCGAGTTATTATTTCTCTGGCGGCTAATCTTGATTGGCTTCTCCGTGAACTTGATGTCAAGAATGCCTTTTTTACATGGGAATCTGTCTGAAACTGTCTACATGGCTCAACCGCCCAGTTTTGAGTCCAAAGGGGAGTATGTGTGTCATATTTGCAAATCTATATATGGCATCAAACAATCTCCCCGAGCTTGGTTTGATAAGTTTAGCAATTCCGTTGTTTCTCATGGCATGACTCGAAGTCAAGCTGATTACTCAAGAAGACCAACCGTGGTATTGTGATTATTGTGGTCTCTGTGGACAATATAGTCATTACTGGCAGAGTGGCAGTGAGAGTATTGGGATTCAGATATTTTTTTGTCATCTTTGTTCTAGTTTTCTCACGAAGGATCTTGGCAAACTTCGGTATTTTCTTGGCATTGAGGCTGCTCTCTCCAAAGCAAGCATCAGTTGGTCACAAAGGAAGTACACTCTCGGTATCTTGACAGATACATGTTTTATTGGGTCCAACCCAGTAGCCACTTCTATGGAAACTAATCTTGTTAATGCTGATGGTGAACTGATTGATGATCCTGAGATGTATCGGAGACTTGTGGGTAAACTTATTTATCTCACTATTACACGACCTGATATCTCTTTTGCAGTTAGTATCATCAGTCAATTTATGACTCACCCTCGAGTTCCTCATATGGAGGCGGTTGTTCGTATCTTGAAGTATCTTAAGAATGCCCCTGGACGTGGACTTCTTTACAAGTCATTGGGACATCTTCGTTTGAAGGTTATACCGATGCTGACTGGGCAGTTATTGTACCTTTATAGGAGGTAATCTTGTGACGTGGAAAAGTAAGAAACAGTCGGTTGTGGCATGTTCTAGTGTTGAGGCCGAATATCGACTTGTGAGTTAATTTGGTTGCGCACTCTTTTACAAGAATTTGGGATTTTAGAACAGGGTCCTACTCCTCTTTATTGTGATAACTAAGCTGCTATCCACATCGCCAATAATCCAGTCTTTCATGAGAGGACTAAACATATCGAAGTTCATTGTCATCTCATTCGGTCAAAGGTGGAATCTAAAGCTATTACTACTCCCTTTGCCCCTTCAGGCTTTCAACTTGCAGATATATTCACCAAATCACTCCCCAAGACTTCCATTGACTCTATTTGTCGCAAGCTGGGAGTACACGATGTATATGCTCCAGCTTGAGGGAGAGTGTTGGAAAATAATCATATATTTTGTAATATGTTGTAATCAATTGTAATCAGTCTAATTAGGTAGGTAGCATAATTCCGTGATTTGCGAGTTATTTCCTTTCCTTATTTATCTTTGTACTCGGTCTATATATTGTTCCTCCTTGTTAGAAAAATAACATATTGTTCGAATTTTGCGACAGTAATGAATGTGCTGTACATACAGAAACTATATAGAAACTAGAAAAATCATGTAGTCGAACGAGAAGTTGAAAAAAAAGAGCGAGAGGGAAGGGAAAAATTAGAATGCTGTACTGAACAAGAAATTTTGATATGCAGAATAACAAATCACCAAGTAGCGAATCAACACTAAGAGGATGCCCTATAACCTGGCATCATTGCCATTTGCCACTTTCTCTTGTTTCATCTCCCTTTCTCCTCTCTGTCGCACTTAACTTTTACCTATGCCTTCTATCTTTTGGAACAATGTGGAATGGTGGTTGGCCAAATAATGCATGTAAAGGATAACATTAGTTTTTAGGGTAGAGGTTTTTTAAAAATTAAAGATTGCCCACTCACTTTTGGGAAATTGCAAAATACCCCGCTTAACAAATTACTCCCTTGTCGTGATGTGGGCGTTAGGAAATTCAACAGAATCTATTTGGCATCACCAGTGGCGACTCCAGAAGTTCGGAAACGTGGGGTCATTCATAAACGTCAAATACTTTTACCAATTATAAATCAAAGAAAAACATCACAATAATGGCAACTAAAAATCTTATTCCAACAAAAATCACATTTAAAGCTCAACCTAATAAGACAGATCAACATCTCCTTGTCAAAAGAACAAAACGAATTACTAGGCTTTAAACAAACCACACAAATAAGTAACTTTTATGAACTTTTAGGAGTTATCCAGTGGTGTCACCACCAAATTTAGGGGGTTCATTTATGATTTTTTCGAGAATTTCAATATAATAGTAGTATTATTTTTTTTTGCCGCGGGGTCGGCTGATCCCTCTCCACAATGTGGAGTCGCCCCTGGGCATCACCAAATCCTAATTACAATGGACCACATTGTCCTTTTGTAGCTTGTGAAAGGCTACAGAGGCCCATGGTACAGAACTAGATGATTTCAGATAGATTCCGTCCAACTTCCTAGCGACTACTTCATGACAAGGGTGTGATTTATTATGCAATGTGGGTTTTTTGTAGCATCCCAAACTTGGGGGCAATTTGTAATTTTAGGAGAACTCGGGGGTAGTTTTAGTAATTTACCCTAGTTTTTAGTATTTTTTTCTTCTCCATGTTTTTTTGCAAACTATGTTTTTGATCTCCAAAAGCGTTTCCCATCCAATTTTCGATCTTGTCTTCTAATTGTGATGTAGAACGATTATCCACAACTCTCTCCTGCGACTACAATTCTATCGGTACTAGGCCCATACTTTTGCAAGGCTGCAGTATGGTAAAAATATACTCCTATAAGGTTTCAGTATCTGTAAGTGGTAGCAGGATGGTAAGGTTTTGAGACTGTAACTTGGCATATTGAGGATGGTTATGGAGATTTATAAAATAAAAGTGAAGAAAAACTAAGAACAAGAACCATATTTTGTGAGCATCACACCTTGGGTTAGAACTGCCTTGCACAGTCCATAAAATGCTTTAAAGCTCTGGTTGTTCTCCAAAAACCTGAGCTCTGTTGAATTGGATGCATTACATTGCTATACATAGACTTTCAGTGAGCTTTTCCTAATAGGGTGCTTGACCCTTTTTTGTTTCTTCTCTTTTCTCATTGCGAGTAGGATCTCTCCCAATTGGAAACAAGACTTTTAACTTGTAAACCGAGTTAGACACATTCAATTACATGCACAAGTTCTTAAATTACGGGATTAACCTCACCTATTAAACATTACCAAACATACTAAATTTAGTCACAGCCTAAATTATCTTAAACGTGCTACTTAAAAACCGTGGTTATCACTGTCCCACTTGATCCTGAGTGAGTTTAGATTGAAGCAGATCAAATTCCTATCTTAGCTAGTTATTCTATTTTTTTGGTTCATACTGTTCTTATCGTCTGTAATCATTATGTGGTCTTGGACTCATTTATTGGCGCAGACTCTGGAGCTGTAAATAAAGTTTGGATTACCTGAAGTCCAATTGTGTAGGTGGCTGAACTATTAGTATTGCCGTACACTTAGCTCTGACATTGCATGGAATAGTGTTTTATGGCAATTTCATTGTTGAGTGGCTGGAGCTGGAGCCAGTGATGGTTAAGATTTCATGACCAAAGTTAGCACAATATCTCTAGGCTTTGACAGTGGTAGCAGTCACTGTACGCTATATTAGTGGTAGAGATTTTTGGTGGTTCTTTTCTGGATTTGCTGAGGGGTTGACTTGCGAGTGCCTGGGGTAACAAGGATTTATTGATGGCGGTGGTGAGGGTTGGTTTTCAATCTTATTAACCAGCTTTTAAATTGCTGAAATGAATTAGGAGTGCAAAAAGTTAGCGTAAGATGGGAGAAGAGAAGGCGAATACAGAAGGAAAAGGAGAGAACCAACATGTGGCGGTGGTGAGGGTTGGTTATCCGTTGTTTGCTATATTCAATGAACACAAAATAACACAGACATGCAGAAGTACTTAAAATTAATTCCGTCTTCCAGTTACAGTGAAGTTATTTCTCTCTTCCAGTTACAGTGACTTGTCTTCCACCCACCATCAATTCTCTCTGACATCTTCGATTCAAATGGTTGAAAGAAGTATTTCTATGGAGGTCGCTTGCCAAATGAGGTCTGTTCCCTCATTGGCAGGGAATACTTAAGTGTTTTACTTTGTTGCGGTTACCCTTACTACACTTTCAGAGCAGTATAGGAATGCGAGGGAAGTGGTCTTGCCATTTGTTTGTTTTTGAATCTTTTGCCATTCATTTTTAGAATCAGGCTTGACTAAGTTTATTTGAATGTAAAGGGTTTCTTTAACTGTGGAGGTTCCTCTTATTTGCTTATTTTTCGGCGAAAGAAATCTGTTGACATCATACTAAAAAAGAAAGGCCTTATTCAGTGTTAAAGACGCTTATGGCAAGTTCAGCCTTCCCCCTATTTTGTGGATAGGCTGATTCCCATGACAACTAAGTCAACTAACCAAAATTCTTCTTATGACTCAGCACAAATCGGAAAAATTTATTGGAGGACTATACTGTGAATCTTTTTTTGGACCGTGAATCCCTTCTATATTATTTGCTTTTGGTTTTCATCTCATGCAGAACTTAGTTTATGCTATTACATGCAGTTTGTACTGCACGATCCTATGTAATTATGAGAAGACGAAGGCATTATTTATTAAGTTATGATTTGGTAAATTTTGGACTTTTCTGAAGTGTGTTTAACGCTCTTAACACAGGCAGGAGTTTAAATGTAATCATGGAGAGTGGATCAGCTCAGTGAAACCTACATTAGATCCTATTATTGTTGCACAAATACGCGAAAGTTTGGAGATCTCAGATGAGGAGATTGAGAACTTCCGCACAATAAGGAGTGAAATTCGTATAGCCTTGAACTCCCTTCTAAAGGTATGGATTTCCTTTTATGCATGTATTCCTTACCTGTCCTTCCTGAACCAGCTGCCTACACTAGGACCAATAAAAGCTGGAACCTATTCCGAGCCTTTTATCTCTTCTTGTTGTTCTTCCTGATAGGGGTTTCTATGTAGGATTCTGCTTGCGTTCATTCTTCCCAAAGGCATCACTTCAAGCAGAGAATGGTCACGGAAAGCCCTTTTTGTTGATCATGTGGATCTGTTTGAGTTTAACCATTAGAATTCAACTTTTAAACCATACCTCTTCTGTTCTGATCCCATGCCGCATTTCTCTTCCCTGACCTACTCTTCCTTGCTCACATCGAAGTTCATTTTTTGTGGCTTCTAAATCATCTTCTGAGTTTGCACTGTCGGTCGTTTAGCATATCTTGATTCTCAATGTTACCCATCGAATCAACCTGCACTCTTTATATTTACTTGCCCTCTTGTTATTAGGTTGCATGTTATATTCCAGTTTCATTTTATCTGATGCTTTAATCATTAGACCCTTTAGTTATGTTTTTTTTTTTGGCCAAAAAACATGCTAGTTGCGTATCTCTTGAAACAAACACCATGTTTGTAAAATGTGAATCTTCTGCTTGCTTTCACTTATTGAGATTTCTGTATCTCGAGAATGTTTCAGCTAAAGGAAATGGACTATCCATATGTAGAATATTTGTCCAAAATGATGTTCTGGACATCCTTCGCTCACCTGTCATATAACTTGCTTACTCTCTTAGAAACCTTTCCCATTGCGGAACTGGCCTAATTTGCTGTAGATGCCTTCTTGAAGCTTCAATCCTACTTTCGGGTCTGCCCCTATTTGCATGCGCCATCATCTCTTTGAGGGTATGTGAGGAAGCCCATTTTTCAACAGGATCTTCTTGTCTTGGTTTTAGCTTCCCTGCTATCTTCATTAACTTCCCTTGTTCTGACTCCTTGGCTTGAGGTCTCCTCATGGTGTCCTTCCCCTTGAAGGACGTCTGGCTCTTCACGATCTGGAATAAGATCTGATTGGCTGGGTTTTCCCTTTATTGGTGTTCCATGACGTTCCTACATGGACACATAGACTGCTTTATTATGGTGAAGTGCATGGAAATGTGGATATTGACATCATTCTATCGATCTGGGGTTGTGTCTAGTATTCCAGTCATAGTCTTGATGTGACACGCATTCATATCCATAGATCATTGACTAACGCCTGCTGTCTCAATTTCGTTTTGTTGTTTCAATTTTGTTAGTCCAGGTCTGCTATTCGTCATTTCGTCTTATGCTTATTCTTCTCTATGACTGGGACAGGATGATGGAATACTGGTGATCCCGACGATTCCTGACCCTCCTTTGAAACTTGGAGGAAAGGAGATTTTGTTGGAGGACTACTTGAGTCGTGCATTTAGTTTGTTGAGTTTAGCTAGCATGTCAGGCTGCTGTCAGGTGCAATCCTCTCTCTCTTTCCTCTATCCATATATCTGGCTTATATCCAGGAAGCAAAGAACTTATCAGTGTTTATTCTTTTCTTGTTTGTACCTGAAGTTACCTTGGTGGTGATGTTTTCTGAAAGTGTTGTAATGTTAATGTCTACAGATTAGCTTCTTTACGTAACTATGGCCTCATGCTACTCAACATTCCATATTTTTATCTCCATGTTCTTTTTTTCTTTATAGGTCACTGTACCGCTTGGCTTCCATGACAAATACCCAGTTTCCGTGTCCCTTGTAGCTAGGCATGGAGGTGATCGGTTTTTGCTAGATACTGTGCAGACAATGTACTCTTCTCTGCAGGAGCAGGCTGATATAGTTGAGAAGTCCAAATTATCTGCTAAAGTTGTCAGTCAGGAAACATCTGCTGAGATTGCCAAAGAAAAGGTGGACTGTTTGAATTTGCAATTTTCTTTTGGAAGGCGATAAGCATACAAGTTTGTTTCATTTAAGTGCTTATTTTTTTGAACGGTATTTAAGTGCTTATTTAGATTTATATTTATTGTGTAACTTGTATGACTATTGAATGCTCTAAAGGCATTTGGTAATGCATGTTTAGCTACCACGTGAAAGTAAAAAATAGCTTCAGCAAATGTCCAAAGGTGAGGATGGCTTTGATTTTAAGGTAGGGGGAAACTTTTACCCTGAGGTTCAACCTTTACCCTTGGACTCTGAATGTTTTTAAGCAAAATACATCAACACTAGGTGCTAGCTCCCTCCTCATCATTGTAGTCTAGGTTTGCATAGCAAGGGTTGGGAAAACATTAAGCAAATGTTGAATAAGTTTTCAGTTTTGGCAGAGCAAAGGGGACATATGCACGATAATTCAAATTCATGTGTAAGGTCTGGGAAAGCGGATTTGTCTCTCTTTTGTAGCTTGCCTCCAGGGCGCTATTTATTGTGCTACAGTCTAGAATTTAGTATAGCGAGACTCCTTATTTCAATGTATTCCTCTTTATTGGTAATGGATTGTAGGCCTTGGATATTTTTTTGCACTTCACAAGAGGCATCAACCTTAGGATGGGTTGAGGCGATAAGAATGTAGGCAATTCTACATTGAAGTTACGCGAGGTCATGATTTCAATTATAATCTACTCGAGGAAATGAATGCATATAGTCAACTCCACATAGTTGAGACATAACCCGTCTTTTTACTTTTTACTGTTTCTTTTTATATAGGGTAACCAAGCGTTCAAAGATAAACAGTGGCAGAAGGCAATTGGCTTTTATACAGAAGCTATCAGACTCAGTGGCAACAATGCAACCTATTATAGCAATAGGGCTGCAGCTTATCTGGAATTGGGAAGGTACTACTACTACTCTGTGGAAGTTTACTGCCTGGGGTTATGCATCGTTTATGTTTGATGAGTTTTTTTTTTTTGGGTGTTCATTCAGCTTCCTTCAAGCTGAAGCAGATTCTTCTACAGCAATCAATCTTGATAAAAAGGTGACTTCATTTTCACAGATCTACTTTCTTATACAATGATTTGCTGCTTTCTAGTGCTTGTATTAGGTCCCACAAATTTCCTCTCGTATCCAACTGGTTATTTTGCTATGAACATTATGATACTGTGGAAACCTATGGTATGGGGACTCGCATGTCCATTTCGGGGCGGGTGTATATCTAAGGGTTGGACATGTCAAACCTAGAAGTGGCGGATATGCAGATATGAAAAACTTGGGAAAATGAAGGGTCAGGATCAAGCTAGGAGCTCTGATACCAAATGATGCAAATAAAATAAAGGATAGATTTCATTAAGAGAGAGGGAATCCCAAAATGGGATGCAAGGAGCAAAAACTCTCAATATTCTTTAATTTATATATCAAAAACTACCTAATGAGGACTCTAGACACCTATTTATAGACCCACTAGCACAAGGACTAGAAATGACATTACTACCCTTAAATCTACTGCATCAGAAAAGTTTGATCAAAGTTGATAAAAGACAGTTAAAACAGAGAGATAGTTCTTTAAAGGTCTTGGCTAGAGGGGGACGGACGGTCAGTAGGGGCCAGAGGGTCAGCAGGAGCTGAAGAGTCAGCCGGGGCTGGAGGTGTGGCAGGAAGCTTGTACTCTGGAATTCGAGCTCAGTGAAAAAGTCTAAGCAGAGCCTGTACCCCTCCGTGAAAAAGTCTCCTCGGATGTCGGTGACCTGCTTGATATAGATCCTCTTAACCGGCATCTTATGCTTTCTGGTTGACCTCGTCCAGGACTGCTCGGTTTGCCTACTTCCCTGCCATTCTCTTCTCCACTGCCTCCACCTTCGCCTTTGTTGCAGCTGCCTCCTTTGCCTCCTTGGCTGCTTGCCTTGCATCTTCAGTTGCCTTCTTTGTTTCTCCTGCGACACACCTGTCGGCAAGCTGATCGAATTCAGGAGGAAACATACCTGCAGCCGGTGCCAGACCATATTGTCGAGAACCAATGAAGCACGAGTACGGCGAGGTTACGGCAATTTTTCAAATTTTTTTAATAATAATTTTAGTATGCTTCATTAGATATAACGATTATAGCATATTTTAGCAAGATAACAAACGCTAATTCCGTAAGGAAAAACATAGTAGTGGTTTCTCATACAAATAACCAAACAAGTCAATAAGCAGAGGGAATAAGAAGAGATTTCGAGATTGAGAGAGGGGGAGAACAGATTGCACTTACAGCTGCTGCCTGCAGTAACCTGTGTCACCGGAAGAGAGATTGGGAGAGAATGGTTGCAGAAGCAGGTTGTTGAGTGGAGAGAAAGATACAGAGCCTTTGTTTCTAAGCCTAGGTCTGATTGTTTTCTCCTTGCCATATCAATACTAAATTACAAATTAAAATCCACAGTTCTTGAGTTATTCCAGAACCCTTGAATTTTCAAAACCATTAGGAATGATCCCAAACGTATCGAGAAAAGTAACCATTGTCATACCCAAACAGTCAAAAGTACCCAGTACGTTTTTTTTCCGTTGTACGAAACCATTTGCTGAGTACCTGTGCTTTATAGTCGAAGACAGTCTCTTTTTCCTTAGGGATTGCACCCATGTCCTTCGGCAACAACACACCGTTCAGCAGCCCAGGGCCGACTGCTCGGTCCTGAAAGAGGCTATCAGCCATTGTTACTAGTCCACCAGGTGCCACCTGAAGGTCGGCTTCCAAGGCTCCGATCCGGCCTCCTGGCTGGCCGGCTTCCCTGATACCGATCCACCATTTGCCGAGCCACAAGCTGCTTGGACTTGCACTTGCCCTTACTTCGGCATGTCTCCTAGGATTTACATGGGCTGCTTCTCAATTTGAATGTCGGTCCCTTGATGTTTGTTGCTCTCACCATGGATGGTTATGCCTGGTGGAAGAGCCAATGATGAGTCTGCTCAGTTGTCCAAGCTGCGCCTGAGGTGATGCTAAGATTTAGAGGCGTTTGGTGCTTCCTCGGCATTGTGTCCCTGGTCACCCAAGAATGGATCTGGAGTGGCTCGGTCGATCGATTCACGAATTATTCCAAGGGACTGAGAATTGCTTGCCCTGATTTTCTTCTTTTTCCTTGACGGTACTCCCTCATTCGGCTTTTTCAGAGTCTTCTTCAAATATGGTGTGTAGTTCAGTGCGTACCCGAGGACGCTGGGAGCGTCTCTCTTCTCTATTCGTTAAATGGTGTCAACATGCTCTTGGAAAGTTCGGTTGTGGTACAATAGACAACACGTGCACTTGACACAAGGGTGACCGGTCAGATAAATAATCATATATATGGGGAAACAAGTGAGGAGTTAGTGAGCCAAACCAATGGTCCAAAGTTTCCTGGGCTCACTACTAGTTGAGAACAAGGAAGGCTAGCTACTCTCTCCTCTCCTTTTATTTACCCTTTTACCACCCAATTCTATTTACCTTTCTGCCACCCATTTACCTGGCCCATGTTTTTAATTTATTTGCTAGTAAAAAATTGTCTACACCCAATAATAGTAAATTTGTTGGCTTCCATTATTTCAAACAGTTTTTGAAAAAATAATTTTCCCAACAAAATTTTTATAGATACTGATTCGAGGAAACAAGAACTTTATTTGCTGAAAATAAACTTGTACAATCGCGAAACATAACGACAAGCAAGCTAGCACTACATCAAGTAATTAAAAAGAGTTCCCATTAAAGGGAAAAAGTGACTAAGATAGCAAAAATAATGAGTTTGGGTAGATGTTAATAAAAAAAGATATTTGAAAGAAAGCAAAAATAGAGAGTAGGGGTGGAATTCATTGATGAAAAAGTGAATAGGCAAAGTAGATATTGTCATTTTTCTGTACTTTTTGCTAGGTAAAATAAAGAGCAGGGTTCGAGATGATCTAAGTTAATAATTTGTACATGCTAACCACCAATCTAATACAGTTGAGGTCCTTGAGATCCAGTGAAACCTTTTATTTTAGCGCTTCTAATGAGAAATTTCATGCGTTTTGAATTACTTTCATTGACCTTGAATAAATATCTCCTGCACCAAAAAAGAGTACATATCTCCATATTCTTATTTTAGTATTGTATTCATATTTGTTGGAAACAATCTTTAAAAGAGCAGGTGCGTGGGAAATGCATATAATACTAACTTCGTTTCATGCTTGTCATAAGAAATTAAACTGTACCCTTGTTAATCCTACCACCCTCCGAAGCCAAGTGCACTAAGGACTCGTCAATAAAATAAGAGAACATATGGACTTTTTCGAGTTTCTCCTTTTCAGACATGTAAATTTGTGATTTGAATGCATATGGGCTATTTCTCAAAATGAAAAAGAAAATTCTATTGATAAAAAATGGCACAACTCACTGATGTTGGTTATAAAACTTTTGAGAACTCGTCGAATGACCAAAGATATTTTCCTCACGAGCAATTGTATATATAGTCGTAACTAGTTTTCTACCCGTGCTATGCAGAGGCGCTGTTTGAAACATGTGCTTATTTCTAAAGAAAAACAGTTTAGAAATTAGAAGTCAAGCAATATTAAATTGAGTTTATAAATATTTTTAAGTCGGTGAAACAAATTCTCTCCCCAAAATGGCCATTTTATCTTATTTTGCGAAGAATTTGTGTTTTGTAGGGGTCCTGGATTGAATGCGGAATTTGTTACCCATGTTTATTTATGAATTGGTATTTTTTTCTTGTTTAAAACACATTGCAGTCAACCCAGGAAATAAATTTGGATTATTGCTATTTTAAAGCCATTGAATAAGTATCTCCGCATTATAAAAGAAAAGTTGCATGTTTATTTTGCATGCCACTAACTTATTTTCGCGTTTGTTACGCTTTGTGACCCTATGACCCTCTAAAGGCAAGGGCTCTAATGTCTCCTGGGGGAACGCAAACAACTTAAAAATCTTCCCAGACGAATCAAGTGCCCCAACATGCTGTGGAAGTAACGGAACCAAACTCATGAACCTTCATGACCATAGACTCGAGAGAAAGTCCAAATAAACCATCCTTGGCATTCTAGAATAAACAAAACATAGAGAACGTGTCCACTCTAGCATTTAACATTTCTAGCACTTTAGAATAAGATATCCAATCTAGCGCTAGGAGTTCCTAAGGAGGCCCAATCTACTGTCCTGCCTCCGTAGAGAGTACTAAGTTTTTGGTCTTTGTAACTATGTAGATTGGGGATTATATGCTTCTCTATTATGCTTATTTCGCTGTGACCAATTTTCAAAGGAAGATTATATTGTTTCTGGCTTTATTATTTCTTCAGAATGTAAAGGCTTATTTAAGAAGAGGCACAGCTCGGGAGATGCTTGGCTATTACAACGAGGCGATTGAAGGTAAGCCATTTTTTTTTGGCTCTGTCATCCATATCACACCTCCACACATTCATCCGAACAATCATGTTTTGTGGGCCTGTTCTCTATAATTTTATCACAGTTTCTTAGAAACTTGTGTTGTCCTTCATTGCGGATTTACTGGAAAATTGTACTGCTATATGATTACAGAAATGTAATAATTTAGTTGATGCAGAACTGAAATGTAGGAGTTGGATTTGGTGAGTTTTTTTGCAGAAAGATCACCATTCACCAGTTAATTTGCATGTGAATTATTTTGGCCAGTTAATAACTCTGGTCAATCTTGCAGAATTTCTGTCTCACATCCTAAAGTTGGACTTAATGGTCCATTTGCCATGCAGATTTCAGATATGCACTTGTTCTCGAGCCAACAAACAAAAGAGCAGCTCTTTCTGCTGAAAGGTTAAAGAAATTGTTTTAGTAGGTGACAGCGTGGAAGCAAGTTGGGTGGGGGCCCTATAGTTGATAAGTTAAGATTGACATCCATCATGAGAGTCTCGTCTTATGTGAAATCCTCTTCTTTGTTTCCAAAATCTGCGAGTAACTTTTGGCTGATTGGTTGGTACACCGTCGAGCAACTCTGGTTCATTATTTTGTTGTCATAGAGTAAAGCAAGTATAGTCCGAAAATTTTGTATCTCGTGTATTTTTTGCGGTTGGATCGTAATTCTAGCATCGAACTGAGGTTTTCTTGTGGTTAGACTAGTACTTATTTTTCCTGCAACAATAAAATGTGGAAGTAAATTGTAGTATAAGTTGTGATATTCGTGCGAATTAATCATTTGAACGCTCCAAGTCTGCTTTTTAATCCAAATTTCCAAGGAAAGGAAATGGCTGGGAAGTAATGGAATACTATAATTTAGCTTACTCACCACCGTATTGTTTTAGGACCTATGATCTCAATACCGACTCAAGGCAATAATGTTTCGGAAGCTTAAGTGGTTAGGTACTATACTAGGGTATGAGTAGTATCCAGAAATCAGAATATGTATGAATGCTGGATCTCTCGAGTCAGATAATCAGTTTCCTTAATTAAAGCTACTTCTCCTCGGTTATGCCCATCGATACAGTAGCGGACTTTCCTGCGTGGATGAATGGCTTGCTGCCTAGGGAGTCCGGCTCCAGGGAGAGCTTGCTTCCATTTACTCCATTTAACCATTGGATAAACAAAAATCGGTCGTCAACCATTTAGATAGGATAGGAGTAGTGCAGTAGACAATATTTTATGGAGTCGTGGATTAGTATTTTTAAGCCTCTTTTTTACCACTATCCCAACCATTGCAATTGGATCCTGTCCTATTCACTACACTATCAATGCGATTTCGTACTCTAGTCTAGTGAAAGGTAGCTCTGCTCAATTCTTACTATATACTATCTATGATATTTGTGTAGAAACGTTGACAACCAAAGAAAACAGACGTGATAATTGCTACTCCGTATAAAATTGGACAAATCATGAGAGTGAGAGAGAGCAAACACATACTCCCTCTGTTCCAAATTTTTGGTCCTTCTTTTCATTTTGGGATGTTCCAAAATATGTCTCATTTCTAAAAATATCTATCAAAACAGGTTCACTTTCCAGTTTTACCCTTAAAAGGGTATTTTTTCTATCTCAATTGGTTCGTCAATTACTCCCTTTTATTTTGTAATGATTTTTATGATTTTGAAAACTATGTACAATAAAACGAATTGATATCTATCAAATAAGATACATATTGTATATGTTTTGAGTTTCATATAAAGTCCTTATCTCTAAAAAAATTGATCTCGTTAATATCGACTGCACTTGAGGGCTAAACAGAAAAAACAGTACAAAGTACAAAGTTTTCACACCTCTTAATAAGTTGGATTCCCCAAAAGGGACAGAGAAATTGGAACGGAGGGAGTAAAACTCAGAGATTTTATGTTGTTCGGCTCCCCGGTGTGAGCGCCCTCGTCCTGATTCGGACAGAGTGCTCGATCGTAGCCATAGCTTTCAATTGCTTGAATGATGATACCATACCACGCAAAATCGTTAAATACTAAAAACGAGTACTTAACGAACACTTGGTTATAGGTCTAAGAATTAAAATGACTATATAGAAAGGCTTGATCCTTGCATCACCACGGATGGGTCCAAGGGCTAAGGTACTGAGTGGGAAGGTGTTAGACACCCTCTCCGCCCAATCAAATGATTGGCCTCTACTCATCCCCATTGGTTCATATTGTCCCTATCCTAATATGCATAAGACTCGAGCAAAATAGCAAATGGATAGGTTGGATTTGTACAAAACGTTTTGAAAACAATCCTTTTTTTGCAAGAGGGAAAGGCCATTTGAAAAACTACCTCCGTTATGTACAAATTATAAAATTTTCATTATGTACGGGTAAAAGTTTATGCGTATTCAAGGTTATATGATGTGAAATTCTTATCAATTATACGTATATACTCTAGGTTCATGAGCCTAGTCGAGCCAAATACTGCCAAGTTCATGTTTGGCTCATTTATTGAACAAGCCTATAGTTTAAGGCTCGGTTTAAGCCCATATTGAAGCATTTGGAAGGCATTTTGAAGCTCACAAAGTCGCTGCACTCTCACGCCTGTTGCTGCGTTCATCTATGGTCTAATATTCTTGTTATTATTGTACTTAATCTCTCATGTTGTGTATTTCCTGTTTTATCCTTTGTAGCCGTAGAGCTTCACACTATCTCCCATCCCGTTGTAGCCGATTGGCCTCCACTCCATGCATTTTTCTTTTCTTTTTCTTTTCATTCTTTTTCTTTGTCCTCCCTGGGCTATGCCCCTTGTAGGTTGTATATTCGTTTAGCCCCTTTTATTTTAAAGCTGATTTATCTATAAAAAAAAAAAAAAGGCTCGGGTTCAGTTCGTTTAATATCCGAATCGAACTCAAATGAGTCTTTACCGAGTTGAGCCTCGAATATTTCATGAACAACACGATTCATTTACAGCCCTACTTTTACCCATTGAATTACCCACACTATGAGTATCCATGTGTCTCTTAAGTATCCGACAAGTGTTGCGTGTCCCTCGAGTATCCCACTGATGTCACGTGTCCCTTGAGTCTCCCACAAGTGTCATATATCCTTCCAGTATCCCATAAGCACCCAAGAATCCCACAATACTCAACAAAGTGTTCAATGACATTTTAGATTCGTTTCTTTCATAAAATTTGCACCTGGGGTTTGAGAACCCACTATCCATTCTCGGTGTCGTATAAATCTCGTATGACCCGTCGGCTGGTGGTCCAAGTAACTTACATTATCTCCACGTCATTTGACTTCCTATACCCATCAATTTAACCACGTGTCTATCCACTTAAATTTCAATTGAATCAAAGGTGTCCATGGTACTACGTACATCACTACATATCCACAAGTGTTTGCTAAGTATCGCCTCCTCGCACTACTTTCTCATTCTTGATTTCCACTTTGCTCACCTTTAACAAGTTTCCAAATTTGAACCACACAAGTTGCGACGTACGGTGTAAACTGGGACTAGACGAGCGTCCATAGTGGGCAAGGGTTACAAAACAACACCTGGGAAGCAAACTGTCAAAATCACTCGGTTCCTGTCCGAACGATAATTCCAGATAGCACCCCTACGAACAATTTTTCTGTAGATTTCACATTTTTTGCCCTTGTTCAAACTCAGAAATTGATGGCACAAACAACAAAATGTGACTAAGATAGGATGTACATGAATCAAAACAAGAAGATTGAAATTGAACAACACTAAGATCTACCAAGATTTCAACACCAAACCCTAGAAACATGTGTTTTCATCAAATCAATTGAACTAGATTTAAATTTATGAACTTCTACCACATAATCACCACAATCTTACTTCCTCCGTCCCTTTTTTAGTGTTTACATTTCCTTTTTGGGTTGTCTCTTAATAAGTGTGTGTTTTGAAAAGTTAATGGGTAAAAGTTTGTACAATTATGATGTTACCCTTTTGAAAAGTTGTGGGTAGAGAGTTAATGAGTAAAAGTTGATATGAAAA
Organism: Vaccinium myrtillus; assembly: GCA_016920895.1. NCBI lineage: Eukaryota > Viridiplantae > Streptophyta > Magnoliopsida > Ericales > Ericaceae > Vaccinium > Vaccinium myrtillus. The sequence goes on from CM029277.1 coordinate 19,774,132, forward strand.
GTTGACATTTTGGAAAGTGGAGGTAAAAATTAATATGAAAAGTGTAAAGTGAAGGTAAAAGTTGATAGAGAGTTGAAAGGTTAGGTTAACGAAGGCAAAAAACGAGATTTTTTGTTTTTTGCCAAGAGGTAAATCGATTTATTCATGAACTCGTCAACGAAGAAATATCGAGGGATACTTCCCTACTAATCCAGTGCGGAACAGACTCCTGCCAGATTAGAGGGCTATCCAATGATAGGACATATTTGGCTATAGCATTAGCCACCCTATTACAATCACGAGGAACAAAAAGAAAAGAACACGAGCGAAACTTATGAGCCAAAGATAAAACATCATTGATGACGACTTCCGAGCAGGCCTTGACTGCAGACTGACCAACAATCATCTTAATGACCGTTTGCGCATCCCCTTCCACCACATAATTCTTTTCCGGAGAACATATTGGCAAGCCCAATGCAAACCGAAACCTTTCAGCTTCAACTACCTCGGCTGACATGCAACATTTGAGAGGTGAGGCAGCAGCCCCCACAACATTACCCATGTAATCTTTGATCACCATACCCACGCCACCCCTACGGGTTAATGTAGCAAAAAACGAGATTGAAACAGGGAAAAACGTGTTTCATGCACACTATATTATGTTCGGTAGTATGGTCCCTCTTCAGGGCCGATTCAGAGAAAAACTCAAAACTGCAAAGTTATAGGTATAAAAAATTTAACCGACTTTCATATAGAATTCGTCTCGATCTCGAGGTCGCGATTATTTATTATGATTTTTCTAAGTATGTTGTACTGTGTTGATTCAGGACAGATTGCATTTTTAACTTAAAACTCAATTTGACCTCGTTTAAAGTGATAGTTAGGTTTTGCATGAAACACAAAAGTTGTTTCAAATTGGATACCCTATACTTCTGTCGAGTTTTGTAATTTTTTTGTCCAGTTTACTATTTTTAGCAAATGAAATTGCTGATTGTCATATTGTCGTGAAACTTGCTAGTTATCGATTATTTTTCCTTTGGGTTAAATCATTGGACTTATGTGACTTGTGGGCTCACGAAGATGTATGAATCCTAATTCTGCTACATTGATTATTTGGATTGAGTACATGGATGGATAGAGGTACTAAATATTGAAATGAGATTATGGGTTGGGACGTGCCTATCCGGCATGGGTCTTAAGCCATGCGCAGTTGTATACTAGTCCGAGGTAACTTCGCTGTGTGATTAGGCACCTGAAGTATACTGTGGGTGGGAATTGATGCCGGATAGAGTTTGGTGGTGATGTTGTGACCGTCATGAGCCATGCGCACTATACTCTGAGGTAGATTTGTTGTGCGATTGGGCACCTGGGATATCCTGTGGGTGAGAGCCAGTGATGAATAATGTTGTTAGATGAAAGAATGAAAGTTTATCGAAAGATGATAAGTGAGATTGTGTTATGGAACACTGGAATTGAATCGAACTTATGATCGTGGAATTCGTTAATCCTGTCATATTTAGTATTTAATGATGATGTTATGAAACCTCCTTTTATGTGTTTTAAATGCTATTAAATATTGCATGAACATACTTTAATTAGTAATAGGGTATCTTTGGGTGTCCTATTGAGTTTTTTTTCCCACTCACGGTGCTACTTTGTCGCCCTACCGTTCTACGCTAGGTACTGAAGACAACTAGGGATACGAGGAGCTGTCCCCAGATTATGACTCGGTGGAACAGAACGATGGAGATGTGTAACGACCTGAATTTTCGTAAATAAAAATTTCGTTCAATAATTCGATAATTAATTGGAATATTTTCCTATTTAATTATTAATTAATCGTTTTAATTTGAATAACTAGAATTCTAGCCATGCATGCGAGCGTACGAGACCGAGTAACACATCCGTTACACTACTGTAACACCCGGAGACCGTCTTTAATACTCAGAACCACCCCAACCACCGCCATTACACCATCCAACTATAACGGTACGCCTTGGTTCCCTCCCCACTATAGCTTGGGACTTGATACTTTGACCAAGTTAGAGAGAGAGAGAGAGAGAGAGAGAGAGAGAGAGAGAGAGAGAGAGAGAGAGAGAGAGAGAGAGAGAGAGAGAGAGAGTGTGTGCAAGTATGTGATGTGTACTCTTGCACATGCAAGAGTTAATGTTTGTTCACTTGTGCAAGTAAGTGATGCTTGAGGGAAGTTTCCTAAGCTAAGGTTTTGTACCCAAAACTAGTTAGAATAAGCCTTGTTATTTTAAGAGTAACCTATGCATACCCACACAATGCATGCATTTGAGCACATGCTACACAACCTAGACCTATCTAGACTAGACCTTGGACTCCAAGTCTCCATGAAACATGGTTCCATGTTTTAAGGGAGAATATTCCCCCTATTTTTAGCCCACTAAGGCTACTCCTAGCTATTTATTGCATGCACATGCATATTGTGTATATTAGCTCCTAAAAACACCCCATAACTAAGATGATCATGCAAAAACCTACACAACAAGAGTAATATTTTTCCCCCACTATTGTTTCCCACGTTGGTTCCATGTATCTTCCCACAATTTCCTTTGCTTGCAAGTATTGGACCTAGGACCTAGCCTAAACTTAGAGTGCAAGGTGTAACCAACACTTATACTTGCCCATGTGCAAGTAAATGCACACATTTACTTCACTCCCACATGGAGTGGTTCGGCCAATACAAGGGGTGTGTACCGAAAATTCCTAAGGGAGGAGAGAGGGAACAAGTTTGGCTATAAATAGCTCACCTTTTGTTTATTTGGGAGCACCTTTGCACTTCTATATATGTATGTCCCTATTATTCCCAACAAACCAACCACTTCTACCACCACTTAGCCAACTTATTTAGGCCCTAATAAACTTCTTACTAAGTTAATTAGTAAGAAAGTTAGGTAGATTAAGGAGCCTCAACACCAAAGGATAGCTTTTTGGCTTCCGGTTTACACCCGAAAATCAAGGTAGTTTACTAAACTAACCTTCTAATTAGTTAATTCTAGTTTTATTATGATGTTCTAATTAATTTTCTAAGCATGGTTTTGAAGCTTGATTGGGTTAATTTATGCATGAATTAAGTTACTAAGCATGTTACTTAGTGTTTAAGAAAGAGGATTTCATGTTGAAAGATTAACAAGAATGTTAATGAGGTTCTAATTAGAGTAGTTCTTCATGAAATTAGAAGTGGGATTAGTAAGATTATGTGATTGGAAGTTGATTAGAAGTTGATTAGAAGAGATTAGAAGATATGTATTTTTCTAGACAAGGTTCTAGTATTATTATGTAATATTTCATGGAAGAACTAGTTAATTATTGTTGATTAAATCAATGATTATTGTTTAAGATGATCTTTCCCAAATAATAGATTTACTTTATTTAGTGAGGGATTTGTTTCTTACTAGAAAGAAATGTCTCGTATTTTATGGAAATTTTTGTAAGAAAGTATGGAGTTTTTACTAAATAAATATGAAGAGAGAGTTTTTAAAAATGTTTCCTAGAAATGTTTTTACTAAATTATTTGTGAGTATATTTTATGGTTATGATACAAAAAAAAGAGAGAAGTGAATGGAGTTGAGTAATATTTTCTAGAAAGAAAATTGTGATTTTACTAGATATAGGAAAAGATGTTTTATTTTAAGTTTATTAGAAAGAAAGTTTTCTAGAAATATAAAGAGGATATTTTTGAGAGATTAAATATTATGTTTAAAAAGTTTATAACTAGTAGAGTTAATTTATGGCAAGAAATTTCTAGAAAAGGAGTTTTGATTAAATTATTTTTAGAGAGAGCAAGTTGACTAGTTTTATTTCTTTAGAAGAAATAAAATAGTTTTGAAAGAGAACAAGGAAGAAATGAGATTTTTTATGAGAAATAAAATTTGAGGGAATGGGAAAATATTATTTTGGGAGAAGTTGGTGTAATAAATGTATGATTTTATGTGGGAAAGTTTCTAGAGGAAATATTATGTTGGTGTATTTAAATGTATGATTTTATGCGAGAAATGTCTATTCGGAGAAATATGAAATTTAGATAGAAATTATGGAATATTGCATGGGCATGATTTTGAGCATTGAGCACGTACACGATACGTTACGACACGGGCTTTGAAAAATGGAATAACTATTAATGAGAAATAGAGATGAGAATGAAAATGAGTTTTGGAAACGAGAAATGAAATTTTCGGGAAATGAAATGAAATGTGATGAGATGAATTTGTTGCCACCTCAAGTTCGCGGAGAGAACTTGGAGGAATGGTTTTGAGGCGGTAGTGCAGCGAGAGCGCCACTTCCAATTCGCGGAGAGAACTTGGATGTTCGGGCTAAGCGTGCACAACACACGGTGAACGGACCTTGCAAACAGGCTGTTAAGTTCGGTGATGCAAGGCGGCCGGGACTGTGTCGTGTGAGTCGCGGGGTGGACGGACCGTGCAAACAGGCTGTTAAGTTCGGTGATGCACGATAACCGGGATCTCGAGCGGAAAGGTTGGTACCGTCAGCTTAAAGGAGGCGTAAATGGATCAATAACTTTCGAGTGGTGGGAGATATATGAAATTTGAAGAAGAATGCTAAAAGAGGCACTGATACGAGAAAATCGATTTTTGGGAAAACTAATGATAAATGAGTTATGTTTTGAGAAACGAAATGGGAACTGATTGAGAAAAGTGACACACAACTCTGTTTTGAGATACTGAAAGGGAACTACTGTTTTCTACGCATGTTTACTCTGATCCGCATAGACACGCATGATGCATTGCATGGTTTACTATTCACAATTATCATCTACTGTTTTTGAACTTATTGTTCTAGAATTGCTACTTAGAAGTTTAGCATAGTGAACTACTGGGCCTTGCTCATGGTGTTGCACTTGTGTAACGCTGACATAATACCACGATGTTGCTTGGGCGACTCGACGTATTATGTCAGATTATTTAGATGGATAGGACCGATACTGTGGAGACCAGTCCTATGGAGCAGGCAGTGCTGCCGGAGTGGGGAATGACCCGGCGCAGGGATAGAAGAAGACCTAGAACCACCTCGGTTGTTATTTATATAGTAATTGGAGACATTATTATTTGTATTAAAGTTTGAGGTTGAACTTTATTATGGTTTGTAATAATAATTAACTTGCCCAAAATTTGGGGGCGTTACAGCTTGGTATCAGAGCTTTAGGTTCAACTCCCGGCCTTTGGTAAATGGGTAGACACTAGGCCAGTAATAAAAGACTAAAGAAAACAAGAAATAGAACCCAATAGGATTTATTTTTCCTAAGTGTTATGTTGGGTCTATGTGATTAGCACTGATTAGATGTTTGTTCTTGTAGATGGCCCCTTTGAGCCCCGAGTTACTAGCAGAGATTAGGGAGTTCAAGAGGAGGTTTAGCATGTCACTAGCAGACCTTGATCCGGACTTTGACTACATGACCCACTATCCGCTTATGACAGCCTATCTCCGTGAGCATGGCACATTTCCGCCCACTACCTTTAGTGACTCTGAAGAAAGTGACCCGGAGGAACCGGAAGATGAGGGAGGGTATATGTCTCACCCGGAGTTTGAGGATGATGAGAGTGATGAGGATGAAGAGGACCTTTATGAGGAAGAAGATGGACCCCCACCAGGTTTTGACTTTAATGATTGGCTGGTTGACTATGAGGCCATAGAAATGGAGGCTGCCCAGGAAAAAAACCAAGTACCCTAGGAATCCGAACCCAAGAGTGAAGTGGAAGATCCCATCATGTACCCATTGGGAATTGTGTTACCACATTTTGCCTCTTGGCATAGCCACATGACTAGCCTTCAGCCTGGCACCTACTGCTACATTGAAGTTTTCCCAATTTACCCCTGCCTGTTGAAACCACAGACCCAACAATACTTTATGGGTCCAATCCGCATTATTCAGCCATGTGTGAACCACCACTATACTCTGGACGTACCACAGGGCTATGTTAATGTCTACTCCAACAAAGTGTTGTTTACCCGAGTGTACCGTACCTGACCTGCTGATGAACACCGCATCATCTCCAACTTTTTGGATTTCGGAGATTTAGAGACCTACACTGAGGTACCTGTGCACAAGGAACCCTACCTTGACCCGACGGGACGTTACTACCAGGACCCGAGGTTAAGGATCACCTGGAGGTGTTTTGGACTGACAGAGGTGACAGTGGAGAAAGAGAGCACCATGAGAGCTCATTACCCGAGGATGTTTCTGTAGACAGTGTGACCTGATGGAGACTTTAGCTAGGACCTAACAGTAGTTATGCTAACTATTTGCTATCTATGTATTTGGAGACTATGCTGATTTGTAGTTGCACTATTTCGAACTTGTGTTGTAGTGGTTGTAAGGGTTGATCTTAAACCCCATTTTGGAGCAAGTCAATAGACTTGTCGGATTGTAATAATAAGTAGCATTTCCCGTTCTAGTATTCACAGTTCCTTAGCAATGTACTTCGAGTTTCTTTCTGTTGATCTGTCTATGTCCATATGCTAAGTCTAATATATAATTCCTATCTTGTAGGATATGGCTTTTGTTACCCTGCCTGGAGAGGAGTACACTGCCAGTCTGTCCTAAACCCAGTTCATGACCTTGCTAGACAGTGCACCAGTGGACCCTACGCCGTCCCAGTACCGTCTTTTCACCGTGCCAGCTACACCACCATTGGTGATGTACCAGCCCAGACTTGTCTATGACCAGGACTTAGGGTGCAACCTGTATGAGATCCCTGTGATGGAGCAGCTACCGCCTCTGCCTGCACCGATAGAGCCGACATACCAGTTCGACCTAGCCATGGCAGATTTAGCACCATTCAATGTTGAGCCGTACTACTTTGAGATTCCAGTGTTAGAGCCACTAGTGGAAGAGCCCCCACTTACCCCAGACCAGGTCTTTGAGCAAGTCCTGCAGCGCCATGAGATTGAGTTGACCATGGCCGAGCGAGCTCATGGAGAGGCTCTCAAGGCTTATTTCCATATCCAGTAGACAGCTATAGCCAGCATAATATAAGCTGACATTATCGCATTGTAGTAGGACTAGTAGTCTGATGTAACCTGTTGTAATGGGTGTAGTACTCGGCTGATGTACATTTTGATCATTGTATCGACATCATGCCACAGATATTATATTGCATGCATGACTAGAATATTTATGAAATATCAAATTTCAGTTTTAAATAACCGAATCTCTTACTCATTAGACTTATTCCCCAAACAATTTCTAGCACTTAGATTGTCACGCCCTCAAATTTAATAAACCAAATACCAATAAAATCCACGTAGGATAAACCATACATTCCACCGTTGAAAGGTCAAAGTCAAAGTACACCGGGTTTCTACAAGAGGTACCCGTACCCATGCATAAGTAATGAATAGTTAAGAGTTATTACATAAACCAAGTTTTGTCAAAAGATGGAAGGAATTAAAGTTACAAGATCATCTCCCAAAATATATTAACGATAGAGAGGATAAAATAACTTCATGTCAAATGAGCTCCATGATATGCGTCCACACGCCAAGCATTCCAATAACATGCCTTGCCGAGTACCTGAAAATGATATGTTGAGCTCACTAGCCCAGTAGGAAACTTTTCTACCAACGCTAAGGGTATAGAAGATGAAACATGCACATGAAGATGTGATACACATGATTGAATAAGCTAAAATAGACCAAAACAGATCGACTTGATGAGAGAATATCCAATAGATGCCCCAAAGATCGAATCAAACCCAAGTGTTCGTAGGTTTCCTCATAATCGTTACATTTCATGTCGTAGGTTCAATCCTTTCAAAACATTGTCATTTTCATAAAACATTTATTTTTCACATCTTCACAAATAACCACTTATTTAAATAGGGAATGAATCCCTCTGCCGGATTCCGTGGGCTCCGAACACCCCTGCCGGATTTCGTGGGCTCCGCACACCCCTGCCGGATTTCATGGGCTCCGAACACCCATGGCTAGGGACGCACCAAATGGTGGCCCTAGAAATAACAAATCATCCCTTTCAAAAGTTTATCAAACAATCAAGTGTCCAAAAACATCCATGTAATTCATTTAGTTCGAAAGCTCGTAGTGTGTCGGTTGTGGCAAAGTTAATATGTGTCCAAGAACGTGAGAGATCATGACAAAACATCATTCATACCACGATAGGCTACCAAAGCTTAGAAGTTGATTTGTGAAGCTTAGGAAAGACCAATTAAAGCCCGGCGCAAAGAAACATGAAAATGGAGTTATGAACCTCGAGAAAACCCGACACCTTGATAGGAAAAAGTACATTTCTCTCAATATACAAAGGATATGCATATGAGACCAATTGGGTTTGAAAGTAGACTCATAGAGCTTTCTAACGGTTCAAGAATCGCCTCAAACGGAGTTCGGACGAAGCCGGGGCGTATCGATACCGGGTAACTAAAATCTAGACAGAAACGCTGGGTATCGATACCGATGAAAGGGGTATCGATACAAAGGCCATCTCGAGCAAAATTTTCAGATTTTCAGATTTTTCCAAAATGGAGGGGGTTTCAACCCAAGCCAAACATTGAGGTTCCAAACAACATCTACTCATAGGAGAGGGATATATCAACAACCAATTCAAGGATTTATCAACCAAATACACAAAACCCAAGCTCATTCATGATCCAAAGTCAATTCCATGGAGATAATCAAGTTTAACAAGAGTTTTAGGAACAAGAACACAAATAATGCAATCATTCAACCAATATACACTTAGAGGAGGTAGAAGATTTGTTTCCTACCTCAAGGATTTGCTCCAAGTCAACCCAAAAACGAATTTCTAGATCCCCAATTTGAGCAATCCCGTTTTTGGTCCTCCCGGTACGAAAAGATGGTACTCCGAGCTCCCAAACACGCGTAGAAGATGACTCTTTGGTCAATTTGTGAAGAAGTTTGATGAGGAGGGACTAATTTGAGCTTAAAGGAACAAAAATGGAGGAGAGAGGAGGAGGGGCTGATTTTTTTTGGAAGAAGAAGAGAATGATTTTTGGCTCAAAAAATCAGCCACACACATATATATACACACCACTAATTGCACTAGCACCCCTAACATTCCAATGTGTTCCAAAGACACCCCAAATGCAATCACCAACTCATATTGACCCATATCACACTATTTTCATTTCCTCACATTTCCCCAACATTATTTCCGAAAAATTATTTAAAAACACGAGTCCTTACATAGATGGCAGACACGCGGAACAGACGTAGAAATGGAGACGATTCTTCTTCTAATGGAACTAACGGAGCCGATATTGCACAACTGATGCAAGCATTTATTGCTGCACTTAACGCTAACCGACCCCCACTCATTGTCAATACTAACCACCCACCTGCTCCTATGAACCGCATGCAAGCTATAAACGAGTTCTGTAAGTGCCGACCTCCTTCTTTTCACGGAGAGCCTGACCCGATTGTAGCCGAAGCTTGGCTCAAGAGCATCAAGGTTATTTTGAGTACCTTGGGAATTGAGGAAGATGGGCATTGTGTAGCACTTGCAGCTTATCAGCTACAAGGAGAAGCTAGATACTGGTGGGAGTTGATTGAGAGTACCCACAATGTCAACACCATGACATTTGCGGAGTTCGAGAATCTGTTTCTCGACAAGTATTTTCCTGCTCCGGTCAGACAGACCAAGGTTATGGAATTCCAGGAATTGCGCCAAGGTTCTATGACTATGTCTCAGTACGCAGCAAAGTTCGAAGAGTTGTCCCGCTATGCTCTTGCTTTAATTCCCACTGAGGAAGCAAAGGCAAGGAAGTTTGAATGGGGACTAGGCTCTACCCGCAGAACTGTTGTGGGACTCGGACTCTCCACTTATGCAGAAGTGGTGAATTGTGCGTTGAGATTAGAGCGAGAGGAACATGACTTCCGCAGTAAGAAACTAGTAGGAGGAAGTGGAGGACCGATCCGTGCCAACCAGAACAATAATGCCAGTAACAATCGAGGACCCTACCCAGCTAGACCTAACCCCAACCATTCCCACAACCAGAACTGGAGAAGGAACTCTTCGTCTATGCATTGACTATAGGCAGTTGAATCAGGTGACGATTAAAAACCGTTATCCCTTGCCTAGGATCGATGACCTGTTTGATCACTTGAGAGGAGCAACCTGTTTCTCGAAAATTGATTTGAGATCAGGATATCATCATTTAAGAATTAGAGATGAGGACATTCCCAAGACTGCTTTCAGGACCAGATATGGACACTACGAGTATGTAGTCATGCCGTTTGGTGTGACAAACGCTCCAGTAGTATTCATGTGTCTCATGAACAAGATATTCTAGCCTTATCTCGACAGATTTGTGGTGGTGTTCATCGATGACATATTGATATATTCAGCCAGTAGAGAAGAGCATGAAGGACATCTTCGCATAGCCTTACAAGTGCTTAGAGACAACCAGCTCTATGCCAAGGTCAGCACGTGCGACTTTTGGCTAGAAACGGTCAAGTTCTTAGGACACGTGGTGTCTAAAGAAGGAGTGTCGGTGTTTGAGATCCGTAGTTTCCTAGGATTAGCAGGATATTACCAGAGGTTTATACCCGATTTTTCCATCTTAGCCAGACCAATGACCCAATTGACAAAGAAAGGTATCAAGTTTGAATGGTCTGATAAATGTGAAAAAGTATTCCAAGAATTGAAGAGGAGATTGACCAGTGCACCAATTCTGATCATTCCCGAGAGAGATATTGGTTATCAGGTGTACTGTGATGCTTCTAAGGAAGGGTTGGGTTGCGTTTTGATGCAAAACGGGAAGGTTGTAGCATATGGATCAAGACAGTTGAGGCCGCATGAGAAGAACTACCCTACCCATGACTTGGAATTAGCAGCCGTAGTTTTTGCTCTCAAATCGTGGAGGTATTATTTCTACGGTGAGCAATTTGAGGTGTTCACTGATCACAAAAGCCTTAAGTATCTGTTCACTCAGAAGGAGTTGAACATGAGACAGAGAAGGTGGATGGAATACCTAGATGACTACAAATTTACCCTGCTTTATCACCCTGGTAAAGCGAATGTTGTCGCTGATGCTCTAAGTTGGAAGGATCGAGCACAAAAAGCCAAGGTAGCCATGAAGGAATGGGAGATGGTAGATACGCTCAATGAGTTTAACCTTAAACCCTCGTCGGAAGGAGAACAAGCACGTCTGTGTGCCTTGACCACGGAACCAGCTTTACATCTAGAGATCCTCCTAGCCCAGACATTCGAGCAAGATTGTGAGTTTATCCGATCTCAGCTCCGAATGGGGAAGGAATTGACAGGATGGACGATACACGCTGCAGATAACAGGTTGAGATTTCGAGGATCGATATTCGTGCCCAATATCGGTACACTCCGAGAAGCGGTACTTCAAGAATTTCACCACTCGAATTTCGCTATTCATCCAGGTAGCACTAAGATGTATCACGATTTACGAAGAACTTACTGGTGGGAAGGAATGAAGAAAGAAGTGGCTAGTTTTGGGTCGACCTGTCTTGTTTGTCAGCAAGTTAAAGCCGAACATCAGAAACCTGGAGGAGATTTGCAACCATTACCGATTCCTAGATGGAAATGGGAACATATTTCGATGGATTTTTTTACTGGATTGCCTAAATCACTGAAGTCAAACACAGCTATGTGGGTGATCGTGGATCGACTCACTAAGTCAGCTCATTTTCTTCCTGTGAAAATGACATAGAGCATGGAGGCGTTGGGAACGCTTTATATCCAAGAGATAGTACAACTTCACGGTGTGCCTATGTCCATTGTATCTGATCGAGATCCCAGATTTGTTTCTCAGTTTTGGAGTGGACTACAGAGAGCACTAGGAACGAATTTGTGGCCCAGTACTGCTTTTCATCCACAGACAGATGGGCAAACGGAGAGGACAATTCAGATCTTAGAAGATATGTTAAGAGCTTGTGCTCTAGATTTTTCGGGGAATTGGGAGCGACACCTTCCACTAGTAGAGTTTGCCTATAACAATAGTTATCAGGCTAGCATTGAGATGGCTCCTTATGAAGCTATGTGTGGTCGCCCTTGTAGATCACCTGTTTGTTGGATTGATGTTGGAGAATCGGGATTATTGGGACCCGAGATGGTTAGAGAGACGACCGAGAAGGTCAAACCCATCCGACAAAGGTTACTCACCACTCAGAGACGCCAGAAAAGCTACGCTGATCGAAGAAATCGACCGTTGTCATTTTCAGAAGGAGATCATGTTTTTCTTAAGATTCGACCCCGAAGAGGAGTGATCAGATTCGGGAAAAAGGGCAAGCTTTCGCCACGGTATGTAGGACCCTTCCAGATTTTGGAACGAGTCGGGGAAGTGGCGCATAGATTAGCTTTACCGCCGCAACTTGATCGGGTACACAATGTATTTCATGTCTCGATGCTACGGAAATACTTAGCACTGCCCACGCACGTGCTCAATTGGGAAGATCTCAGTATCGATGAAGACGCAACTTTTGAGGAAGAACCAGTGGAAATACAGGACATGATAGAGAAGCGCATCCGTAATAAGACGATTCGTCTGGTGCGAGTCTTATGGAAGCACCGAGGAATGGAAGAAACCACATGGGAAAGGGAAGAGGCTATGAGGATCAATTACCCGCATTTGTTCCATCTATGGTGTGATCGAATTTCGAGGACGAAAATTGTTAAGGGGGATAGGTTGTAACGACTCGAATTTTCGTAAATAAAAATTTCGTTTAATAATTCAATAATTAATTTTATTAATTGGAATATTTTCCTATTTAATTATTAATTAATCCTTTTAATTTGAATAACTAGAATTCTAGCCATGCATGCGAGTGTACGAGACCGAGTAACACATCCGTTACACTACCGTAACACCCGGAGACCGTCTTTAATACTCGAAACCACCCCAACCACCGCCATTACAACATCCAACTATAACAGTACGCCTTGGTTCCCTCCCCACAAAACCTTGGGACTTGATACTTTGACCAAGTTAGAGAGAGAGAGTTAGAGAGAAAGAGAGAGAGAGAGAGCCACGGGGAGAGAGAGAGAGAGAGATCGGTAGAGAAAGGGAGAGTGAGTGTGTGCATGCATGTGATGTGTACTCTTGCACATGCAAGAGTTAATGTTTGTTCACTTGTGCAAGTAAGTGATGCTTGAGGGAAGTTTCCTAAGCTAAGGTTTTGTACCCAAAATTAGTTAGAACAAGCCTTGTCAGTTTAAGAGTAACCTATGCATACCCACACAATGCATGCATTTGAGCACATGCTACACAACCTAGACCTATCTAGACTAGACCTTGGACTCCAAGTCTCCATGAAACATGGTTCCATGTTTTAAGGGAGAATATTCCCCCTATTTTTAGCCCACTAAGGCTACCCCCTAGCTATTTATTGCATGCACATGCGTATTGTGTATATTAGCTCCTAAAAACACCCCATAACTAAGATGACCATGCAAAAACCTACACAACAAGAGGTATATTTTTCCCCCACTATTGTTTCTCACGTTGGTTCCATGTATCTTCCCACAATTTCCTTTGCTTGCAAGTATTGAACCTAGGACCTAGCCTAAACTTAGAGTGCAAGGTGTAACCAACACTTGTACTTGCCCATGTGCAAGTAAATGCACACATTTACTTCACTCCCACATGGAGTGGTTTGGCCAATACAAGGGGTGTGTACCGAAAATTCCTAAGGGAGGAGAGAGGGAACAAGTTTGGCTATAAATAGCTCACCTTTTGTTTATTTGGGACCACCTTTGCACTTCTATATATGTATGTCCCTATTATTCCCAACAAACCAACCACTTCTACCACCACTTAGCCAACTTATTTAGGCCCTAATTAACTTCTTACTACCCGAAAAGGCTTTCCCGTCGGAATTGGGGGTGAACAAGGGTGAGAGGAAAGATAGGGCTTTCAATCCTAAGGTATGGAACAAGGGAAACCCATCGTTTGTTGAGGTTGTCAAAGGTTCCAACCCCACAGTATCATCTATCAAACTAGATGAAATCGGTAATTAATGGCTATCCCGGAGTGCTACGGCGAAGCTTCTCCCATCAAAATCCATGTGTGGACGCCCCTCCGGAGGGATCCCTCGCCGGGATCGATTCGGAGTCGCCACCCGGGTTTTAGCGGATTGTCCCCGAGGAACCGAACATCGATTGACTCGTGCCTCATTCAATGGATAAGGATTACTGGCCCGTCATCACCATACTATCTTAGGTTCGGGAGCTCATTTACGAGAGGGGAAGGGTTTTACGGCACCCCCCTCGCCCGGTTCGAAGACCGGTCTCTGCTTGACTTTTGTGGGATTATGAGAAATGTTTATAATTCGACTTTGAGCAATTACGGGGAATGGGGGAATGGGAAGCCATGTAACGATAATAAACACCACAATGGAATTTTAAGTGTATGCATGTGCGGTATGAACTACATGAGTGGTAATAATATGCAAATATGAACAGATAAGAACATCAAGCAGCCAGCAACAACATTGGAATATACAGAGTGACAACAGAATAATCAGAAACAACGTCACGAGCCAACATAAAAAAAAACTAAACCAATCTGATCTCCCTGCCAAGGGCTTGAGCGCTCAAGGAGAGGGCTTGAGCGCTCAACCCCTCCTCAACTCAAACATGCTTATGATGCTTCTGATGACTCTGGTTTGATTAAAACATGCTTTGATCCTCATTATTTGTTCAGAAGCAACATTTGAATCACCGGACAGAATGACATAATCACATAATCATGGGTTTGAAACTAATTCATGGACCAAAATGAGGCAAGCAGTATAGGAAGAATGGAGGATCAGTGCTTTAAAACCCTTCAGAACACTCATGATGCCAAAAACAAGCTGAAACAAGAGAAGAATTTGATTGATCCAGAAGGCAGTTTGAGCGCTCAAGGGGGTACCTTGAGCGCTCAAGCCATCTTCTGGATTTGAGTGTTTCTGCAACATTCAGCCCCCATCTGGACCACAAACTAGTTCAATAGGATATGTGATGATGCATAATGTATTGAAATTCCTCAATCAGGGATAAAATAAACTTGAGGTGTTCATGAGAATGGATAACGAGCATCGAGCCACACATAAGCACGATTAGAATGAGAGTGATTGGAGTGAGAGGGGAGATCAGGTTGGCTTTGCCAAACATCACTACATACACACACACACCAACACACACACGCACTCCGATATTAGGTTGGCTTAGCCAAACATCAACGCACGCATCTCAACACACCCATTCTGATATTGGGTTGGCACAGCCAAACATCAATACACACACTTCAGCAAACTGAAAGCAGAATAGCAGAACCCAAGATAAACAAGATTCAAAATCCAAAAATGGGCAAGGCTTGAGCTCTCATAGTGAGGACCTTGAGCGCTCAAGCCCCATTCAAGGGCTGTGGGCTTCTGTGATTTTTGATCATTCTTGGGTGTTAGTATAAACTTAAAACCTTCTGATCATGGTTTAAAAGAGTGAGATACACTGTTTTCTTTTATGAAATGGGATCATCCATGACTTAATGAAGATGATGTACTATCTTTACGGTTGTTGAGTTCATTGATCGATGATCAAAGATGAGATAAACTGATTTAAAAGTTTTTTGAACCAACAAACAACTACAAGGATGATACCAACAAGATGAAAGATGATCAAAAGCCACAAAAACACAAGGAGTGTTCAAATGGCTTGAGCGCTCAGGGTACTGACATTGAGCGCTCAAGCTACTTGAAGCTGGGGTTTTCAATGTTTGTTTTCTTGCATATTTGAGACCTTGTGAGTCCATTAGAGGTATAGGGGACCTCCATGAACCCACTGGTCTCCCTCAGGAGTACCAACCCGTAACTTTCACATGGATTTCTACCTTTTGATTTTGATCAAAGCTTGAACATGAGGTTTTTGATGGATGATTGACTTATGGATGGGTTTATAGGGGGCAATGTGGGTTGTTTTTGGACAGAATATGGTAGGTATGTGGTGGCTTGAGTTGATTTGGAATGGATGATGGTGTATTATGATGAGAGAGCTTGATAATCAAGGGTGGATTTGATGGATGAAAGGGATTGAGCTTGAAGTGGTGGGTGAAAGAGGTTGGAAGATTCTGGAAATATAGATTGAGAGTGAGTGAGGGATGACTCAGATGATGAGAGAGTATCTAACCTCTTCAAATGGTGTAGAAGAAGCCCTTTTATAGAGTGAAATGGGGGGTGAAGTGTGTTGATTTGAAGTGGGGGGCCTAAGGGAGTAATATAGGCTCACCTGAGGTCTATTAGTTGCATGCGAGCAACAGAAAAACGGCTGGGTGGCAGCCATTCAGTTGGAATCTCATCATTAGACACTCTGCCACCGACAGGCTGGACAGGGCTTGAGCGCTCAAGGTGGGACCTTGAGCGCTCAACCCCCCCTGAGCACAGTGGCTAGTTCTGGTTTGTGTTGGTGTTTTGAAGGGTGTATTGGTCATTTGGATTGGTATAGGTTATTTGTGAATGGTTTGGAGTGGTTTGAAGTGGTTCGGGACAAGTTCAAGCTTTTCTCTTAACTTTAAGGTTTTTCACGGGTGGTTTTTCTCATCATCGGGAGTGCTTGGCGAGTATCCCGGGTCAAAGTCGGGGTGTCTACACCATGGTTCTTATTCAAGATCACTTGGCAAACTTGGGTTTTCTGGATATTCAGGTACGTCCTTTTGGGGGGGATTATCTCATTCTTACTTTTCCCACTATTGAATCTCGTGACTGTGTTCAATAATGGGGAATTTTCTTGGATTAAAGATTGGTTCCTGGAGATTCATAAATGGGATAAATCCAATGTTATCCATCCTTCTCGTCTGATTTGGTTAAATTGCTATGGTGTTCCTCTTCACCTTTGGAATTCTGGCACTTTTATCAAATTAGGGCAAATTTGGGGTAATGTGATCCAGATTAGTGATGACACAGTTAGAGGAATATCATTCGCTGTAGGCAAAGTCTTAATATCCACCCGTAATATGGATATGATTAACAAAGTTGTTTCTGTGGAAAATAAGGGGTTAAATTTAAAGTCAGAATTTGTGAAGAACAAGTTGTTGTCAATACAATCCTCAACACTGACTGCAAGTGCAAGGGTTGCTATGAAGTGGATGACATGATGGAGGAGGACACGGGGAGGATTGAACAGATGTCAGACAATGATAAGTCCATGTGTTCACATGTGGAGGACACCCTGAAGGTTGTGGCAGAAAATTCATTGGTGATAGTTAATGAAACAGTTGAGACACCTAAAGAGCTTTCAATGCAAGTGGGGAATTGCAACCTGGGGGATTCAACATGCCCCTTGAGGAGCCCAATAACATCTCGGGCAGTTGAAGGTGTTAATGTCTTGGGGAATTTAGGTACACTTCAGATTAATGAGAATATGTCTGTTATTTTCAAAAATAGATCGCCTCATGTTGTTTTTACTCAGCCCCACTTAGAAATTCAAAGGCCTATTAGTTTTTTGAGCCAGGATATCCATAGGCCTTCAACAAATTCTAGGGGAAAGGAGAAAGTTGAAGTTAACTCTACAATAACAGTCACTCAGTCTCAGCCTATCAAAGGGAAGTCCAAAGCCAGAAGGAAAAATAAGTCTATTGATGAGATTGTGGGCCTCACAAGACATGTCTCTGGCAAGAAAAAATAGAAATGTGTGGTTTTTCGTGCTGCTTCTGCTGCAATGGCACTTTCTGTTTCTACAGATGGTATCGTGAATAGGAACAAAATTCTTTTGAATGAAGCACAAGCTGTATTGGCTCTTGATAATCTGTTAGGGAATGATTATGCTAGTTCAGAAGATGAAGTAATTAGCAGAATTGTTCAAATGGAAATTCAAGATGATGAAAGAGCTGCCAAGCAGGCTAACAAGTCTATTGCCATTTGATAATCAAACTTTTATGCACTGGTGAAGGCCACAAAGATTCCCTCATGGAGTGTGTGGGGTCTTTGGTGAAGGGAGAAAAGGGGAATTGAAAAAATTGGTGAAGGTTAGGTGGGTGGACATGACTTTTCTTCAAGAAACCAAGCAAAAGTCAGTAGCAGCAAATTTTGTTTCTTATATTTGGGGGAACACAGACCATCAACTACATTGAGGTAGATGCAGATGGAAGTTCTGGTGGGTTATTGATAATATGAAATTCTGATTTTTTCAAACTTGAAGAGTGCTGCAGCAACAAGAATTTTCTTCTACTGAAAGTATTGTGATCCAAACATGAGATTCAAAAATAATACCTCTAGACTGGTTGGAGGAATTGTATCTCATCATACCCAGGGCTACTTTTTGGGTTATTTAGGATGTGGTTTGGTGAATCATTGGTCTTGCTGCACTCTATCTCTGATCCCTCTATTTGGATTATCTAATTGATGCTATGATATGCCGATATCGCTGTGGTATTTTCTCTGGGCTCTGCTAAGATCTATGACTACTGGTTTGGAGGCTGTGATCTTCTTTGGGTTCTACTATGATTCACTTCTTATAGCTGCCACTGACTGGGCTTTGATGGTGCTACCGTTATGCTCTGGACTTGGACTGCTTTCTACTGGGGAGACTTGGCTATGCAATTTTGTTATTGCTCTGTATTTGTCCTTGTGTTACTTCTTTTTGTTGACTTCTTGTCAACTGTGGTTCTCTTTTTCGGGTCTTGGAGGCATATGATTGTCATGTGGTTGGGTATCAACCTTGTTGGGATGCTTCCTCACGTTGTGATGCCGCTTTTCCTTGCCCCCGTTAATCTTTGTAACCCGTTCCAAAGATTAATAAAATTCTTTTCTTTTCAAAAAAAAAATAGTAAGAAAGTTAGGTAGATTAAGGAGCCTCCACACCAAAAGATAGTTTTTCGGCTTCCGGTTTACACCCGGAAATCAAGGTAGTTTACTAAACTAACCTTCTAATTAGTTAATTCTAGTTTTATTATGATGTTCTACTTAATTTTCTAAGCATGGTTTTGAAGCTTGATTGGGTTAATTTATGCATGAATTAAGTTACTAAGCATGTTACTTAGTGTTTAAGAAAGAGGATTTCATGTTGAAAGATTAACAAGAATGTTAATGAGGTTCTAATTAGAGTGGTTCTTCATGAAATTAGAAGTGGGATTAGTAAGATTATGTGATTGGAAGTTGATTAGAAGTTTATTAGGAGAGATTAGAAGATATGTATTTTTCTAGACAAGGTTCTAGTATTATTATGTAATATTTCATGTAAGAACTAGTTAATTATTGTTGATTAAATCAATGGTTATTGTTTAAGATGATCTTTCCCAAATAATAAATTTACTTTATTTAGTGAGGGATTTGTTTCTTACTAGAAAGAAATGTCTTGTATTTTATGGAAATTTTTGTAAGAAAGTATGGAGTTTTTACTAAATAAATATGAAGAGAGAGTTTTTGTAAATGTTTCCTAGAAATGTTTTTACTAAATTATTTGTGAGTATATTTTATGGTTATGATACAAAAAAAAGAAGAGAGAAGTGAATGGAGTTGAGTAATATTTTCTAGAAAGAAAATTGTGATTTTACTAGATATAGGAAAATATGTTTTATTTTAAGTTTATTAGAAAGAAAGTTTTCTAGAAATATAAAGAGTATATTTTTGAGAGATTAAATATTATGTTTAAAAAGTTTATAACTAGTAGAGTTAATTTATGGCAAGAAATTTCTAGAAAAGGCGTTTTGATTAAATTATTTTTAGAGAGAGCAAGTTGACTAGTTTTATTTCTTTAGAAGAAATAAAATAGTTTTGAAAGAGAACAAGGAAGAAATGAGATTTTTTATGAGAAATAAAATTTGAGGGAATGGGTAAATATTATTTTGGGAGAAGTTGGTGTAATAAATGTATGATTTTACGTGGGAAAGTTTCTAGAGGAAATATTATGTTGGTGTATTTAAATGTATGATTTTATGCGAGAAATGTCTATTCGGAGAAATATGAAATTTAGAGAGAAATTATGGAATATTGCATGGGCATGATTTTGAGCATTGAGCACGTACACGATACGTTACGACACGGGCTTTGAAAAATGGAATAACTATTAATGAGAAATAGAGATGAGAATGAAAATGAGTTTTGGAAACGAGAAATGAAATTTTCGGAAAATGAAATGAAATGTAATGAGATGAGATGAATTTGTTGCCACCTCAAGTTCGCTGAGAGAACTTGGAGGAATGGTTTTGAGGCGGTAGTGCAGCGAGAGCGCCACTTCCAGTTCGCGGAGAGAACTTGGATGTTTGGGCTAAGCGTGCACAACACACGGTGAACGGACCTTGCAAACAGGCTGTTAAGTTCGGTGATGCAAGGCGGCCGGGACTGTGTCGTGTGAGTCGCGGGGTGGACGGACCGGGCAAACATGCTGTTAAGTTCGGTGATGCACGATAACCGGGACCTCGAGCTGAAAGGTTGGTACCGTCAGCTGAAAGGAGGCATAAACGGATCAATAACTTTCGAGTGGTGGGAGGTATATGAAATTTGAAGAAGAATGCTAAAAGAGGCACTGATACGAGAAAATCGATTTTTGGGAAAACTAATGATAAATGAGTTATGTTTTGAGAAACGAAATGGGAACTGATTGAGAAAAGTGACACGCGACTCTGTTTTGAGATACTAAAAGGGAAATACTGTTTTCTGCGCATGTTTACTCTGATCCGCATAGACACGCATGATGCATTGCATGGTTTACTGTTCACAAGTATCATATACTGTTTTTGAACTTATTGTTCTAGAATTGCTACTTAGAAATTTAGCATAGTGAACTACTGGGCTTTGGTCATGGTGTTGCACTTGTGTAACCTTGACATAATACCATGATGTTGCTTGGGTGACTCTGACGTATTATGTCAGATTATTTATGTAGGGGGTGTATTTCCACGTTAGCCTGTATCACGTGCAGGCTTTGGCTCGACCCTAAATCTGCAAAACAAAGAAAGGGTTAGAGCACCCTTGCCTCTCGTTGGCAAAGGCCCTCCGATGCTTAAGTTAGTATTGGGTTACTAATTAAGCCAAGAACACAATGCGTATAACTGGGTGTTACAGCGTACCTTTTTCCATGGCCATTGCTTTGTATTTATAGGTGTAGATATTCGTCATCTTAGGCATCTCGTGCCCCCTGCTTCCTATTCTCTTTAGGAGTCCTTCTCCTAATAGGACATTTCTTATTTAAGAGATAACTTTCCATATCTTGCCAGATTTCGTCTAGCAGAGATCTTTCTTTCCTTATAGGATTCTTTCCTATATGTGGTATACTCCTAATCACGTTAGGACTTCCCATATCAATCCTTCTCTCCATGGGATTGCTCCCTGTCACATAGGGAGCCACTGTAGAACATTCTGGAATGTCTCACCGCTTTACTCGTGGCGGTGCCGTGCTTCCTCGTAGCTCGGAATAACTCGTACATAGCTCAGCTTATCACGCCGAGCTGATGTATGTATTCCAGAATGCTATCCAGGCTTTGCTTGTGGCTTGTCCCAGCTCGGCAGTAGCAGGGGCACCCCCTTGTGACTTATACCGAGCTGGCGCATCCTGATACATTCAATCACTCTCGTTGTTCTGGCTTTATTCGTGGCCAACTAGCTCGGCATAGGGCTTAGGGACTCCCTATGTTGGGCCGAGCTATTCACCCCCTCATGGTGATCGTTATGGGTACGTGCTATACCTAATAGTAGGGTAATCAGACTTTACCCTCTCCAATTGCTCCCCAGCTCTGCTGCTACTGTCATTCATCAGTAGTGCGCAGAGCTCCAACGGTTCCTGATGCATCTCCTGCACGCTTCCCCCTCACGTGGGGAACAGGGTTATCTTCGCATTTAATGCGAAGTGACCCGTTGGTCACCAGATAAGCCCAAAGGACAATTTGGGGTGACGTTTCTCGTACGTCACAACCTACTTTATGGGGTTTTGGGCGAGATAATGATCATTCTCCCTCTAAAACCCTTCCCCTTCTCCCATTTCTCATTTTATCAGAAGAAAGCAAGAGCAAGAGAGAGAAAAGAGAAGTTCGTTCGCCATTGACGATACTCAAGCTTTCTGCAACAGAAGCCCCTTTTTCTCCAGCCTTCGTCGGAGACAGTTCGCTACTACCGTTGGAGTGAGTCATCCTTAGGTCCATCCTATCACGTAAGTGACCCTTCCGTTTCCATCCTTCCTGATTCTTCCCTTCTACTGTTCATTTTTCTCTTCTTCCCCCTGGGTTTCAACAGTGAAACCCTAGTTCTCTAAAGCAATGGGTAGGCACAGAGCTTTATTAAGTACCCCTGAGGGTCGAGCAGAATTCCGTCGAAACTATAGTATTCCCGCTGATGTCCAATTCCGGCTAGATGGTAGAAATGACATGAGAGAACAAGGGCAAACCGAGAATAAGATTCATATCCCCTTGATTTTCATAGTTGAGGGAGGCCTTAGGCTCCCCTTACACCCCTTTTTCAGGGAGGTCTGTAATAGGTGCCAATTAAACCCTATGCAACTCTGCCCCAACTTTGTCAGGGTGGTTATGGGCACAGTTGCCCTTAACAGACTGCTCGGCCTTCACCTTGACTGGTGGGATTTGCACTATCTCTATAGTGTAGTCCCTACCGAGCACAAAAATTACTACTTCAAAGCCAGAGACCCTAAACAGAAGCTTATCACTGATCTACCAAATTCCTCAAAAGGAGAGGCGGATGACTATCTCGTAGTCACTGGCAACTGGCAGCCTAGAGACGCCGAGGGGAGGATCATTGGCCTTGCCTGCCCCACTACTACAGGCGGAATACGTTAGTATTTTCGTTCCCGAGCTGTTTTATTCCTTATTTTGTCCCAAATTGTAGCTGACCATCTCTATGTTGTTTTGTTTTGCAGTGGACAATCTTAACCACGGTGGCCGCATAATTCACGGCAAGCTCCACCGCGAGGACATCGCCAAGGCCCTTTGGTTCGACGGTTTCGAACCGACACCTGTAGGGCTCGGCCGTTCAGCTCACAGATTGCTGGGTTATACCCCGTTTTACTGGGGCAATATCAGAAGAGAGAGAGAGCCCAGAACAAGGCACGCCTGGCCGCCACCCTTTTCCGTGATCGCTACTGGCCGACCAGCCGACCAAGAAAGGACTTGCGCCCGCAGAGGCCGAGCTAGACAGAGACCATCACGGTCCCAAGCTCCTGAGGACCTCCAGCGGCAAGTCACCTTTGCCCATATACCTGAGATCCCAACTGCCATCCCTATCCAGGAAGCCAGCACATCCGGGTGGACAATAGTAGAGGAAGAAGAAGGAGAAGAAGAAGAAGCGCTCGACCACCGTGCAGTCGTTCAGTCTCTGACCGAGCAGGGCACCCGTCTCGCAGACTCAGACGATTCTCCAGGCTACTCTCCTTCTCCGGACCGAGAAGGTATGTCTCGCCGGCCTATCAACCTCCTCGACACTCTGACCTTGGGCGGAGCTTCCCGTGCTTCACCAGCTGCTCGTACCGCCACTCCTCCTCCTGTGCCAGCAACGGTTTCTCTTACCGATCGGCAAAGGGAGAAGAGGCCAACTGAAAGTTCCCAGGATGCTCAGCCCTCCCCGCAGAGGAGGAGGACTGATGGGCCGAGCTCCACGCAGCAACTGCCTGAGTCTCCTCCTCTTGTCCAGCCCTGGGCTCCTGTTCTAGCTCGCCCCAGTGGTGCCCCTCTTACTGCTGTCGACAAGATATCCTCCACCGAGGTGGCATATGGCGTCTCTAGGGCTGCCCTCCTCCCAAATGACATGGAGCGGGAGAAGAACAGCTCCTACGACGTCCTAATGAAAACGATCCTCCAATCCAGCGCCAAGGTATGTAGTCTGGTCACTGTCTCGTTTATAAAAATTGGCTTTTGTATCTGTCGCTCTGATCCATATCCTTGTAAACTGCAGATCATGCAGAAAGCGACCTCTGGTTTTGAGAGAGCCAATGTGATGCAACAGGAGCTGGAGAAGGAGAAGGGGAGGGCAGAAAAGGCAGAGGAGGAGAGCGCTCAGTACTCCCAATCCTTAAGGGAAGCCCGAGCCGAGGTGGAGGCGCTGAGGGGTGAGAATGCCGATCTGCGGAAAAGGTCGGAGGAGGTAGAGCACGGCTTGAGTGATCAACTGACTGCGGCGGAGGCCAAGGCGGAGGCGGAGTATGATCGAGCCGTCCTGGAGGTCACAGAGGATTACAAGGCGCAGATGCCAACTGTCCAGGACACCATCTGGGAGACGGCCTGGCGGCGTTGTCTCACTAAGCTCGGCGTTGATGAATCCTCTCCCCATTGGGCTAATATGGAGTTGCCGAGTGAGATGGCAGCCGTTCAGGATCAACTCGCTGATCAAACTCTTCCGGCCCCTGGAGCACAGTCTGGAACCCCCTTGGAGCAAACCCACATAGAAGAAAACACAACTGCCGAAGCTGCTGACGGTACTGCTGGAGGTAATCAAGATCCCACCCTTGCCACTGACGCTCAGAGGCTCAGTGAAGAGGCCTAGTGCCTTTGCTACTTTTTTCTGATTGACCCTGCGCGGTCCTGCTCGGCCGTATGTGGCATGTTCTGATACTTTGATATTTGTTTTGATGATGATACTCTTTTAGCTGGTCCTGTGCGACCTTGTTCGGCCGAGTGTGGCCTTTTACACTCTTTAAATTTCCCGTACTCGCTCATGCTTTCCAAATGCTATGGCGTCTTTGCAGTATTCGTTGCAAATGTCCCAGTTTCTTCATACTTAGAGTAATTTTGGCAATATTCGTTGCTTATCTAAGTTTTTTCGTACTTAGAGATAAGTTTGCATTACTCGTTGCAAATCCCTAAGTGTATTTATACTTAGAGATTTCTTGCATTATTCGTTGCAAGTCTAAGTTTATTCATACTTAGTTTTTTGGTGCACTGTTCGTTGCACATCTAAGTCTCTTCATACTTAGAATAATTTTAACAGTATTCGTTGCTCAATTAAGTTTTTTTCGTACTTAGAGATAAGTTTGCAATATTCGTTGCAAATCCCTAAGTGTATTCATACTTAGAGATTTCTTGCATTATTCGTTGCAAGTCTAAGTTTATTCGTACTTAGTTTTTTGGTGCACTGTTCGTTGCACATCTAAGTCTCTTCATACTTAGAATAATTGTAACAGTATTCGTTGCTAAGTTTTTTCGTACTTAGAGATAAGTTTGCAATATTCGTTGCAAATCCCTAAGTGTATTCATACTTAGAGATTTCTTGCATTATTCGTTGCAAGTCTAAGTTTATTCGTACTTAGTTTTTTGGTGCACTGTTCGTTGCACATCTAAGTCTCTTCATACTTAGAATAATTTTAACAGTATTCGTTGCTCAACTAAGTTTTTTTTTCGTACTTAGAATTATCTCAACATGGTTGGAATACACACACTCTCTGCTCCCCAATAGGAATCCAATATTTAAAGTAACTATTGGTTCATATTACGCAAGACCATGATAATGAAAGAAGAAACCTTGCTTATGATTGAAATAAAGATAAAGAACTGTCATAGCTAAAAAACAAATGTGAATTTCCTCGTATTCACCTAAAAAAGGGGTTGTGATTGTATTCGTAATCACATAAACCTATTACTGATAGAACTTTCTTAGATTCTGGACGTTCCATGGCCGTGGTACTGGGTCTCCGTCCAGGTCGGCCAAGCGGTAAGCCCCAATGCCAGCAATTCCAACAATCTTGTAGGGGCCTTCCCAGTTCGGCCCAAGCTTCCCATCAGTGGATACTTTGGTGTTGGCCAGAACTTTCCTTAGGACCAGGTCCCCAACCTTGAATTCTCTTGGCTGCACTTTCTTGTTGTAGCTTCTCCGTAGCTGCTCTTGGTATGCCGCTAGTGTAATGAGTGCTCGTTCTCTTTTTTCCTCGGCGAGATCAAGCTGCTCGGCTAGGGCATCGTCATTGCCGCCCGACTCCACAAGGGTGGTGCGGAGGGTCGGCAGGCCGATCTCTAGTGGTATCACTGCCTCTGTCCCATAAGCGAGGGAGTACGGCGTCTCTCCCGTAGATCGCCGTGGGGTGGTCCTGTATGCCCATAGCACGACTGGTAGTTCGTCCGACCACTTTCCTTTCTTCTTCTCCAACCTCTTTTTGAGGCTTTTCAGGATAGTCTTGTTTGAGGCCTCTGCTTGCCCATTGCTTTGTGGGTAAGCCGGAGTTGAGTAGTAGTTCCTGATGCCGTACTGGGCGCAGAAAGCTTTGAACTTCTTGCCGAACTGGGACCCATTGTCTGAGATGATGGAGTATGGTACTCCAAATCGTGTGATGATTTTGTTCCAGACAAACCGCTCCACCATGGCTTCTGTGATCTTGGCCAGAGCTTCCCCCTCTATCCACTTTGTGAAGTAGTCAGTGCCAACGAGCAGGAATTTTCGTTTCCCTGTTGCCATGGGAAGAGGACCCACGATGTCCAACCCCCATTGGGCAAAAGGCCATGGGCTAGTCAGGGGTAGCAGATCCTCCGCCGGAGCTCGGATGAGAGGGGAATACCTTTGACACTTCTCACATTTTTTCACAAAAGCTTTTGCATCTTCTTGCATATAAGGCCACCAATATCCCTGTGATATTGCTCGGTGGGCTATGGACCTTCCTCCAGTGTGTCCTCCACAAGTTCCAGCATGGATCTCGTGGAGGAATTTCTGAACAAGAGCTGGATGTACACATAATAGATACGGTCCAAGAAAAGACTTTTTATAAAGCTTACCTTCTGGGGAGAGCCAGAATCGTGTTGATTTGGTCTTGATTTTGTGAGCTTCCCTTTTGTCCTCTGGCAAGGTCCCATCTCGTAGGTATGCCACTATTGGGTCCATCCAGCTTGGCCCGAACTCTGTCTCCATTACCATCTCTACTGCTCGGCCAATGCTTGGTTCGTTCAGATATTCCACAGCTACTGTTCGTCGGTATTCTGTGTTTACTGCTGATCCCAAGCATGCCAATGAATCTGCATGTGCATTCTGTCCCGAGCTGATTTGCTGGATGTAGATGTTGTCAAATTTGTCGAGCAAGTCTTTGGCTACTTCTGAGTATGCAGCCATCTTCTCGCTTCTTGCAGCGTATTCCCCTGAAAGCTGATCCGTCGACATAGAGCCTCCATTCTTCTGGATACAGGTCGGCCACTCTTTTTGGCGGCTCGGTGGGACTGATCTGCTCCTTCTCGTGGAGAGCTGGTGGTGGTGGAGCCACTGTTGGTGTGAACTCAGCTATAAAATCAGCTAAGACTTGCCCTTTAATTGCTGTTCTGGGTTGATAATCAAGGTCGAACTGGCTGAGCTCGATGGACCACTTGGATATTCGTCCTGAGAGGTCTGCCTTCCTGAGTAAGGCCCTTAGTGGATATTCAGTGAACACAGTGATGGGATGCTGCAAAAAGTAGTGTGGGAGTTTTCTTGCAGCTATGATGAGAGCGTACACAAGCTTTTCCAGTGGTAGATAACGTGTCTCGGCATCTAACAGCGTTTTGCTCACAAAGTAGACCGGAGACTGCTCTGCCCCCTTTATTCGTAGGAGGACCGAGCTGACAGCGTGATCAGATACTGCTAGATATAATATGAACCGCTCCCCAGCTTCTGGAGTAGAGAGTAAGGGAGGTGTCGACAGGTAGTGTTTCAACTCCTGGAATGCCTGTTCCTGTTCGGCTCCCCATTCATATCCCTCTCTCTTCTTCAGAAGTTGAAAGAATGGTCTACAACGGTCTGAGGATTTACTGATGAATCGGTTAAGAGCTGATGCCATCCCTGTTAGCCTTTGGACCTCCTTCGTGGTCTTTGGGCTTTGAAGGCATTGCAGAGCCGTGATCTGATCTGGATTGGCCTCAATCCCCCTCTTAGTCACCAGGTGCCCTAGGAACTTCCCCGAGCTAACTCCAAAGGCACACTTGGAGGCGTTCAACTTTAACTTGTATTCTCTGAGAATCGAAAGTTACCTTTAGGTCGGCAAGGTGATCAGATTTCAACTTGCTTTTCACAACCATGTCGTCGATGTAGACCTCCATGGTTTTGCCGAGCTGTTCTTTGAACATCTTTGTGACCAACCTCTGGTAGGTTGCTCCGGCATTTCGTAGCCCGAAGGGCATAACCTTGTAACAGTAGAGCCCTCTTGGTGAGATAAAAGAAGTCTTCTCTTGATCTGGCTCATACATAGCTATTTGATGATATCCTCGATATGCGTCGAGGAAACTCATCCTCTCGTAGCCTGATGTGGCGTCCACTAGTTGATCGATTCTGGGAAGTGGAAAGCTGTCCTTGGGGCATGCTTTATTGAGGCTAGTGAAATCTACACAGACCCTCCACTTCCCGTTTTTCTTCTTGACAACGACAGTGTTGGCCAGCCAATCTGGATAGCTCACTTCTCGTATGGCGCCCGCTTCGAGCAGCCGATCTACTTCTTCGATCAAAGCGTCTGCGTGCTGCGGTGCCGACCTTCTTGCTTTCTGCACAACTGGTTTGTGCTGAGGATCCACATTCAGATGGTGGCAAATTGTCTTGGGGTCTATCCCAGGCATTTCTTGAGGAGTCCATGCGAAAACATCGATGTGGTCCTTTAGAAAGGCAACCAAATCTTCTTGCTCCTGTTTGGCAAGGGCCTCGCCGATCAAAAAGTACCTCTCCTCGTCGTCTCCCTGAAGCTGTATCTTCTTCAACCCTTCTACTATCTTCTTGGTGGGGTCACCGCCGACGTCCTCCAACGTTGGTTGATCTGGAACTTCGACTGTCTGCACCAGCTCGGCATTAGGAGATTTCTTTATTACCATGTTGAAGCATAGGTCGGCTACCTTCTGGCTTCCTCTGATGCACTCAATGCCGTCTGCTCCAGGATACTTGATCTTTTGGTGGTAAGTTGAGGAGACAGCCCTCATTTTGTGCATCCAGGTTCTTCCTATAATCACGTTATAGGAGGAGGGGATGTCTACTATAAGGAAATCGGTTTTCAGGACCACTGAACCAGCTCGGACGGGCAATGTGACTTTTCCCATAGGCCATACTGTCTGTGCACTGAAACCGACCAATGGGACTAAACACTTTTGTAATGAGCTCGGCGGGAGTTCCATTTTCTTGAAAGTGTGGTAATACATGATCTCTGTACTAGCCCCTTGATCCACAAGGATTTTCTCCACGTCGTAATCCCCTATTCGTAGGGTGATTACCAAAGCGTCGTTATGGGGCATCACTACTCCGTCCAGATCGTCGTCAGTGAAGGTGATTGGGATCTCCATGACTCCCTCGTTCCTCGGCCTTTTCATGCCGAGCTTCATGACTTGCTTCGTTTGTCCATTGACCCTTTGGATATGTCTGATTTCGTTGTTGGTGTACGGGGCCACCAGTCCATGTATCATCTGGATGGTCCCCTTTGGACTTTTCTCGTAGTCCACCTCTTCGATCAGCTCGGCATCATGCTTGCCGTCAGTCAGAAATTCTTTGAGACGGCCTTCCGTCACCTTTTCATCCAAGAACTTGTTGTACTCCACACAATCTTCAGTCATGTGCCCCCAATCTCTGTGGTAGCTGCAGTGCTGATTGGTAGCCCTCCTCTTTTCTGGGTTGCCTGTCATTCTTGAGGGCCTCCTGAACCATGGTTCATTCTTGATCCGGTACATCATTTTGTAGGTCGGGATGTTGAAAGTCGTCCTGATGCTGAAGTACGACTTGGGATCTGGATCGGCTTTGTCCTTTTTCTGCTGTGTATAGTCTTTTCTCCCTGACGCGTACTCCTTCTTGTACACCCTTGGCTCTGCAGCCCTCTTCTCTGGGAGCTGAGGTTGCCCAGCCACAATCTTACCCCCAGCCTGTAGGATGTCATCCTCTACCCTTGCATGCTCTTGTATCCTTTCCATGAGTATGGCCACTGTTTTCACCGGATGCATGGTAAGCGATTCTCGCAGCTTACTATGCATTGGCAAGCTCGTCTTGAACGTTGCCAAGGCATACTCCTCGCTGCAGTTTTCAATCTCATTGAAAGTTTCCCAGTAACGTTTGGAGTATTGCCTTAGAGTCTCATCATCCCTCTGTCTCATAGAGGTTAGTGCATCGAAAGTCTTTGGGGCGGCTCGGCTAGTGAGGAAACGAGCAGTAAATTCCTCAGCTAGTTGGTCCCAGCACAGGATGGATCCCTCTGGGAGTTTATGGTACCAGCTCAGGGCTACCTTTCCCAAACTGGATGGGAACATTTTGCATAGCAGGGCATCCTCCTGCTCATGCATGAACATGACCTGTTGATAGTGTTGGATGTGAGTCACAGGATCCGTACTGGTTTCGTAGGGAGTGAATGCTGAGTGCTTCACTCTGCTTGGTGTCTTTTCTGCTCGGATCCAGTGGGCCAGTGGTGACTTTGAGATTTGGCCTAGGGCTTCTTTAGCTGCTTCTCGTGCAGTTCTAGGGCCTCCATCAGCTCGGTGGGCTTCCCTTCTTCTTGTGTGCTGATCGGGGTGGTGCTCATTGGAACCAGATCTCTCGTATCTGTCCCTGGCATGCTTTCTTCTTTCTTTCTTCTCAACGGAAACGCTCCTTTCTCTCCTTTTTCGTGGAGAGGCTGCTCGGTCAGCGGAGGCATCGTTAGAGCGATGACTCCTTTCCTTTTCGTACTGCATGGATCTCGTCCGCGAGCGTAGGTCCTTTTCTTTTTCTTGGAGTTGCTTTTTTAGATCCTGAATCTCTCGCTCTCGTCGAGTGACTTCACGGGCCAGTTCTTCGGCCTCCTCTTCCTTTCTGTCCAGGCTATCCTGTTTCTCTTGATCTCTGGTCCTTCTACGATCATCCCTCTTTGGTGGGCTTCTTCTCCGGTCTCGTCGGGAGGAGGCTTGCCCACCTCTTGGAGGCGTCTTTGAGCGCCCTCGCCGTTCGCCTGATCTTGGGGAACCAAAATTTATTAGGCGCGTATCCCTGAATTTTGGAATCTCGGGGATATGCCCTATATTGAACCTTCTGGTGGCTGGTTTCTTGCGAGGCGCTCTGAGAACCGTAGGAGTTTTGTTCACCTTCGTACTCTTTCTCGTAGTGTACACCAGGGTGGTTCCATCGTCTTCTACCTCCTTCTGTCTTGGAGTGTACAATAGGGGCTCTGAAACCACCATTGTTGATTTTTTTTTCAAAGGAATGAAGCTTTTTGTAAGGTTTCCCACAGACGGCGCCAATTGTAGGGGGTGTATTTCCACGTTAGCCTGTATCACGTGCAGGCTTTGGCTCGACCCTAAATCTGCAAAACAAAGAAAGGGTTAGAGCACCCTTGCCTCTCGTTGGCAAAGGCCCTCCGATGCTTAAGTTAGTATTGGGTTACTAATTAAGCCAAGAACACAATGCGTATAACTGGGTGTTACAGCGTACCTTTTTCCATGGCCATTGCTTTGTATTTATAGGTGTAGATATTCGTCATCTTAGGCATCTCGTGCCCCCTGCTTCCTATTCTCTTTAGGAGTCCTCCTAATAGGACATTTCTTATTTAAGAGATAACTTTCCATATCTTGCCAGATTTCGTCTAGCAGAGATCTTTCTTTCCTTATAGGATTCTTTCCTATATGTGGTATACTCCTAATCACGTTAGGACTTCCCATATCAATCCTTCTCTCCATGGGATTGCTCCCTGTCACATAGGGAGCCACTGTAGAACATTCTGGAATGTCTCACCGCTTTACTCGTGGCGGTGCCGTGCTTCCTCGTAGCTCGGAATAACTCGTACATAGCTCAGCTTATCACGCCGAGCTGATGTATGTATTCCAGAATGCTATCCAGGCTTTGCTTGTGGCTTGTCCCAGCTCGGCAGTAGCAGGGGCACCCCCTTGTGACTTATACCGAGCTGGCGCATCCTGATACATTCAATCACTCTCGTTGTTCTGGCTTTATTCGTGGCCAACTAGCTCGGCATAGGGCTTAGGGACTCCCTATGTTGGGCCGAGCTATTCACCCCCTCGTGGTGATCGTTATGGGTACGTGCTATACCTAATAGTAGGGTAATCAGACTTTACCCTCTCCAATTTAGATGGACATGACCGATACTGTGGAGATCAGTCCTATGGAGCAGGCAGTGCTGCCGGAGTGGGGAATGACCCGGTGCAGGGATAAAAGAAGACCTATAACCACCCCGGTTATTATTTATATAGTAATTGGAGACATTATTATTTGTATTAAAGTTTGAGGTTGAACTTTATTATGGTTTGTAATAATAATTAACGTGCCCAAAATTTGGGGGCGTTACAAGATGCATCAGCGGAGCCTTGGCTCTACCAGTAGCTTATTATTTCTAAATGGCTTTGGTTGCCTGAATCAGATTATTACAACAAAGTTTGAAGTACCCTTTTAGACAATGTTGTGTTTTGAAAGAATTTTCTTCAGTTTGTAATAAATTAGAGAATTTCCTTCCTTTACCATTATTAAAATATTTGAGACTTTAAGTTTTATTAATTAAATAAAACTAACATTTTTAATAAAATGTTTTGAATGTATTTATTAGCGTGCTCAATCTTTGTGGCGTTAGACCATTAATAAATGTTAAGTAGTGTTAAAGGTTGGCCATCTTAAAAACACACTATGCACAACAGGTGCGCAAAAAATACGCCAAGTGCCAACCCAACCCGAAAATCACCGGTTAAAACCATGAGCGGTTTAAGTAGGAGGGGAAAAACAAAAATTTAAAATAGGTCGGTTTGGGTGCGGGTAAAATTTCTCTAAACCGTTTTTAACCCGTTCCAACCTGCCATATCTATATAGGTAAAATAATGACCAATACAATACTATTCTGTCAATGTTAAGGTGCTCCCTACCAAACTTAAATAACTTGACCTATGTCTTTGACTCTTTGTATGGATTATTAACTGCAGTGATTATGCTACTGATTTTTGTAGGAGTTATATGTGATCTATGTTGGCTATTACTGATATTTATGCAACTGGTTTCATTATTTGCTCAAATAGTGAAGTTTTTTCCCAACCCTCCTCACCCGCAAATCGAAACCGCCAAAAATATTACTAATCAACTGCTTGGTTTTATGATAAACCTACCAAGTACGGGTTGGTTGAAAAATACACTCTAAACTTGCCCAACAAGAGCCATGCACCCATCCATAGAACCATTGTATTGAAAAGTAAGAATTAACCTTCGTCATGATTTGTGAGGCAAGTGGGAGCACCTCAAGTCTTAGTACAAGAGTCGCCAGAATGGTCACACAAAAAATTCTGTTTTGTTTGGCTTTTTAATTGTTTCAATGTTGTGTGATGCATATACCATATAAATAGTTTTAAAAAAAAATAAAAAAAATGGAAAAGGTATATTAGGAAACGGATATGTTTGTAAATGATGCATGTTATATATTTGTGCGTGCTTTTTGTGAAGTTTGGAGCACAGAAAGGGAGAGACTTGAAATACGGCAAATTGGAATTGAGCATACAAATGAATTGTTTTGGGGTCTCCACCTGCCATTTCCTGCCTGTTTTTTATGTCTAGTTTGCCAAAATTGGTAACAGTTCCAGTTTAATCCAAAGTTCAGCTGTGAGTTATATATATATATATATATATATATATATATATATGTGTGTGTGTGTGTGTGTGTGTGGGTGTGTGTGTGTGTGTCTTAAAATGAAGTAAAAGGGAGTGTAGTTGAAACTAGGCAAAAGTTCAGCTGGGAGGTTTTTGGATGCAAGCTTAGCTGGGTCTTACGGAGTAAAAATTCACACATCACTAGTAATTCTGTTGGAAAATGTTAGTACAATACATGAAAATTTTCCCCAAAACGGTCCAGGAAAGTGGAATCAATGGCCCAGATTCATCGCACATCATTGAATAACAATAGCACATCATTGAATAACAATAACAGTAACAATAATAATAACAATAATGTTGCAAATTACTAGTACAAAAATTTAAAAGCAAGCAAGCAAACAAGCGAAGTCCCAACATGATTATTAGTAGTATTAATTTAGTGGTGTGGGTGTGGGCAAAAGGTTAGCAAATAGTTGGCACCACCAGTGCAAGTGGCAATGCTACTGGGATCGTCATAAGCATAAGAGTATGCCCTAGGGCACGCCGCCTTGAATATCCTCGAGTATGCCGTCGGCTTACACGACTGCGGGCTCCCAAACCTCCCCGTACAGCAATACCTAGGCGAGTTGAATGCAAAACACGCGCTCTTACACGCTACAACGCGCCGCTTGTCGTGTGACCTCACCTGAAGCCCCACCGGGCACATCATGTTCAGATCGCTCACGCACCCGGTCGGTCTACACTTGCCTTTAAGAGGCGTGAGAGCGATGCCCAGGTTGTAGCCGTCGACAAGGCTGACGTCGTAAAAGTCCTGCTCGTGACCGAGGGTGATCTCGGCGAGGGTTGCCGGAGGGGCGCCGCCGAGTCCGTTGCAGAAGAGGGAGCCACCGCAGTCACCGGTGGCGCAGCTTCCGCGGCCGGAGGCGTCGAAGGAGCAGCCGTGACGGCCCCAGATCCGGCCGGACCAGGATGGGGGGAGTTTGAGGTGGTAGGATTTGGTGGGAAGGAGCTTGAAGCCACCGCCGCGGTCGAGGATCGGCTGGCCGGCGCCGGGTTGGATTCCTGGCCAGACTGGGTGGGTACACTTGTTGTAAAGCGTGATTGTTGTTGTTGCACATACCTCCTCCACTGTCACCAGTACCCAATGCGGTTAAAATCACAAGAGAAAAAACTTGATGAGCTAGCACTGCTAATTAATACAGTAGTAATTAGTATTTCAAAACCCAACTTTTAATTGTATGTATGGACTAACCATCTATCTATCTAGTACTTCTGTGTACTTAATTTGCTTATTAATTTGTGTATAAAAATTAATGTTACTCCACAAAGCGTAGCCGTAACTACTACGGACTATATTTTGCAGTCTAAGTGGGTTACACAGAGAGAGAGAGAGAGAGAGAGAGAGAGAGAGGTTAGGAAGAGAGAGAATGAAACGAATATGAAGAGAGACCTCAACATTGCGAGAGAGAGAGAGAGAGAGAGAGAGAGAGAGTACCTGCAATGTGGGTTAGGAGGAGAGAGAATGAAACGATTATGAAGAGAGACCTCGGCATTGCATCAATGACTTGAGATTGGGAGGTGTGTGCCAGTTTACTCCTATTTAGCAAAAGAAGAAGAAAAAGAGGCGCCTTTTTGTTTCTGTTTCTGTTCTTTTCTTTTTCCCCGGCTATAAGTTTACATTTGATTTTATTTCCGGGAATGATTCCCATTTCCCACACCTCAAATTGACATTTACATCATTTTTTTATTTTAATAAAAAAATTTATGTATAAAGTTTCATTAGGAAAAAAATTGTGGATATCAATTTGAGGGTAAAAATCAATTAGCTTGATTTTATAAGAAAGAATGTGGAGGGGAAAGGGTAGAGGATATTGGTGAGAGCAATTTTGTTCCCTAGATTTGATCATCAGTGTTGCGCCTTCTGTTTATCGCATCACAATCGTTCATTTTAAGTGAATTCATTGGTTATTTACCAGACACCGCAAATATTAACAGCCCATGTAGCTACCTAGGTGAGAAAAGAAAGGAAAGGAGATTGGTTTACCTTAATGAGGAGAAAATAAAAGAAAATATTGTTGTCTCTCACCATCTCATTTGGATAGACAAAAAAATAAATAAAAGAGTATTCTCTCTCCTCCTACCTCTAAAAAAAAAAACTTACAAGCCATGATCTCTGTCACTGCCACTCTCCCAAAAACCTCCATTAGAGTATCTCCAGCCTTGACCCAATTTATGACCCAAATTCAAAATTTGGGCAAAACCCTAAAAAATCCATCTCCAGTGGAAGACCCAAATCACATCCCATTTAGGGTTTTACCCATTTCTTCCCCTAAATTGGGTACACCCCAAAACCAACCCTATTTTTGCAACGGCTGTTGTCACGCCCTTAAATTTATAACATAAATAAATAACAAGCTTTCTGAAAATCAGAGTTGACATTCCAATAGTCCAAGTTCATAGCCATCTCACAAGTCAAAGTCTCACGTAGATACCAGTAAATGGGTACCCGAAATCCCAAATATAAAGTAAATAAGTCTTAAAATGTTATTACAATACCCAAGTCAAAAGATTGGAATTAATAAGTTACAGGTTCATTTCTTTCAAAAAAAAAAAAATGAGACAAAGATGATCTAATAACTCTCATGTAAAATCCTCAAGTAACATCCAAGCACTCCATGCCAAACAAGCTATGCTCCATGCTGAGTACCTGAAATTATTAGGGCGAGCTCACTAGCCCAGTAGAGAAAAGTCTACCAAAACTAAATGCAATGAGATGTAAGTGAGTGATATACAAAG
This sequence comes from Vaccinium myrtillus, assembly GCA_016920895.1. Classification (NCBI taxonomy): domain Eukaryota; kingdom Viridiplantae; phylum Streptophyta; class Magnoliopsida; order Ericales; family Ericaceae; genus Vaccinium; species Vaccinium myrtillus. The sequence goes on from CM029277.1 coordinate 19,810,330, forward strand.
AAGGCACAAGTCACACAACAAGGTTCAAGAAACTTTAATGGCTAAAGGATTGAAAACCAACTCATAATTCACTAGATTCCCTTTACTATCATCTCTCGCATCCGATACTTACTCGACATCTCGCATGTGTTCAACTTGTTCATATCATATCGTGTCTAGTTCATTTTAACCACTCAATTAAGAAATTCCTCGCGACACGTCCATAGGACGGACCAAGTATCATAAATTCCTGACGACACGTCCATTGGACGGCCCGAGTATCATTCCAGGCTACCTTTCGGCCCCATATCACATGTTATAAGTTCACATTATCAATTATCAAGTTTCAACGTCAACATCGTGTCAAACATGACCCATGCATCATAACGTCCTTTCACAAGTGTCATTTACTCACTACTCGACATAAGAGCATAGAAAAGTGTCATTTTGCGTACGACGTTCCCACATGATTAACTAATAAACAATCATGACCATAGCAACACGTTCTGAAATCTCATTTGGTTTCTAAGTGTTTCTGGAACAGAAAATCACGTTACATAATTGAAAAACACGTTTAGGGACCTAACAAGTGCAAGGGAATGGAAATAGGGTCATCCAACCGGACACACTACACCATCCGTCCGGACACATCCAATGAAGGGACTGGATCCAAGGTCATCCAACCGGACACATCCAGAGAAGAGACTGGGCAAATGGTCATCCAACCAGACACATCGTCATCCAACCAGACACATAGAGAAGAGACTGGGCAAATGGTCATCCAACCGGACACATCGTCATCCAACCAAACACACACAGAGAAGTGACTGGGCAAATGGTCATCTAACCGGATACATCGTCATCCAACTAGACACACAGAGAAGAGACTGGGCAAATGGTCACCCAACCGGACACACACCACCCAACCGGACACATCCAGAGAAGAGACTAGCCAAATGGTCATCCAACAGGACACACACAGAGAAGAGTCTGGGCATATGGTCATCCAACCGGACACATCGTTATCCAACCGGACATATCTAGTGAATAAAAGAAAGAACGTCGCCTTGCAGATTTTCAAGGTGATTCAATGGGGCTCCACATCAAGAATATCCAAGCAACAAAGTGATGATATAACAACTCATTTGTGAAGGAGATCAAGAATAAACATGGGTCAAGACATAATCAAGTCAAAGTGGCTAGGGAAAGGGGTTTCAACAAATCAAAAGAGATTAATCAAATATATATATATATATACAAACCACTTCAGGTCCGAACTCCCGGAAAATTGCAAAAATCCGGACCTTCGCGCTGAGCCGTTGGATTAAGTCCAACGGCTGTGATTAGATTTTAACGCTCGCGGGTCATCTTCCGGGTAAAAACCCAAATGGGTCATACAATTGCCAAACGGGTCTACCCATCTTCTCATTTCACACGTTCTTCAAACAGAGTTAGAGAGAGAGAGAGAGAGGGAAGGGCGATTGAGAAAAGGAGAAGAGGCGATCGATCTCTGCAACGAAGATGACCACACCCATAACAATCAGGTCTCTCTCTCTCTCTCTCTCTCTCTCTCGGATGAACTCGTCCTTTGTGATTCGAACAAACCCTAGTTTTTTTAAGTGGAAATCGAAACCTTTGTGGTTCCTAGTTCGATTTCTCTCTCTCCCAACGTTTCTGTGTTTGTGTGTGCTAGTACGTTCGTCTCTTTACTTTCATGGATTAGGGTTTTCAAAAACTAGGTTTTTTTTTCTTTTCAAAAAGAGTTCGGGCTTGAACAAAAAAATTTAGGGCTTTCAATTATCCAGCTTATTTTGTGATGCTATTGGTTGTTTTTTATTTCAAGCTGTCCTCTTTGAGCTTAACTTGAGTAAAAGCTTCTATTTTGACAGGTTGGGAATTTTAAGCTTAACTTGCTAGATTGTTGAAGCTGAGATACATCGGTGTTTGTTGGAAGCTGATTGCTTACCCTTGGAACTGTCATTGGCAAACTAAGGTGAGTCTCTCTTTCACATGTTCCATGGTCTGTCTTTCTTGGCATTTGTTGACTGGCTGAGTTTTACAATTATTATTTGTTTGGTTTTTTGGAATGCAGTCTATGGAAGATATAGAAGTAGTCTCACCGTCAACATTTGCTAATTCATCTGCTAATTCCTCTGAACAAGTTTACATTCCTCAAGTTAGAGATGACGTGATTCCGAAACTTGGGCAACATTTTGACAATTTAGATATGGCTCATAAGTTTTACAACACTTATGCTAGAGAATCTGGGTTTGGGACGCGAATTAATTCTAGCAAGAAGAATAGGCAAGATGAAGTCATTAGGAAAGAGTATTGTTGTTACAAAGAAGGGACGAGAAAAACTAATGCAAACAATGTTGAACCCACTGTACGGAGACGGGGGCTTACTAGAGAGGGCTGTGGTGCAAAAATGGCAATTGTAAGAGACAAGTCAAGTAAGGGGTTTGTTGTTTCCCAATTTTTGGAGGGTCATAACCACCCTCTTACAACTCCAAGGAGGGTGCATTTGTTGCATTCTCACCGGGGAGTGTCACTTGCCAAGAGAGCTTTAACACAACAACTATCTGCTGCAAATGTGCCAACATGCCAACAAATGGCTATTCTTGAGTTGGATGCCGGAGGGCTTGCAAATGTTGGATGTTTACAACAAGATTTGTATAACGCTGAAAGGGATAGGAGACAAGCGTTATTGGGTCAAGACGGCAATATGTTGTGTGAGTATTTTGACTGTGAAGAGAAAAAGAATCCTAGTTTTAGATATGCAGTAAGAAAAGATAATGATGAAAGGCTGACTCATTGTTTTTGGGCTGATGCAACCTGTAGAAAGTCATATCAGTATTTTGGGGATGTGGTGATTTTCGACACAACTTACAACACAAATCGATATCAAATGATCTTCGCACCTATCTTAGGGGTTAATCACCATGGGCAGACAACTTTGTTTGGTTGTGCATTCTTAAATCATGAAAATGTTGAATCTTTTGAGTGGCTTATCAGGGTATGGTTGGAAGCGATGCCAGGACCCCCTCCAAAAATGCTCATTACTGATCAAGATCCGGCAATGAAGGTAGCAATTCAAAATACCCTTCCTAATACACATCATAGGTATTGCATTTGGCATATAGTGAACAAATTTTCTGAAAAAATAGGTGCATTGGCCTATAAACAATATTATGATGAGTTCAAACATTGTATATGGAAGTCCGAAAGCCCAGAAGAGTTTGAAGCAAGATGGGTAGATGTTGTACAAAAAGCTAATTTGGAGACCAATGAATGGTTACATGGGTTGTTCAAAATTCGTGATAGATGGGTTCCAATCTACATGAAACACATTTTCTCTGCCCATATGACTAGTAGTCAAAGAGCCGAAAAAACTCATGCTTTCTTTAAGAGTTATGTGTCTAGTCAAAATTCATTGTGGGATTTCATTACTCGATTTGATAGGGGACTTGCACGTATACGGCATAATGAGTTGGATTTGGACCATAAAGATATTAATGAGAAGCCACTCTTGAAAACCATGTGGGTCATGGAGTCGACATTGAGGGATTTGTATACACGGAACATTTTTTACAAGTTTCAAGATGAACTTTTTCAAAATAGTGCGTAAGTGGTGAGGAAAACACTTGAGGATGAACATCGGTGTTTGTACAATGTTCAGAGGGATATGGAGAATGCTCCAAAGGGCCGTCAGTTGTCGGTAGACAAGTCATCAGCCCATGTTTGTTGTAGTTGTCAGATGTTTGGTAGTGATGGTATTCCTTGTCGGCACATGTTAGCGTACTTCACTACCATGCAAATTAGAAAACTACCTGAGCAGTACATCTTACGGAGGTGGACTCAATCGGCAAAAGCTGGGAGAGTTAGAGAAAACTTGGCTGGGGGGTTGAAAGAAATATGTGACACTGCTTTGGTAGTGAGGCGAAGTAAGATTTTCAAACGTGCTTCTAATATCATTGAAGATGCCGTATTAACTGAAGCGGGAACTGAAATTATGGATGAAGCTTTGGAATTTGCTGAAAAGAAGCTCGCAGCCTTGAAAATTGGAAGCAATGATGGGGATGGGGATGGAGATGCGGAAGGGAGTGCTATTGATGTGACTACTCTTGCAAGCCAACATAGCTGTAAAGAACCACTCCCAGTGAGGTCAAAGGGTTGTGGCAAACGGATGATGGGAGGGAAAGAGAAGGCAGTCAAGAAGGCAAGGCGTTGCAATGGTTGTGGGTTAACGGGACAGTCACACGACAAAAGAAATTGTCCGAAACTTTTGGGCCTGTAAGTGCATCAAAATTTCTCTCATTTGTAATTTATATTTACTTGTTCAAATGTTTATTGTTGTATTTTTTTGTCTCAGTTCTTCGCAAGATGTTAGGTTCGATGATGACGATGACGATGGCAATGACGACGGTGATGACGACGACAGCATATACTCTAACGATGATTGTAAGTGTTTTTCAAAAAAATTAGTTGAATTCGTGTTTAAGCCATATTATGACCTATCCGTGTTTCAGGATGGGAAAGCAGCTCCTGACAATGTGGAAATGAAGATGAAGAAGTGAGTAATCTGTTGGGAGTTTGAGTAGTTCTGACTTTAGTGGATTTGCTCACTAGAATAGTCACTGGAATTTACCTTGGATTTGCTCACTGTTTTGTAGTGGAATTGGTCACTGGAATTTATTGGATTTGCTCTCTGTGTTTAGTGGAATTGGTCACTGTAGTATCCCTGGTTTTAGCTTTGAGTTTTAGCTTTGAGTTTAGGTACATTCTGTCATCTGCATTGGGGTACATCCTGTCATAGAGGAATTAGTCAAGTTTCAGTGGGCAACCTTTGCCTTGGGCATTGAAGTAAGTTGATCAAGTTACCTGTATCTCGACTTCGTTCCGGAGCATTAAATTAACGACTAGACAAACTAAATTTTGCATTTTCAGGTCCCATTTTGCATTTTGGTGTTGCTGCTCCTGCATTTTCCAGAAGTTGGTGCTGCTGCATTTTCCTTGTTTAGTGGTCACTGGATTTGCTTGCTGACTGGATATGCTCTCTGGATTTGTTCTCTGGATATGCTGTCTGGATTTGCTCTCTGGATTTGTTGACTGCTGCATTTATTTTTTTCCTGCTGGACAATGTGTTATGGTTCGATTCTGTTGGGACAATATGTAATCTGTTGGTGAAGTTTGTGTGTTGGGACAATATGTACTCTGTATTTGTTATATATGTTGGAAGAATGATCATAGAAAATTGCTATTGCAGCGTGAATTATGAGCTATTTTTTTGGTATGCTCTCTGGAAATGCATATCAACTGAAGTTTGTGTCTTGGGACAATATGCTATTTTTTTGATATGCTCTCTGGATGTCCACAAACTGAATGTTTCATGAATGGAACAAGATTCAAGCGAAGTAATTATTTGGTTGTTATTTTGAACTGCTACTCCTTCGACAATGTTAACTGCCTTTTTTTTTCCCCATTTTAACACAGATTCTATTGGACTTGAAGACTTGCTAGCAAAGTAAAATATGTACTCTAGTAGCTTGAGTGACCAATTGACCAATTTTCTGGATTGCTCTAGCTAAGTAGACTTCTATCAAGCAAAATACAGTTGCTCACTCAGATGCTCTAAGTTCACATGTACCAAGGCATCAAAACAGTTTCTGGACCATTTAGCTAAATATCGCCCACTACATAAGCCAAGAATCAAACCAAGAATTGATTTTGTTATAAACCAAGAATCCAAGAATCAAACGAAGAGGAATGAAGATTTTGACAACTAAATAGCATAAGATTGAACCATTCTTCAGAAGTGCATTCGTTGATCAACTATATAAATTATGCTCTCTTTTTACTTATCGAAAAAAAAAAACTATATAAATTATGCAACCACTGAACAACTCAAAATAAAAACTATATTGATAAAAATCTGGTTAAGGGCAGCAGCATCAAACTGGTACAAGCCACTGTCCAAACATCAAGCCACTGTCCAAACATCTCCCATTTGACTACTAGTACTCAAACAGACAACAAATTACTCTACAAATCTGCCACATACACCATTAAAGAACAACAAATGAAGAAAAATCATCTTCCATTAACACAAGGTCAGAAGTACTAATCCAGGAACTACTCAAAGTCAGAACCACCAATTGCCATCAAACTCTCAACAGATTACTCAATTCTTCATCTTCATTTCCACATTGTCGTGTGACTGTCCCATTAACCCACAACCATTGCAACGCCTTGCCTTCTTCACTGCCTTCTCTTTCCCTCCCATCATCCGTTTGCTACAACCCTTTGACCTCACTGGGAGTGGTTCTTTACAGCTATATTGGCTTGCAAGAGTAGTCACATCAATAGTAGTCACTGCCTTCTTTACAGATGATTCACAATGGACAAATGTTGACGGTGAGACTACTTCTATATCTTCCATAGACTGCATTCTAAAAAACCAAACAAATAACAAAATGACAATGCAAGGTTCAATTAGATATTGAACTGGGCCTTGAAATCCCCTACTTACTTCATAATCTTAAAAGAAAAATTCAAGCAATCACGCCCTAACTTAAGTCTTCAGAAACAAAGCCAAGCCCCAATTCAAGCAATCAAGATACCTCGAAACACCCTAATTTATTCAACAAAAGCAGGAAAAACAAGTCCTAATTTATCAAACATATCAATCTAAAGACGCATTATATATTGGCAATACAGGAACCTAGTTCTTAATCAAGATCAAACCACAAAAATGAGTAGAGTTTGGGTCTTTTTATATACATACATATACATATATTCATAAAGTGTGGGGAATCACATCAAATGTTTTTCAAATTTTCAAAAAAAAATTTCCAAAATTACTAACATAAGAAATTACAACCAACTACAGTCTCCAGTTAGTTCACTAGTTCAGATTCTCATAATCTCCAAGAGTCCAAGATAACAAATTAAGCCACAACTGTAAAGAGTAAACTATTTACAAATTAAGCCACAACATACAGAACCAACTTCGAAATTTTTTTCAAAACGAAATTTTTTCTCGAAATTTTATTTTCAAAACTTCGTAGATCTAGGTTTTTGCCCTCACACACACACACACACACACACACACACACACACACAGAGAGAGAGAGAGAGAGAGAGAGAGAGAGAGAGAGAGAGGCCTGAGGAAAAGATGGAGTCGCGTAGTGACGATTTTCGAGCTGAGGTTCGACCTGGAACAAAAAAAGTTAGGGTTTTTGAGAAAAACGAACAGACGAGAGAAAGTTGGAGAAGACGAGAAACGAACGGACCTAGATCTCTTCTTTTTCTTCCTCGAACTGAACGAACGTAGATCTGTTCTTCTTCTTCCTCGGTGTAGCGTTTCTCTCGATCGCCTCTCTCTCTCTCTCTTCTCTCTCTGGAACTGGAAGACGAGAAAATGAGGGGAATGGTCCGGATCTTGAGAGTTTATAGTGACCCGAGAACCTTTTGACCCGAGAACCTTTTAACCCGGAAGATGACCCGCGAGCGTTAAAATCTAATCACAGCCGTTGGACTTAATCCAACGGCTCAGCGCGAAGGTCCGGATTTTTGCAATTTTCCGGGAGTTCGGACCTGAAGTGGTTTGTATATATATAAAACCCACAACAAGCACTCAAATACACTTAGTAATGGTAGAAATTTCTCTACCTCAAAGGGTTTTGAGTAAAACTCAACAAATCCAAAAAACTCTAGCTTTTCCAACCTTGAACTCTACCAAAAATCAGCCCTTTTTCCAAGCTCCCTTGCTCACACCCCTAATTAGAGAGTGGTCCTAGGTAGTCTTATGCTCACACCCCTAATTTACTAATGTGCTACCTACAAGGCAAAATTTAACAAGTACTCCACATTAAACCCGCATTTCAACTCCTTTATCAATTTCACACAAAACTCCAACTTTATTAGCGAATTTTCTGTATCAAAATATTTCGGGTCTTTACAGCTGTGTGTGTGAGAGAGAGAGAGAGAGAGAGAGAGAGAGAGAGAGAGAGAGAGAGAGAGAGAGAGAGAGAGACTGAGACGTTGTCGGAGACCAGAGATGCTCATACCCAAATTGGGGATTTGCACAAATTTTGACTCAAATTGGGTAAAAAAAAAAAAGTTAGGATTAATTGGAGATGCTCTTAACGCTATTTGTATTGGGTTTGCAGGAGATGTAATGGCGGCTATGATGAAGGTTTCGACTGAAATTGATGAAGACTTCGACATAAATTGAAATATTCTTACAGTTAGATCTAGAATTTGGAGAAAATCGTCACGTTCACAGTTGGGTTGAACAGTAGAGCCGCCGCGACGACGTCGCCGTTGTTGGTACTGCTCCTGGGTCTTCCTTTCTCTCGAAATCTCACCAAAATTGGCGAGAAACAAAAAGGGGGGGGTAAAGGTGAATAAAATTGTTCTCGGACAGTCGTAGATTTTTTTAAAAAACAAGCGACAAACTCGTTGTTTTCCCTGAACAAAATTTCTCTTTGGAATCCGGCTTTCTCTATAATTTATGCAATTGCGATCAACTAATCTTTGACTACATTGATCTGTTGATTAACAAGATGGACGATTGAGATAGAACTTTTTCTTGCAATCCAAACACAGACGAGAGAGAAGCCGAGTCATTATTGACGCGTTAACTTCGCTCGCAAATTATTTTTTAAAATACATAAATTTGTCTTGCAGTTCTTGAGATGACATAGTTATTCCTTAATTGTTACTATCCTATTGTCACTCTTCATTCCTAGTACATGGGAGAGGGGAAACGAGACTCGATCTCGGAGTGCAGTGTGGAAATCTAATAGTTCTGCCATATGAGCTAGTCACCACTTGCCCTTTACTGTTACTATTGCTACTATAAGTACCCCACTAACGTTAATAAATGACAAAAATATCCTCAAATTACATTCTTGTACTATCTTTTTCTGTCATTGGTATCGCATTTTTTTTCAAATTACTCATACTTTTTTGGTTTGGATTTTATTACCCATTATTATTTTTTCTCTCTTCTAATTTTTTCCCTGATAAATAATTTGGCACAACTTATTTTTTTTCTTCATTTTTTCATTTTCTTTTTTAAGGTATAGTACGCCAGCCTTTGCACTCTTGGTGTCACTTTGGATGCCCCTTGCACTTTCAATTTCACTTGTCAAGTTCTTAAAGTCAGGTGTCAATGTTCCCGTTGCTGTTACATTTCATTAGAAAAATGCTATACTAACGTAGCGGTACTTAGATTCAAAAGATGTGGCTATTACAAAAGAATCATTTAATATAGCGTGGGCACATTTTTTTGTGTTTGAAAAGGTTTATGTTCATTTAGAGCATCTCTATCATTTCCTAGGCATTTTGCCTAGGACAAAATGCCAAGTTTTAGTATTTGGCTAGTCAATAAGATGGATGAAGTACTCAAAAAGTCAAGGCATTTAAGTTACTCAAATCTCAAAGAACAAGTTTGTGTACAACTATTTCGTCTCCAATTATTTACAACCCCCATATACTCGTAAGACCCACATGTATGCAATAATGTTACATGTACAACCATTTCGGCTCCAATGATTTATAACCCTCTCACATAAATGCGGGGCCACACACAATGGATGTAGGCCCCACGTGTATGTGAGGTGGTTGTAAAATAAGCATTTTTTACATGTATATGAGGGGTTTGGAAATGGTTGTACAAGTATTATTTTTGAATCTCAAAAACAATTTTCCATTCATCAACCCTATGTTTTTGTGAATGGAAGTTAAAATCCTACCTCGCGAAAGTCGCTAGTGGGATTTTTTGTCGCCGTCATGATCGTGGTCAAAATAGGTGTCGAGATCGTCGTTATCCTTCAACAAATCTCTTCTTCTGTGAGTTATGAGTTGTGGTTTGCATGAGAGAGAGAGAGAGAGAGAGAGAGAGAGAGAGAGAGAGAGAGAGAGAGAGAGAGCGCCAACGAGTGCTACAGTACTCGCCAGCCCTAGCGAGGTAATGTAGTAGCGGAGGTAATAGCATGGAAAGAGGCGAGACTCTTGGTTTCTGGTTTTAGGTGGTTTGGCTCGATATTTCTTCTCTTTGGGGGTATGCCTGTTGTTGCCCTTTTGAACACCATTCTCCAAATTTATTTATTTATTTTGACTTTTTGATTTTCGTGTTTTGTTTGTCTTTTCTAAATTTTTTTTATTTTTGTGTTATATATTTTTGAATTTATTGTCTGTCTCGACAAGAGTTTAAAGGTAAAAAATTATTACCAAAAGCAACCAAAAAAATAAAATACTAAAGACAAAAAAAGTACCAGACATTTTTTTTTCGTCATCTTATGTGATTTTTTTTTTCGTCATCTTATGTGATTTTTTTTTTCAACTTCTTTTCACATTTTTATGCTTTTCTGGTTTCTCTCGTAAATGCGAATGATTAATCCCCAAAAAAGAAGAAAAGCTAAATAAAGAATTACAAAAAATAAAAATTACCGAAAAAAGTCACTGCAAAAATCTTAGGAGAACAGAGCGACGATCCCTCATCCCTTCCTCTGAGTGAAGAAAATATAAAAATCCTTTTTTTAAACAACATATTTTGGTGGCTTATTCTTTTTTTTATAATGATTTTTAGGTTCTGAAAAAATAAGACAGAGCTTTGTATTAAAAATAGGGTGAGTCTATTCGTAGCCCATTTTCCCTCAATACAGCCCATCCAAAATAAATTCCAAAACCTTCCTTGTGAAAAGACCATTTAGCCCCTCAAATTACTTCATACCAACCCACCCCACTTTCTCCCAATTGCTACATACCAACCCAGTGCACTTTCCTATCTTCTTCTTCCTTCACTTCTTCCATCGTTTTCTCATTCCCACAGTGAAAAAATCCCTCCTCCTCCAGCCATTAACCCCATTGTCCTCCCCTGCCCCTCATCTCTCCTCTCTCTCAATGGAGAACCTTGTTGAATCAATGGAGGGATCTTCTCCCTCACTAGATTTGGGAGAAGAGCTCAAAAGAGTATTGGAGCAATTTACAACTCCAAATCCACCAATGGATGCACAAATACAGACCACGGAGGAGTTAAAGGAAAACATGGAGGTGAAGATTTTCGAGCAAAAAATGACCCAAGAGTAACCCATTGCTTTTTCAATTTCTCAGTCGCTGTTCGTTCGAAACGGTACCACAGTCCCGAAAATCGCAATACATTTCAGTAGTTAATACCCGAAATTTACCTATAAAATCGGGAGTTTATATCCGAAATTGGTGATGGTAGTTAATATCCGCAATATTGGCCATAATTCAGTAGTTTGTATCCGAATTATGTGTTTAGTTTCGGGAGTAAATATCCGAAATGTGCCAAAACCAGACGAGTAAAATAGCGAGAGCTACGCGAGAGAGAGAGAGAGAGAGAGAGAGAGAGAGAGAGAGAGAGAGAGAGAGAGAGAGAGAGAGAGAGAGAGAGAGAGAGGGGATCGGTCGGAGGTCGGTCAGAGGAAGAAGTGGGTAGTGGTGGTGATGGAGGTCGATCGGTCGGAGGTCGATCGATCGGTGAGACGACTGGGAGCGTGGGTTTGAGTGAATTGGGAGAAAAATAAGAAAGGGTAATTTGGGAAATTTTCTGGGTTACATGAACCAAAAATAAAGATATGCCACATCAGCAGGGTTTTATTTAGCAAAAGGGCTGTATGAAGTCCAAAATGGGCTGCGAATAGACTCACCCTTAAAAATATTATACACTTTGTATTAATAGTACTCTCTTTGCCCCTCCACTTCCAATTTTATGTGCAAAGCCTCACAGTGTCCTTCGGTCAAGTGTCAATCTCTCCTTGTCGTTTGATTTCTTTGCTATAAAATTTTATACCTTGTTTGGTTTCGGTCTCAAAACCCACTCTGCACGGTCCTCAATAAAATTTTATTTCTATCTTCAAATTAGTTTGTGGTACTAGTTCAAATAATTTTAAGATCGAGGGAACTTGTAAATAGATACTGAAAGTGATAGAATCTAGTGGTGTTCCACAAGTAGTTTTTTTTCAAAAACTAGTTTTTTTCAAAAACTAGTTTTTTCCAAAAACTAAGACATGTCATCTTCTCACAATACATCATATAAAAAGGTGTGAACACAAAAATCAAGACAGTTTTAAAACAAATCTCCCTTAATGAAACAAGACCGAATTCGAAGATAATATATTATCACCCACTTCTCTGAAGCTGTGTATTTAGGGGGTGTTCCACTAACAAAAAATATTTTTTTAAAAAAACTTAAGACATGTCATTCTTTCATAATACATTACATAAAAAACCCGTGAAAATCCAATTTATTCTAAAAACACTCTTAGTGGAATACCCTCGAATTGGGGGATGTTGCCTCCCTTGGGGTTGGCAGAGGGTGCCGACCGTTTGTTTAGCGCATCAACGACTCAGATCTCACCTCACCTAAATGTATCTTCACCGTCCATTGTTTGATGTAATCCGAATCGTTGATGCGCGAAACAAATGGCTTGGATGGGAGTTGCCGGTGTAACGACCCGAATTTTCGTAAATAAAAATTTTGTTTTATAATTTGATAAAATAATTTATTTTTCTATTAATTGGAATATTTCCCAATTAAATTATTAAAAATTCTTTTAATTCGAATAATTAGAATTCTAGCCATGCATTCAAGCGTATGAGACCGAGTAACACACCCATTACACTACCGTAGCACCCAGAGTCCGTTTTTAATACCCGAAACTACCCCAACCACCATCCTTATTATATCCAACTATATCGGTACTTGTCAAGTACCCACTTTCATACCTTGGAACTTGGTGCTTTGACCAAGTGTGTGAGAGAGAGAGAGAGAGAGAGAGAGAGAGAGAGAGAGAGAGAGAGAGAGAGAGAGAGAGAGAGAGAGAGAGAGATCGGGTAGAGAGGGAGAGTGGAGTGTGTGCTTGTGTATTGTGCAAGTACTCTTGCATTAATGTTTATGCACTTGTGCAAGCAAATATGGTGCATGAGGGAAGTTTTACAAGCTAAGGTTTTGTACCCAAAACTAGTTAGAACAAGTCTTACTATTTTAGGAGAAACCTATACATACACACACAATACTTGTATAAGAGCGCATGCTACACAACCTAGGCCTTAATAGGCTAGGTCTTGGCCTCCAAGGTTCCATAAAACATGGCTCCATGTTTTAACAAAGAATATTCTTCCTATATGAGCCTATTGAACCCTATTCCTAGCTATAACTTGCAAGCACATGCATATTATGTGTATAAGTCCCTAAAAACACCCCATAACAAAGGTGACCATGCAAAACAACTACACAACAAGAGACATATTTTTCCCCCACCCTACTTCCCATGTTGCTTCCACCCCTTGGAATTCCTTTACTTGCAAGAACATGACCTAGACCTAGCCTACAACTAGAGTGTGAGTTGGAACCACCCATGTACTTTCCCATGTGCACATTTAGTGCACAATTTACACCCCACATGGGTGTAGTTCGACCAACATAGAGGAGAGAGGGGCCGAAAGTTTTTAAGGGAGGGAGAGGAACCTTGTTTTGCTATAAATAGCCTACCTTTTGTTCTTTTGGACCACCTTTACACTTTCCCCATTTGTATGTCTCTAATATTCCCAACAAACCACCTACTTCTACCACCACAAAGTCAACCTATTTAGACCCTAATTAGTTTCTTACTAAGTTAATTAGTAAGAAAGTTAAGTAGATTAAGAAGCCTTCACACCAAGGATTGCTAATCGGCTTCCGGTTTACACCCGGAAATCAAGGTAGTTTACTAAACTAACCTTCTATTTAGTTATTTCTAGTTTCATTAAGTTGTTCTAATTAGTTTTCTATGCTTAGTTTTGAAGCTTGATTGGGTTAATTTATGCATGCATTAAGTTACTAAGCATGTTACTTAGGCCTTGTTTGATTCAGGTATTAGAAGCCTGGGATAGGACTAGGTGCTTCTAATCCCTCCTAATCCCTTGTTTGGTTCCCAAAAATGTGCCTGGATAAATAATCCTGGGACTAAAATTATCCCTATATGTATGGTATTGTGTAATCCCATGGGGGGGTGGGATTACCAATCCCGGACAAAATCACACGGAAGGTTGTCGGCCACATATTACAAATATGCCATTGAAATATTTCACGCCCTCAATCTCTGTCTTCTCCCCTTTCATTCCGCCGCCGCTCAATCTCTCGCATTCCTCCGCTCCATCATCGTCGTTCTTCTTCTCCATTTTACTCCAGAACAAACCAGATCCTTGATTCTCTCTTTCTCTCTCAATCGAACCATGTGGGGTTGGTTTTATTTGAAGAAATCACCTCAAAAAATAAAGGAATCTGTGTGTGTGTGTTTTTTTTTTCTGGAAATCTGTAGTGAAATGATTCTCTTTTTTCTTCCATTGAAGCTTCAGAATCAAATTCAAAACTTCAGTTTTGGTCCAATTTAGTGTGGGTTTCGACTTTTTATTATGAGAGGCCGTCGTTCGAAGTAGATGATGTTGTGGGTTTTGGTTTCAACGGTGGTTATGGGAGAATCCAAGTATCAGGTCGTCGTGGGTTTCATGGTTTTAAGCTTTTTTAGATGCAGAGATGGAGTATCATGGTTCACTGGTCTTTGGTAGGCCAAATTTCTTATATTTGTTATCCCTTTTTCCTTATTTTCTTCCCTTTTTCAATTTCGTCACTTCACTGGAATTTGAAATTCTGGTGATCATGAAAAATTAATGTTAGGACATTTTTAAGAATGATGTTTGAATTTAAAAGTTTTAATTGGTTGGAATTGGTTTGAGAGATTAAGAGAGATAAATAAATAGTCCTGAAATTAATCCGGAAATTAGTTTTAAGGAACCAAACATGGGATTGGCCGAAACATGGGATATCCCGATGTTAATCCTACACGAATCAAACACGGGTTTGTGTGAGATTCCGTACTAAATTAGTCCTAGGACAAATAATCCAGGACTATCAATCCCAGGATTGTCAATCCTACGTATTTTAGTCCGCGAATCAAACGAGGCCTTAAGCTTTTTTAGATGCAGAGATGGAGTATCATGGTTCACTGGTCTTTGGTAGGCCAAATTTCTTATATTTGTTATCCCTTTTTCCTTATTTTCTTCCCTTTTTCAATTTCGTCACTTCACTGGAATTTGAAATTCTGGTGATCATGAAAAATTAATGTTAGGACCTTTTTAAGAATGATGTTTGAATTTAAAAGTTTTAATTGGTTGGAATTGGTTTGAGAGATTAAGAGAGATAAATAAATAGTCCTGAAATTAATCCGGAAATTAATTTTAAGGAACCAAACATGGGATTGGCCGAAACATGGGATATCCCGATGTTAATCCTACACGAATCAAACACGGGTTTGTGTGAGATTCCGTACTAAATTAGTCCTAGGACAAATAATTCAGGACTATCAATCCCAGGATTGTCAATCCTACGTATTTTAGTCCGCGAATCAAACGAGGCCTTAGTGTTTAAGAAAGAGGATTTCATGTTGAAAAGTTATTAAGAGTGTTAATTAGGTTCTAATTAGAATATTTCTACATGAAATTAGAAGTTGGTTTAATGAGATTAAGTTGATTAGAGGAGATTACAAGATGGAAATTTCTACACAAGTCTCTAGAAATACTTTTGTTGATTTTCCTTTGAAGAACTAGTTAATACAAGTTGATTAAATCATTGGTTTGTTAATTAAATAATTTTCTTCCTAAAATAAGTAGATTAACTTTGCCTAATGAGGGACTTGTTTCTTACTAGAAAAATTTACTTTTGATTCATGAAAATTTTTGTAGAAAAATGTGAAGTTTTAATTAAATAAATATGAAATAGAAGTTTTAACAAAGTTCTTTCTAGAAATTGTTACTAACTAATTAGTAACAACATATTTTATGGTTGTGGTGAGAAAGAAGATTATCAAGAGTTGCTTAATATTTTTCTAAAAAGAAAGTTGTTGATTTTGCTAGATGTAGAGAAAAAAATGATTTTATTGAAGTTTACTAAAAAGAAAGTTTTCTAGAAATATAAAGAGTATATTTTTGGGAGAGGTTAAATTTTCTAAAAAGAAGATTTTATTTTTAGAAAGTTCATGGCTAGTTGAGTTAAATTTTTGGACATGAAATTTCTAGAAAGGGAGATGTCTTTTAAAAAAAAATTTAGAAAGAGTAAGTTGACTAATTTTATTTCTTTTAGAAGAAATAAAATAGTTTTGAAAAAGAAAAAGAGAGAAATTGGATTTTTGATGAGAAATAAAACTTAGAGAGAAATTGGGTAAATTTTGAGAAAAGTTGGTGCATTAAAGTGCGTGATCTTATGTGAGAAAATACTTTTAGAGGAAATATTATTTTTGAGAAAGTTGATGCATTAAAGCACATGATTTTATGTGGGAAATGTTCATTGAGGAAAATATAAATTTTTATAAAGAAAGTTTATGGAATATTGCATGGGCATGATTTTGAGCATGTGGCAATAAGCATGTACACATTACGTTATGACACAGAAAATGAGAAAAATTGAATAGCTGTTGATGAGAAAATAAAGATGAGAATGAAAATGAGTTTTAAAAAGAGAAATTAAATTTTCGGGAAATGAAATGAAATGTGATGAGATGAGTTTGATGCCACCTCAAGTTCGCGGAGAGAACTTGGAGGATTGGATTTGATACGGTAGTGCAGCGAGAGCACCACCTCAAGTTCCGCGGGGAGGACTTGGTGGTTTGGGCTAAGCGTGCACAACACACGGTGAACGGACCTCATAAACATATTGGTTAAGTTCAGTGATATGAGACGGCCGGAACTGTGTCATGTGAGTCGCGGGGCGGACGGACCGTGCAAACAGGCTGTTAAGTTCGGTGATACACAACGGCCGGGGCCTCGAACGGAAAGGTTGGTACCGCCAGTTGAAAGGAGACTTAAGCGCAACAATAACTTTCGAGTGGCGCAGGAGATGTATGAAATTGAAGAAGAATGCTGAAAGAGGCACTGATATGAGAAAATCGATTTTTGAGAAAAACTGTTGATAAATGAGTTACGTTTTGAGAAACTGAATGAGAACTGTTTTGAGAAAATGGCACGTGACACTGTTTTGAGATAGTATAAATAAAATACTATTTTTTGCGCATGTTTACGCTGATCTGCATAGACACGCATGGTGCATCGCATGGTTTTACTGTTCACAAGTTTCATATACTGTTTTTGAACTTATTGTTCTAGAATTGCTATTTAGAAATTTAGTAGAGTGAACTACTGGGCCTTTGCTCATAGTGTTGCACTTGTGTAACCCTGACATAATACCACGATGTTGCTTGCGCGACTCTGACGTATCATGTCAGATTATCTAGATGGACAGGACCAATACTGTGGAGATCAGTCCTATGGAGCAGGCAGTGCTGCAGGAGTGGGGAATGACCCGGCGCATGGGTAGAAGAAGACCTAGAACCACCCCGGTTGTTATTTATTTAGTAATTTGAGACATTATTATTTGTATTAAAGTTTAAGAGTAAACTTTATTATGGTTTGTAATAAATAATTAACGTGCCCAAATTTTAGGGGCGTTATAGCCGGGGCCTGCCGGCCCCAAGGGACAACACGCCCCCCCGAGTTAGCCCTTTCGCAAACTCCGAGCGTGTTTGCCTTATGTGCTTTAACTAGCATAATTTTTCTTTTTGTTTTTTCATGTGGAAACCGCATCGTTTTGGGCCAAGTCAGTGTGCACGAATCTCGTGTGGTCAAGTGAGGCTCAAACAGGGTCCTACACAAATAATGCGACCCGCTCATTAATTGTAAAATAATTATTCGGATGGTATTGGAAAAATAAGTCAAATTGGATATTTGTTAATAATTGATCTAATTTGTTCAATTTTTCATTTAGAATTCAGAACCTTATAATATGGGGAAAAAATTGAACAAAATTTATACAATTTTGCGCTTTGTATCCTCTTAGGCTGAGTTCTCCAATGGATTTTATCAACATTTGATAAAATCAACTCCTTGATTTTATCCATTCGTGAAGACATGTGATAAAATCTGTGGATTTTTGCATTCAAAAATCTAAAAAAATTATAGATTTTATCAAATGTCTTCACGAATAGATAAAATCAAGAGGTTGATTTTATTAAAATTTTGATAAAATCCATTGGAGAACTCACCTTGAATCTAAACTGTAAAGATCGTAAAGCTAATTGATAATAGCATTATTAGTAAAAAAATTAATCTTGATGGGATATCGACATATAGTGTGTATCACAACTCTTATTTGAAACGCTATTAATTTCCTTTTAAAATGCATTGTTTGGGTTTAAGTTTGGTTTTCGGGGTAATAATTGGAGGGAAAAATAAAGATAATAGTTGAAAATAGAGATAATAATTGAAGAAAGATGAACAGAAAAATGAGAATAATAATTAAAGATGAGAATAATAGTTACCCAAGAAAAATACGAATAATGTCTGAAAAAACCGGTATGAAAATCCAACAATGCTATGTGTACATCACTTGTGCACCCTAGATGCACACTACCCTGATGTGGCAAATAAGGAGAGATCTATTTTTTGGGTAAGCCTCACATTTGACTTCTCTTCATTTGTCACCTCAGAATAGTGTGTATTTGAGGTGTACAAGTAGTGTACCCATATCATTTCCCCTGACAACCTAATCAATGGTTTGTCCAGCATTTTAAGTGGGGTAATGACAAACCTGCTCAGCTCTCGAGGTTGTCAGAAGTTAGTGGGGGGAAGATTGTCCTGTCCTCACCGAATTAATGTCAGCAAGGAAAAAGTAAGAAATTTTCACATGGGAGAGGGAATCTCGTGCTGCTTCTGTCCCCTATTACTCTGCACTCCTGCTCTTTTTCGTTCTTTGTACTGTAAAAACTCATAATTACTTTGAAAACACAAGCAAAAAGAGTCAAATTGACAGCTTTGGGTTTCGTGTGATGATGTTGATGGTAGGAAATTTTTTTGGGTACCTACCGGATATCACGTGGGCGTGCCGAGCACAATCTCGGCCGTCCAAAAGTGTTTTGAACGGCCGAGATTGATTCCCTCTCTCTCCTCTCACCCGGACACTCTCTCTCCTATTCCGGCCCGTTGGATTACATTTTGGACGGCTGAGATTGCCGAGCGGGTGCCACGTGGGCAATACCCGCTCGGCACCGAAAATTTTCTCTGATGGTAGGCTCCATTAAAACCTCCGATGGAGAAATTACAGAGAGTCAAGGTGGCCAGATAGGGCACTCACGGATCCAAAAAAAAAAAAAAAGACAGCCAGATTTTATCCGGAAAGTGAAAATTAATGGCCTAGATTATGGTCCAGAGTGAATACGAGTAATTGATTTTCACTTTCTGAGTGTTTTCTAGGTACGTAGCAATGCTGAAAATTATCACTCTCTCTGTGTCATGATTTGTTTGGAACTTCAGGAAAGGGAGGAAAAGGAAGAAAAATTAAAAAAATTTCCTCTCTTTGTGCAGTTTGGAGAGAGAAAAAAAAAATTCGAAGTATTGTGAATAGTAAAATTTTTCTCCTTCTTTTTTTTTTTTTCACTTTCCTCTAATTTTATTTTCTCTTACTTTCCATCCATTTCCACAACTTCTAAACACACCCTTAGTCCATTTTT
Organism: Vaccinium myrtillus; assembly: GCA_016920895.1. Lineage (NCBI taxonomy): Eukaryota > Viridiplantae > Streptophyta > Magnoliopsida > Ericales > Ericaceae > Vaccinium > Vaccinium myrtillus. Next base: position 19,829,877 of record CM029277.1, read on the forward strand.
TAAATTCGAGTCATTTTTTTATTGTTTATATTTTATATGTCCAGATTTGTTTGTCTCTCGTTTTATTGCAACTGGATAAAAAATTAATGATATCTTGAATTGGTAGGTTATTATATGTTCAATATGGATCTTGTTTAATAGATCTCGATTAGTTTTATAAGATAATGTTTTTAAAACTACATAAAACATTAAAAATTATAATATATAATCATTTGAAAAGTAAAATGAACTCCTAAAATTGACTAATCAATTCGGACGAAGAGAGTTTCTCGAATGATAAAATCAAAATTTGCTAAATTTATGATGCAGATTAGATATTGAGATTTTATTTTACTATTTTAGTTTTAGTATTTTATTAGAAAGCTTTATATTTTACCAAAATTGTCTAGAATCCTCAATATTACGTTTTCTTATTTGGGTTGATTTTATTTCATTTTTATTTTTTTCTTGTCCACCAAGATGTTGATTTAGGTTTTGATGGTTTTATTTCCTTTTTAGTATTTCTAGGGATTTACTAGGATTCAACTTAATGTTTTGTTGTTTCCTTTTCGTTCCAGTTTTTAGTATAAAATAAGTTATAGGGTGGCATTAAATTTCGGTTGTTTATTTCGGTTGCTTATGATTATTAATGAAAATTTGAGAGTTTTCTCAATATTGTTTGTTCAATAATAAGGGAGTACCTCTAGTTCAGACAAAATTCGTGATTGTCCTTGTTGCGCTTTCTTATTTCAATATGCCTCCCTGCATCAGTTGATATCAGAGTTTGCGCTCGATTCCTTATCATGGCGCTACAAGGAGTTCGTTATAGTCATTATACTATTGCTGAATATGTGTATGAACGGAGTAAAGCCGCACGAGAAACACAAATAGAGGAGCAATTCAAGCAATTAAAACAACATTTGTCGAATGCGTTCGCCGCCTTAGCCGATCAGGTTGCTGCCCTAACTGTTGGGGGGAATCTACCTCGCTGTCATCTTGTTATACCTCGGTTTCCAAAGGAGAAGGAGGTGTCGGATGACATTTCTATCACTAAACCTTTGGCGGGTAACTATCAAACGAGGGGGAGGAGGCCCAGGAGGGCGGTAAAGGTTTCTAATTGTGATCCTTGACTTTGGAAATTTGGTCTAGAGATCAACTTTCTTAAGTTACAGGGAAGTGTGACACCAGAAAAAATCCTAAAGGTTGATGCAATGGATGAGGCTACCATTGAGTGGCATTTCCCTTCAAATAATATTCTAGATCAAGTAGTGGATTGGAGCAAGCTACCAGTTTTTGAAGAAGAACCGGCGGAGAAAATTATAAAAAAAGAAAACCAAAAAGTAATGCAAAAAAAGGTGGTTACAGTTTTGGCATTATTGGAAACTGATTCAGAAGAATCAGTTAGATTTGATTTTTATGAAAAACTTAAATATGGTAAGGTTGACCAGAATAATGCGTTTGTTGATCCATTTTGGGCATATATTGATGATTTTGCAAACAACAAGTTGTGGGTTTTGTGCATTGCTTGCGACCTTAGATTGTATTGTAGATGGTGTCGCCCCAAGCGTAGGGCTAGGTCGGCGGTAGCATAATAACCGGTAAGACCGGGTCGAATCCACAGGGACCGAACGCACCCGACATGAGAGTTGTCTTGCAAGTGTAGGTTTTCAGCCTTGAAGCGGTAAACTTAGTTTGTGATTTGTTTGGTGGAATTCTCTCGACTTCGAGAATGACTCGGAGATTTAAAAACGACAAATTAAACTAAGGCAAAGTCTAGGGGTATTTGACTACCATGACTCGAGTTAATCCATCCTCTCTTGATAACCGGCTCGGGGCATCGTTAAATGCCCCCGAACGAAAGATTTAGATTTTAAAACCATTTACAAGAAAAATGTGTTTACCAAAGATTAGGGGTTTTCGGTTCATTTGGCAAACGGTTGAGTTGACATCGCCCAAAGCATTACACGTGCCAAGTAGTTAAACCATTGGCTACGTGTGATCAAAGGGATTAACAAACCCAAACTATTTGGTACATAAAAGTGCAACCCCAAATATGTGATAAACAAGCAATGTATGCTATTTGTCGAGATGGACGGATTAATCCCAAGTCATGGAGTGTTAATCACCCCATGACTAAGCCTATTAAACTACTCACTCATTATGCTACAAATAAAGCCTAGGAATTTGTAGAAAACCAAAAACATGTTTAATAAACTTGAAAACTGATTTTTAATGAAGATTATAAGTCTACCTACAACTTTAAACCTTAAGAAAATCACAAACAACAAGTAAAAGCTAAGGTTTAAGAAAGAAATGACTAGAAAATGGAGAATACAATTTAACCGATAAAAACGAAAACAAACTTGATTTATATAGAGATCCAATGAGTAGCTACAACATTAATAAACGACAAATTAACGGGAACTTAGTACTTACTTGAGTATTCTAGAGAGAGAGAGCTTAAACTCTCTCCAATGGAGGAGAGAGGGAGGAGCAAAAACTAAGAAAGAAAGTAAAGAAGAAGTATGAGAAGGAGAGAGGAGAGAGGTGATATAGTCTTTCACTTCTCTCTCTAATAGGTTACAAAAAGTCCTCACAAACGAGAGAAACATTCCATAAATGGAAAGTGCAATAAAGTGGTTGGCGGGCATTTCTGGACCGATCCAAAATAATTCCGGATCGGTCTGCTGAAATTTGGAGCAAAGTGGATCGGTCCAGAATAATTCTGGATCGGTCCGGATTGGTCTGGTGCTGCCTTGATGAATTTGGACCGATCCAGATTTGTCTTGTATCAATCCGGATTGGTCTTGACTTGAATTTGACTTCTTTGATCACTCCCATTGGATTGCGTGCTTCCGGACTTCCTCCAAAACACTTAAATGAGTTGTGCGACCCTCGGGGGAGGTGTTCCTTGGTCACTTGAGTGCTCGTTCACTCCCGGACTCCACCGGTAGTTTTTGTGAGCGTCAAGCACGACTCCAAAGCCATCGGCTTGACTTGGTGACTTTTCCCACTTCCCGGGCCTTAGCAGAAGCGTCGTTCCTTCGCTCTTGAGGCCCGGTTTGGCATGCCATGGGGCACGTGGCCCTCGGTAACTTGGGACGGTTCCCAATGCGCTCCAAAATGCGCTTATTCACGTGTTTCACCTGTAACTAACAAAAACAGCACTACGCGCATATCAAACATATAAGGCGCGGAATTGCGTGTGTGTGTGAGCAAAATGAGCTAGATAAGCCTGGATATCTACAATAGTAGGGGCTTATCACACCCCCCAACTTGAACTTTGCTCGCCCCGAGCAAACTAAACAAATGCAACTAACGGAAACAAACTAAAATGGATACGTCTTTTAAACCCCCGGGCGGCCCTGGTAGGACGAGTGAAGTCTCGTGAGGATTTTCAGCAGTGAACACCCAAAAAACCCAAAGGAATCGAATACTTTAAGTGTGACTCATACCCAACCGACAACCACACATAGTACCACAAAGTCTGCCACGCAAGTCAATGGCAAGATATTTTATTCATAGAAAGAGTTAAGCAAGTGAACTTCATATCCAAACTTAGCACAAAAATCAATCATCTCACCTACAGTCGGATAGAGAATTCTCACGTGGCATGCGTGTGAAAAGAAACCTCACAAAGAAATTCACCAATATTGAAAACAGTTCTCACACCATTGACAGCTCGGTATTTCTTTAAGCACACCCCTTCCCTGTGTTCGAATGGATCTCTTTTTTTTTTTTTTTGTGGTCGTGCAATGCCAGAACCTCTCGGGCTTTCTAGTTGACCCCTTTAGCGAGCGTTAGGTCGGCCATCCCCAAGCCAAATGGCCATAGGGCGCCAGGTTTTGAGAGACCCCTCAGACTTAATTGCTCGAGTAAAAAAAGGCTTTATAGTGAGGTCCAAGCTAATCACATTCAACAATGCCTTCACAAGATCTATCCATCTTTTGACGCGAACAATACGGTGGGAGCAAAACCCGATTGCCTGGTTACTCAATGAACGCCCGGATAAACATTAACAATAAAGCATGCATCATCTTTTTTTTTTTACAAGGAAAGGGCTCCAAATATTTCACAGACAAGTTAATTCACACCGAGGGATCAATGACACGTGAACCAATTTCGAAGCCAGTGAATGCTCAAGTGGGACAGTGCGCGTGCGAAAGCATGAATTCAAGTGAGCATACGCTATCCAACTATAGGTAATACGGTTTAACCAAGTGTTTCCCTTTAACGTCATGTTCGCAAACTTAAGTCTATCCATGAAATCGTATCAAGACTCCGTCTCACACAACAAACATTATAGCATTAATTAGAAGCCATCAATTAAGAGTAAGCACACGCAAGTATCCAAATTCCTTGATTCACCAATTTTTTTAATTTTTTTTAATTTTCTCTTCTTTTTTTTCAAGACTCTTAATATAAACAATGCAACAAAGAACGAAGTAAACCCTCCCCCCAACTTAAAATGTGCTATGTCCTCATAGCACGAAGACAGTATGAAAATGAAGAACTAGGAGGGATAAAAATGTACCGACGGGGTGCAATGTCGACCACCTTATACCTCGACCAAATGAGAGGCTTTTTCATCACTCCTACTAAGAGAAAGCGATATTTGAACCGCCCGGCTTCTGTTATTTGGGCTTCACAAATAACAATATCTACAAAAATAACACAACCGAAGAATCTTCACGCGATTGCACGTGTACTACTTTTCTTCCCGGAACTAGAGACTGTGGCTAGGCCATACGTAGCTCAAGTTCGGGTGGTTATACCAGACCATCAGAATACACAACATCCTTCATGTGGAATCCAAACATCCTTTGTACTATGAAGAGTTATTAGTACAAGCATAACATCCCATTTCACTCCCTCCGTTAAAAATTGTACACGACCATGCCATAAGAGAAGATACTTAGAGTAAAGTGATAGTAGTAGTCGCTTTAGAAAATGTAGTTCCACCAAGTGCATATTTCGAACCAAATTTATTTTCAAGGTGTTGACGAGATTTACTAAATATGGATTGTAAACACAATCATAATTATCAACACCTAGGAAATCAATTAGTTCGACTCTTTCAAGTTCTTGTGGTGGAGGAGACTCAATGGAAGTGCTAGTGACATTAACCTCAAAAGTTTTCTCATGAAAAGGCATATCAAGGGTACAATCGGAATCCTCTTGGGGAGCATAATCAAAATCTGGCTCATCATCCCATTTAACCTCTGAGATTTCTATCAAAGCTAAAATAACCCCTTCATTAAAGAACAGGGGTTCTATTTCAATTTCGGCCAACTCGCAAAATTGGGGCTTTTGGGCTAATTCATCAAGGTAGTCCAACCCTCTTCGGCATTTTTACTCAAGAATTCTTCATCGGACAACAAATCAAATTGACATGTCATAGAATTTAAACCTCGGCAAAAGATAGCTAGAAGATCCCCAAGCTCATAAATAGAAATTGCTCAAGAGAATATGGAACATTTAAATCGCCCCCAATACTGCAGAAAAGACTCATCATCTTGTTGATAGAAATTGGTGATGTCTAGAAAAAGCCCTTCATTGCAACTTCCAAAATCAGCCATATTTTTTTATAGGATTTTTAGGACTAGTATAACGGAGGGGTTATGCAACTGCCTCACCACAAGAACAGTTCCGAGGGGCTAGTCCGCCGCCTCGTTAATAAAACAAGTAATGTAAGAAAAGGGGCTGCCTCGTTAATAAAACAAGTAATGTACAGAAAATAAGAAAAACTATACAAAAGAGTGGGATACTTACAGTGGAGCAAGGAAAAACTCACGCTAGATGGACCATTGGGTCCCCGACAATGGCGCCAAAAATGCTTGCGACCTTAGATTGTATCGTAGATGGTGTCGCCCCAAGCGTAGGGCTAGGTCGGCGGTAGCATAATAACCGGTAAGACGGGTCGAATTCACAGGGATCGAACGCACCCGACATGAGAGTTGTCTTGAAAGTGTAGGTTTTCGGCCTTTGTTGAGTGTGGCTTCAAAATGGTGCTCGCAGCATCTCTAGTCCGGACCAGCACTCGTGGTACGATTCTGGAGGTCCCAGCAGTGTTCGTCCGAAGTTGGTCTGGTCTTGGTCCGGACGAGGGGTCCCGCAGCACTCCGATTGATCTCAGCAACCTTGGTCCGGACGAGCCAGGCCTTGGTCCGGACGAAGCGACGTACATCAGCTTATTAAAGTGCGTTTTTTTATCAGTTTTATGGTGAAGTCTAAAATTTTTTGGAGAGAAAAACCCAGAGAGACTGAGAGAAACATCGAGAGGAGATTGGATATTGTAATCCTTATTGATTATAGTGGATTGATTCGTCCCTTCCCCCAGTGGATTAGCTACACAGCCTGTGTAGTGAACCACGTAAATATCTTGTGTTCTTGTGTGCTTGGTGGAGTGGGTAAAATATGACTACCCTAGTGTAGACACCCCAATTTTGATGACTTGTGCATCCCTGGTGATGAGAAGAATGCGCGAAGTGTACCTCGGAATAGCTCCTTGAGTCAAATGGATCAAACAAGCCAAACCCCCAATCCACCTGGACCGTACGGCCCAAAACCCAGAACCGTACGGCTTGAAATTCCTTTTGCACCGCGCGGTGTCAATATGTGCCCCGTACGGTACACTTTTTGACATTGTACGGTATCCCTTGTCCCATCAACAGGATTCCCGCGTTTGCTTCAGAGCAATGACACGATTCGGCAAATGATTTTTATTCGCTGGCGCCCAAATGATGAGCTCAAAACTCCATCTATATAAAGCGCGAGAAGGGAAGGCCAAAGGGTAGAGATATAAAAAATTTCTCAGCTAAATTCCTCTCGAAAGCAAAAACTTGTCTTTTCCTCGTTACTCTGTCAAAACCGTTTCTGATTCAAATCATATCTACAACCCTTGCTTCCACAAGTATATCATTATCATTTCCAATCTTCAAACCGATCATTTTCAAAGACTCTGATCATAACCGATCAAGCCAGAGGTATACACTCGTGTTCATTGAAGTAATAATCTTCTAAGGGAAGTTTCCATCGGAATTGAGGAGAGCTCCGTAGCTCTTCCTCGAGTCCAAAAGGAAACATTTCAGCAAAGCTCGAACCTTTCGGGTGGGTATTTCGCGACATCATCCATTGTCGTGGGATGCCGTCCCTGGAAACGAGGTATATTTGTTCATTAAAACCATTTTCTAAATCTACTTTTATCAACAAATAACTTGATTTTTACACCAAAAATAGAGATAATTTTCAACCGAACAAAAGGAAAACTTTTTGAAAAATACAAAGCACAGTGACACTGTACGACATCCAAAGTATACCGTGCGGTGTAACTTTGGACACCGTGCGACATTACTGGCAAAACATTTTTGATGCTCTGTTTTCTAGTCGCGATGCTCTGTTTTTGGTTAAAACCAGTGGGTAAAATTGCAGTTTACCCCCTTTCACTTTATGTTTCTTGCACTTGTATCCCTCTTAGTTAATTTTCTCGCGTTTATATGCTTGATTGTATGTTATTTTGATTTACTGTTATTATTTGTCTCTTTTAAACTCGCTATTTCCTGATATATTGTTTATGTGAAATAAAGTTTTCAATAAAATATTTTCAAAGAAAATCCCACAAAGATTTAGTAAAGACCGGAAAGTTCTGGGCACGTGGGGTGCATTTTTCAAACAAAACCTTCCCCGTGGGTAACCTGGCTCCCGAACTCAAATCTCTATTTTTCGCAGATCAAACCCTTTTTCAGTGGCATAAGAGTCATTATTTTTCTAAATGGTTTCTCGGGTACCCAACATTTTCCAAAAATTAAACCCCGGGTGGCGACTCTGAATTTTTTTTTTCCTTTTTCCCAGATCGCCCTTTTTCACAAACACACCCAAAAAGCGTGGGCCCTTCCGCGAAGCGACGTCCACAAAATGGCGACTCTGCTGGGGATCGATATTTTTTAAATTAATCTTTATTTTGATATTTTACACTTGTAAAACGACCCTTCGAAAGCTTGACACCAAATACATGCTTCACGCTGTACTAGAAAGAATTGATGTCAGGGTGAAAGCCCAATCAGTCTGGACTGGAGCTTTCCCGGTTGTTTGCATGAGTAAAATTTCAAGGTCTTGATTAATTTAAAAAGCGAGCCAAACTTGAAAAATATTTGTGGGATTTTTGAAAAGATTTTATTGTTAAACTTTTGCATTGCACGTGCATGGTTACTAGCCTCGCCACTGCGTCCTGGTTACCCTACCCAGCTTGCTGGTGTTAGGACATCCCAGGATTATCGGCAACCTTGGACGATGATGAGTCAGCCTGCCGTTACTACTGTTGCCACGTCAGTATTCTTGGCTCAGGGGAGGCAAATATTGGCTCTAGTCTGGGGAACCCCCTTTAAACCAAAACCGGCCTTTGCATATAGATAACCTTAGAACTTTCCAACCTAAGACAGGACCCACAGGGTAGGATTTTGTTATATATCCTGCTACGTATTTACTGTTTTCCTATACCCTGTCAGCATGCTGCCTGTTTATCGCTTTCCATGTTACTTGTCTACTACCTTTGTATATCTTGCTGTCATTTTGCATGCATACACCAATTAGATTGACCCTAAGTTATCACTCCACTCACCCGAAGATTACCCAATAATCTCTGGTTAGGCTGAATACAAAAAAAAAAAAAAACAAAAAAAAATCCCATTTTTCAAAAACCATTGCAAATAGGCTCCGTTTTTCTCCAAATAAAACCAGTACTTCCCTTGTCAGAAAACAATGGCTGACCAACCAAGCAACAAGAGACTCAAGTCTACCTTCTCCACTCACCACAACGCCCCTGTCTGGATCATTGAAGATAGCGAGCCCCCCAAGCCTGAAGAGAAGATCCCTGAAGGTGGAAAGCTCTACAAATGGGTTGACCAAGTCATCGAGCCCAATCAGTGTAACAACACTGAAAACCATCCAGGCTGGAAGTTTCACATCACGCCAGACAATGGCTCAAATATGCTCCCAGACAAGATCACTGTCATGTATGAAGGAGATGATGAAGACTTCTACCCCATGCCACCAGTCAAGTACTTTGACGAAGAAGGCAATCCGGTGTACTACTTTGCTGACCCAGTCACTGGCCACAAGTATTGGGATGAATGCAACTGTGATGGGTGCTACAAAGACTACCTTCGTGATGATGAGGATGTATCCCCCCACCAGCTCAAGAAACAGGAGGAGGAAGAAGCCAAGGCCCGCAAGGGAAAGCAGAAGCTCGGTGAAGCCCGTTCACCATCCACCCCGGTCATCCCAACTCATCCCATCCCGTGAAGCCACAACCTGAACAAGTTGAAGCACCCGTCGCAACCAGATCTGATCAAACCGTCGAGGGCTCTTTTGGAATAAAGTCAACATCAGTTGTCTAAGTCTGAATGACGAGTCTGTTGCAGTTGTTTATCGAGTCTGTTGTTGTTTTTTGTACGGGTTATTTACCGAGTCTGTAATGGCATGTACCTTGCTTATCGAGTCTGTTTTTCGTCTGACGGAACTCCTTTTGTATCACTCCATGCTTGGGTGATCAATGAAAAAAGACGTCTTTTCACAAAATTTGGGAACCAATTTGCAGTCTCGAACTACGTTGCGGCCTGATTCCTCTTCAATTCGATACGTAGGCAACCACGGTCCGGCCGTTGTATTCAGTAAAACTAGAGAAAATTGGGGCAATCTTGCATCATGCATAATACATCATTCATCCATGTAAATAGACTGCATGTACAACATGATTTATTTTGTTCATACCATTAGTACATAACCATTGGCAAAAACAAGAGCACTCCTGCACTTGGTTGGGCTCGAACTCCCCAACAACGATTAATTCAGACTGAGTCAAGAGTGGAACAGTCAGCTAGCCTTCTAGTCATGACCAAGAACACAGAATAGACAGAGAAGACCAAGGTTCAGATTCTCAAAGAAGCTTTGGAAGATCAATGAGCCGCTAATTGCAAGCAAATGGCTCAGATGATGATCTTGATCCAGGACATTACTTCCCAATTGCCTTCTGAGGAATCATCAAATAATCACCCGAAAATGGGAGCCATGATGGCCAAGGTAGCCAAACTTGAGGAATCAGTTCAGAAGCAAGAAAAGATCGCTGCTATAGGCATTGATATGGAGAAACTATGCCTGTTCCTTGATGCCAAGCTGCCTGACAAGTTCAAGCCAATTGACTGGGACAAGTTTGATGGGAGCGGTGATCCAAAAGCACACCTGCAAACGTACGTGGGTACCTTATCCATGTATGATGTGGAGAAAAACGCCATGGCACAGATGTTCCAGCAAACCCTGACGGGATATGCACTCCGTTGGTTTCTGAACTTGGACAATTCAAAGAAGAAGACCTGGGAGGACATTGGGGCAGCCTTTGTGGCTCAGTACAACTACAACATCCAGTTGGAAATGACCATTCGCGAGTTAGAATCTACAAAGATGGGAAAGAACGAATCTTTCGCCGACTTTGTCAAACGCTGGAGAGGAAAGGCTTCACAGATGATGGACAGGCCTTCGGAGAAAGAGCAAATGAGGATTATCACTCGGAACTTGGAACCAGACTTTGCTAAACACCTGGTGGTCTTTCAAACCTCCGCCGACTTCAAGACCTTTTATGAACCTGGCCTTGCAGTTGAAGACGCAATCCGCACTGGCATATTTGACAAAGGAGAATCTATTTCTCGACCTAAGCCAGTCTACTCCGGTAACAACAATACCCTTTTCGGACCAAACACTTACAGTCTGGCCCAAGCCAGTTCCTTCAATCCTAAGCCAGTCAAAACTGAACCAGTTAACCAGATAGCCACCCAGTCTCCACCTATCCAAAACACCTCCCAGCCAAGAAGAGAATTTTACCAATTCCCTTTCCCTCTTACCACTGTCTACAAAAAGCTCCTTGAGAAAAATGCCATCAAGCCTCTTGATCCACCCAAAGAGCTTCCTGCAAACAACAATCCAAATGTCTACTATGCCTACCACCAAATGCCCGACCATCATACCAACAATACACATAGTCCAAGACTTTGTTGATGACGGAACCATCCTGATTCCCAAGCAAAAGCCCAATACCATTTTTCAATCCCTTGCCTAACCACAAACAAAATATCCAGATCAACCAAATATCCTTCAGCTCCACTTCAAAAAGCCAAAGCCCTACCCAGTTCAATCCAATCCTGTTCGTCGTGCCAGTCACTGAACCAAAACCTTTATCCCAATGCCGGAAGACCCGTAGGTCTATGCCATCAAAGCTTTTGAACAAAAGCCCAAACTCAAATTGAGTGACCTCGCTGAAGAAGGAGAATGGGCCATGAACGATCAGGAATGGGAAGATTCCCAACAAGCATTGTTCGGTTCTTTGCTAATCTCTTGGGACCTGAGCCAGTATATCGTCCCCGAATTTCATGACAAACCAGTTGTTTACATGCCAGAAGGTCTCAATATCAGCCAAGTTGAAGAGACGAAAATCTGTGTTGATCCTCTGGACACAGTTTCACTCCCAGCTTTATTTCAGCACAACTCTTCAGGCAGCTATTTACTACCTCAACTTCCCGAAGAAGAAAATCACCAGGCTATCGAAACGGTCTTCAATGATCATGATTGGTTCCCTCAGGCATACATTATCGGAGAATCTCTCCCACGGCCATCCGCGCCATTTCTGCACGCTTCCAACATATCGATTCTGGTCACCGAACCCCAGATAACCACATGGAATGAAGATGAAGTTATCGACATCCGAGTCGGTAGTGACGAAGTATGGACAGTCAATAAATCCATGCTAGACCAGTCTTTCTAGCAAGATTCAGAGATAGCAAATCTGAAAACGAGATTGGAAACGGTTGATATCAGGAGCCAGGAAACTCCAGACAATTTGATAAACTTGTGGTCTGAAGATCAACATGAAAAACAGAAGAGGGAAGCTATCAAAGCCGGCAAGCGCAAAGTCGGTGAAGGATTTGAAGATTTCTGGGGTGAAAACCAACGACTCTGGGAAGATACAGTCAATCGGGTGACGAGAAGCGGCCGAATCTATCAACCGGCCAACCTTCAAAGAAACATCTCACATCGAACTCAACCAGAACCATTCTAGGACATGGAAACAAAAACTAAACTGCCAGGCTTCAAAATCTTTGCAAACGATACTTGGGATAGTGACGATGAAGCCGAGAAGAGGGAAGAGCTAATTAAGGCACTCCAAGTTGACTGGATCAAAACTCTTGACTCAGGGAATCTCCAATCGCTGTTTGGGGAAGAAAGCCTGATAGGTGTAGAAGAGGACGAGCCTGCTGCGATGCTGTTTGATTTGAAGCCTGATTTGGAGCTTACCGAGGAAGTAGAGTTGATGGTGCTGAGCCAGGATGCCCTTGAAGATGTTACTGCACTCATTATGGATGCCAATAGAATTTATAAAAATTGCACTTTTGTACCTAGAATCACTTACATTAGCATTGAATTTGAGTCAGAGTCCGAATCTAGCACTGAGTCTGAGTCTTACCCCGAACATGTATCTGTCATTTCCTCGCGTCATCACTTTTCTTTTGAATTCGAGTCCACCCTCATCTATCACGCCCCTGGGGCCCCCGCATTTGCTATCAATGAAGTAGACTTTGCTTATCTTGCTGTGTCCGAAATAAATTGTGTTGACCCCGACGATGAAGAGATCGAGTTCGAGGAAGAAATTCCAGAAGAACTTCGATCTCTAATCAGAAAAGAAGATGAAAGGCATGCTCAGCCTATAAAAGAAGAAATTATTTCTATAAATTTGAAAGATGAAAGCAATCCGCGCATGGTTCAAATTGGTTCCGGACTATCTCCAGAAGAGTTCAAAGCCCACTCGGATCTCCTGAAAGAATTCGAGGATGTTTTTGCATGGTCACACGCGGATATGCCTGGTATCGACCCCGAGATTGTGGAGCATCGAATCCCGCTTTATCCGGATGCAAAGCCTGTCAAGCAGAAGCTAAGGAAAATGAGGCCTGACTGGGTGTTGGAAATCAAGAAGAAAATTCAGAGGCAGATAGACGCTGGGTTCCTGATGGTAACAGAATACCCTCAATGGGTTGCAAACATCGTTCCCATCCCTAAGAAGAACGGAAAGATTCGAGTCTGTGTAGACTTTAGGGATCTGAACAAGGACAGCCCTAAAGATGATTTCCCATTGCCACACATCGATGTACTTGTGGACAATACTGCAGGGCATGCGCTTCTTTCTTTCATGGATGGTTTCTCAGGATACAACCAGATTCTTATGGCTCCCGAGGACCGCGAGAAAACTACTTTCACCACAGAGTGGGGCACTTACTGTTACAGGGTCATGCCAATTGGACTAAAAAACGCCGGGTCAACCTATCAGAGGGCGGCTACTACGTTGCTACATGACATGGTTCACAAAGAAGTTGAAGTTTACGTGGATGACATGATTGTCAAAGCCAAGGAAAGGGAAGGACATTTACCCGCCCTCAGAAAATTCTTTGAAATGATTCGCAAGAACCGGTTGCGTCTCAATCCTGAGAAATGTACGTTTGGTGTCACAGTTGGAAAAATGTTGGGATTCATGATCACTACACGAGGAATCGAAATAGATCCTTCCAAGATCAAGGCAATTCTCGAAATGGAGCCACCCCGGACGGAAAAGGAAGTACGAAGCTTTCTCGGGAAAATTCAGTTTATCAGCAGCTTCATCGCCAAGTTAACCTCAACTTGCGAGCCGATGTTTCGATTACTCAAGAAGGATGTACCATTCAAATGGGACGACGGATGCCAGAAAGCTTTCGAAGCCATCAAGAATTATCTTCAGAGTCCTCCAGTGCTGATGCCGCCAACGCCGGGGCAACCCCTCATCTTGTACTTATCTGTTACCCCATCAGCAATGGGATGCATACTCGCGCAAGAAGGCGAAGGCGGGAGTGAGAAAGCAGTCTACTACATTAGCATGAAAATGGCAGGATGCGAGGAACGATACACCTCCCTAGAGAAGGTTTACTGGGCTTTGATATGGGCTTCCAAGAAATTGAGACACTACATGTTGGCCTACTCAGTAAGGCTGATCTCTCGGATGGACCCTCTCAAATACCTGTTTGAGAAACCAGCACTCACAGGTAAGCTGGCACGCTGGTTGCTTCTGTTAGCTGAATTTGACATCAAGTACGTAACTCGGAAATCTGTAAAAGGAAGAGTGTAGGGGTCCGGATAAATCGAGCGCCTTGCTCACTTTTCAGAGACACCTCCTTGGTAATCGCCGAGAGGCTAACATGGAGGGACTCTTCGGATAAGTTGTTCAACTTGCTTGAAAGAAACGTAGTCGGGCTTCGGACCATTGTCTCGGTAATGACCCGAGAGCTATCATGCATTCGACTTGTAAATAACCTTTCAGGGTTGGTATCGAAAGACCTCGGGGCGTATCCGAGGGGCGACCCAAAACTGACTCTATGATTCGAGAATGTTCCAAAAGGTTGAATGCTAAGTCAGCAGAGCAGTTAATGCGGTCTGTGCCCGTAACAAACTGTGATCATGACAAGTGACGTCATCCGAGCGGTTACGACACATGTCACGTTTTCACTGGAGGCGCCAGCTTGCAGAATATTCTTTCGGGCTCATCACCGTGACGTCAGCCGAGCGGTTAAGTCACGTGACGAGCACAGCTGCGCTTGGAGGCCAAGCCAAGGCTTACCTATAAAAGGTAGACTTGATCACCTGAGAAAGGTACGCAATACTCTCCGCTCTAAACCCTAGATCTACTCTTAGCCTTCTCCATTCACTTACTTGACCGTCGGAGTACCGTTCTGGGCTCCAAGGTCCAGTCCGGTGCTAACGGTTCGTTGAGTGTGCAGGTCTAGGCACGACTCAAGAGCAAGGATATCATCTCCGTCGTTCATCATCACTTGAAGGGATCACCGGAGAAAGAGGACTCCACAATTGGCGACTCCGCTGGGGATGACTGATTTTCTCACCTTCCCGGCGTTCTTCTCTTCCTTTTGGAGAACTCTTCCTCCTTTCCTCAGATCTCTCATGGCGATCATCGAAGGCGGCGGCACCCACGGTCCGGCGACGGGAACCAATCCCGGAGGTGGCCCTCGGGCGGCCATTGTTACCCACCCTATCTCGGGCCTCACTCCGAGCCCAAATCCTTTCGATACCGTGCAGCAGATGCAAGAGCAAATGGCTGCCATGAAGGCTCAGATTGAAGTCCTCACGAGGAAACAACCAGCAACCTCAGCCTCGCGCTCGGGGGCATCAAGGCGGCGGAGGAAGGCGACGGCACAAGCAACTCAGGCCACTCAGGCCACACAGTATACCCAACGCCCCTCGGCCAAGGATCGCCTAGGTCAACAGACCATTGTCACCGACGTAGTAGGGCGAGTCATTCCCCAAAGGGAACATACCCCCTCCCCGCGTAGACGTTCGGATTACGCCCGAACGGAACGCATGGCGAGGACGGGAGGCCACTCTACGTCAAGCTCCCAATCCACGACCGGGCAGTCCTTATCTCAGACAGCCCGTCATAACGACGTTCTGCCTCACAAAAACAGTGACAAGGCTCCGGTACAATACGACGCAGATGGTCGAGAGATCATACCTAACAGATCTAGTGGCCACGACGACCGACACGGTGGTCGTCACCAAGATCTCTATGACAAAGCTCCTTCTAGAAGGGGTCACGACAAAAGCCCTCGGAAAAGCCGAGGTGACAAACACTCTGACAACCTGGGTTACGATATGGATGATACCGGCGATTTCATAGTCGTTCGGGACCCACGTACCGGAGAGTCCAAAAAGTACAGAGCCGAAATTCCCTCCACCGCTTCCGGAAAGCGGAAGGAGCGCCCAAGAGACCTCGGCGAGAACGACGAGCGCCATAGACTGGACGCCAAAAAGGCGTTCAGTACTGGCAAGGCCTATGAGGCCCCACGTTCAACCGAGAAGCCAGCCGATTCAAGGCTTCGAAAAATCCAAGACTCACCGTTCATACAAGAAATCCAAGAAGCTCAGCCCCCGAGGAATTTCACAGTCCTGAAGCTTACGAAGTATGACGCCAAAACGGACGTTGTGATGCACCTAGTGCATTACCGACAGTTGATGGGACTATATGGCTACGACGAAGCCATGATGTGTAAGGCCTTCCCGGCGAGCCTCCAGGGGACCGGTTTAGTTTGGTTTAACCAACTACAACCGGGCTCCATCGGTTCCTTTGAAGAGCTGGAAGAGGCCTTCACAGCTCAGTTCGTAACAAGCAGCACACGACCAAAGACAATCGACGCACTTGTAGGCCTCAAGCGGCAGTACGGCGAGAAACTGAGGAAGTACGCCGAGCGCTACTGGGAGATTTACAACGCCATCGAGAGCTGTGACCCACAGATGGCAGCCACATCTTTCAAGTACGGCCTAGATGAGACCTTGGCGATTTTTAAAGAACTGATGCTGAACCCCCCGACAAACATGAGCCGGTTAATGGAGACGGTGGAAAAGTTTGCCCAACTGGAGGATGTCATATCCGAGAGGAGGCTGTCAAGAACCTCGGGGAATCAGAAGGCTAACGCTGGAGATTACTCGGGGAAGAAACAAGTTAACACCATCAAAACTGGGGACAACAAAAGTTGGAAGAGGGACCGAGAGCCGTGGAAGGAGCGTGCGCAATTCAAGGAGCGTGAGCCGAGGCCTCAGGAATACGTCGCGGTTCGCACCGTGTTCAACCAACCTCTTTACAAACTCATACGGGCCGTCTCTCGGGAACCATGGTTCGTTTGGCTGGCCAATAAGCTGGGCACAGCGGCAGGCCAAACGGCCGACTGTAAGGTCAAATGTACCTTTCACGATGAACTGGGACACTATACCACTGCCTGCCAGCCTTTCAAGGAGTTCCTTGAAAGGCAGGTTGCGCAGGGGCGCTTGAACCAGTTCATTGACCGACAAAAAACAGGGGCCCGAGCGCAGCAGCCACAACAACTGCTGGCTCTAGGAGGGGCCGAACCTCCGGAAGAGGTCGTGGTACATGTGATCCATGGGGCTGCAACCAAAGACAAAACTGCAGCACTCCGGGCATCGCCGAGCGCGTCCTCTCAAGTCCTCACAATAGGGGGAAACCCTAAGCGAACACTCTCAGATCGTGACGAGCAGTGGACTATAACGTTCACTGAACAAGATCTAAAAGATGTACAGCTGCCCCACAACAACGCCCTAGTAATCTCCGTTCACATGGGGATCCCCAGGGTTAAGCGAGTGCTCGTGGACCAAGGAAGTTCAACCGAGATCCTGTACTACTCAGCCTTCAAGGCACTGAACTTGAATCCAGACCATCTGATGCCGGCCGAATCCTCCCTCTTTGGATTCAACGGGGCTCCGGTCTGGCCGATGGGACGGATCGTCCTTCCGGTAAGAGCAGGATCAAGAAACCTACGAATCGAATTCATTGTCGTAGACGCACCGAGCCCTTACAACGCCATCCTCGGACGAACTTGGCTGCACGAAATGGAGGCCATCGCCTCAACCTACCACCAAGTTGTCCGGTTTATCGGTGTTGAGGGATGGCAAGAGGACATCAAAGGTGACCAGATGGTGGCGAGAAGATGCCAGGTGAACGCTGTTCACATGAAGAAGAAAATCACCAGGGGGAAAAAGAAGAAGGAACCAAAACCGAGATCTATCAAAAATCCCGAGGGTCCGGTCTTGGAAGACGTCGGGTTACCAGCCGAGGAGAAAGCAGTCGAGGACCTCGTCACTGTACCCATCAATGACGATGGGACCCGTTACTTTCTTCTCGGATCAACGCTGACAACGTTTGAGAGAGAGCAACTGGTGGAGTTCCTTTAGAGGAACATCGAGGTCTTTGCCTGGACACCGTATGAGATGTCGGGCATTGACCCTCAGTTCATCTCTCACTCACTTAACGTCGATCTTCTCTGAAGACCCGTGGTACAAAAGCCGAGACGTTCATCTCCGGCCCACTCAGATGTTGTTCTAGCTGAAGTCGGGAAGTTACTTGATGCCGGGGCTATCCGAGAGGTTCAATATCCAACATGGCTGGCGAACACTGTAGTTGTGCCAAAGAAGAATGGGAAGCTACGTGTCTGCGTAGACTACACCAATCTTAACGACGCCTGCCCGAAGGACTGCTTTCCCCTTCCACGGATCGACCAGTTGGTCGATGCTACGGCGGGACACGCTCGGCTCAGCATGATGGACGCCTACAGCGGGTACCACCAAATAGCAATGGCAGTAGAGGACTAGGAGAAAACAGCTTTCATATCTCCCCGAGGGACCTACTGCTACAAAGTCATGCCTTTCGGTCTCAAAAACGCTGGGGCTACTTTCCAGCGCATGGTCACCAAAATGTTCGCCAAGCAGCTCGGGGACACGATGGAAGCATACATTGATGACATGGTGGTCAAAAGCAAGCACACTTCGGATCACTTGGAGCACCTTGCCGAAATCTTTGCCATAATGAAGAGACACAAGCTGCGCCTCAACGCCGAGAAGTGTGCATTTGGCGTTGGTTCTGGCAAGTTCCTCGGGTATATGGTCACTCGAAGGGGCATTGAGGCAGACCCAAGGCAGATAATTGCGATCCGAAACCTCAGGGCACCGAGCACCATCAAGGAAGTCCAAAGGCTCACGGGAATGGCCGCGGCGCTCAACAGGTTTATCAGCCGATCTTCAGACCAGTGCCGACCTTTCTTTGAGTCCCTGAAAACAAGCAAAAGGAGTTTTCAGTGGACCGAAGAATGCGACCGAGCGCTGAACCAATTGAAGGACTATCTTTCCCGAGCTCCCCTCCTCTTGATGCCTTTGCCTGAAGAAGACTTATACCTCTACCTCTCGGTTTCCGGCCATGCCGTGAGCTCAGTCCTTGTGAGGAAGGAAGGGGCCAATTTCCAGCCAATCTACTATTCCAGCAAAACGTTGGTCCCCTCCGAGACAAGATACCTTCCCCTAGAAAAGCTGATGTTATCCCTCGTAACGGCTAAAAGGAAACTGCTGCCTTACTTCCAAGCCCACACCATTATTGTAATCACCGAGTATCCTTTAAAGCCCGTGCTCAAGAAAGCTGACCTCTCGACTCGGATTTCCAAATGTAGCTTGGAGTTGGGGAACTTTGATATTCGATACGAGCCCTGAACGACCATCAAGGGACAGGCTCTGGCAGACTTCATTGCCGAACTGACACCTGAGCTCCAAGATAACCCAGAAGCCAACCTGAAGTTATCCAAAGAAGTCACCCTAGAAAGATCAACGGAAGCCGGATCAAGTGAAATCACAAAAGGGACTCTGGCTGTAGCCGAGAAACCTTCAGAAGAAAGACGAGGCAAAACTTGGAGAATGTTCCAAGGAGATACGTGGCGCTTACATGTCGACGGAGCTTCAAATAGCTGAGGAGCTGGAGCGGGTATCGTACTCATCTCCCCGGAAGGTATCATGCATGAAAATGCATTGATAATCAGATTCCCGGCGTCAAATAATGAGGCTGAATACAAAGCACTAGTCTAAGACCTAAAGATGGCCAAACGCTTAGGCGCCGAGACAGTGCAAGTTTACAGCGATTCACAGCTGATTGTGAACCAAATCAAGGACCAATATAACCTGAAAGACCCAAGGATGGAGAAGTACTACGACAAGGTGTGGGAGTTGATAAAGGAGATCGGATCTGTAGACATTGAATGGGTAGGCCGAGAGCGAAACGCCCACGCGGACGCTTTGGCCTCCCTAGCAACGGCTTGTGCAGTCTGTCCCGACCGAACCATTCTCCTAGGAGAAATAGAAGGTCCGAGCATCGAGCACGAGATGAAGCAAGTGCTAATTGTATCCCTCGGCCAAAGCTGGATGGATGAAATCTACACCTACCTCAAGCATGAGAAGCTCCCGGCAGATAAAAAGGAAGCACATAGGATAAGATGCAAGGCCTCCTACTTCTATTTTGATACGAGCGATAGAATGTACCGAAGGTCCTTCACAAGCCCTGACTTAAAAGTTGTCCATGACTCCCAAATTGAGAGCATTCTCCGAGAGCTCCACGAGGGGAGCAGCGGATGTCATTCTGGCGGACGGTCACTTTACTACCGAGCTCTTACTCAAGGTTACTGGTGGCCGAAAATGGTGAAGACCTCTGAGGAATACGCCAAGAAATGCGAGCAGTGCCAAAAGCACGCCTCTCACCTGCATCAGCCTGCCGAAGCCTTACACCCTATAACCAGCCCTTGGCCTTTTGCGCAATGGGGGCTGGACATAGTGGGAAAGCTGCCAACGGCTCCCGGAGGATTCAAACACTTGATAACGGCGACAGATTACTACACCAAATGGGTGGAGGCCGAGCCCCTTATCACTATAACTGCTACTGACGTAGAGCGATTTCTTTGGAAGAATATCATCTCTCGCTTCAGTGTCCCTTATGCGATTATTTCGGACAACGGGACCCAATTTGTGGTTGAAGCGATCGAGAAACTCTGCAAGAAGCTGTGGATGGTGAGATCCACGCGGCACGCTCTCGAAGTTCGGACGTGAAAACAAAAACAAATGAGTCGCCACCCGGGGTTTAAATTTAGAAAATGTTTGGTACCCGAGAAACCGTTTTAAGAATAATTGTTGACTCTCATGCCGTTTTGGAAAAGGGTTTGGTCTACGAAAAGATTCTTTTGGATTCGGAAGCCAGGTTACGCGCGGGGAAGGTTTTATTAAAAAGCACCCCGCTCGTCCGAGAAATTCTCGGTCTCTACTAAATAACTTGTGGGATTTTTTAGAAAATATTTTGTTATGGAAACCTTTTAAACAAATATACGGACATAACGATGAAACAATAACGGAAATAAAATTTGAACAAAGAGGACTAAATAGTAATAGTAAGAAAACAAAGGGTGAAATATGTAATAAACACAGGAAAATGGCAGAAAAGAACAGAGAAATAGGGTACGAACAGGGGAAAACAAAGTGTAAAATTTTGATTCAAACGGGGGCCGCGCGGCTCCTACGCAGGAGCCGTGCGGCTCCTACGCAGGAGCCGTGCGGCCAATGCCACAAGCCGCGCGGCTTGTGCGCAACTTATTTTGCAAAAATTTTGTTTTGGGACCAGTGATCCAAAAATCCGTTCAAAACTTGATTTTCTTCTTCAAATCTACTCCAAATAAGTTGTTTTTGTTTGTAAACAAGTTATTGAAGTGAAACTTATTTCCAGTACGGATCGTACCGTGCGTTTATCGAGAAAAATAGCCCGGTACGGCTTCGAAAAGTCGGTTTTTGTTTCGAAAATGGTTTACCGAGTTAAGATACGGTTATTGAAACCGTTATTAACTCGGGGATGCCCTCGGAGAGCCGCGATTTGAAAATCGAAATCTGAAAATGACTTATACCTTTCGGGAACTCGAAACAGAGGTTGAAAACTTCGGATTCTTCGGGTTTGAACTTGTAGGATCAAGATTTGGTATAGTTTTGGAGTGGTATGGAAGGTTTGGTTTAGAGAAATTGAAAGGGGATGAAAACGAAACACGGAATTTCGGGGATTTTACTGGCGGTTTCGGATGAGAATTTCGCCGGAAATTCTTTCCGGTATGATTTTCTGGTGTCTTGAGAGGAGGAGAGAAGGGCTCCATTTATAGCCGGTTTTGGAGGAATAAAAATGATGATATTCGGCGGCCACGCGATGATGATATTCCTGAGCCAGTTCGTCAGGAATTTTGCAGAGGATAACAACACAAGCCGTGCGGCTTGCGTGGGGGAGCTGCGCGGCTTGTATGTGGGAGCCGCACGGTTTGGGAGAAAAAAGGGAAACCGTACGGCTTGAGGCAGGAACCGTGCGGCCTGTGAGGCTGAGTTCCCAATTTTCTGGACAAGTTCCAAGGCAGTTTGATCATTCTGAGCATTTCTTCTTTTCACTGGGTACTTATTTTCATAAACCAAACTTAAGTAAAGATTATGATTTTCTTTACTTTAATTTATTTATGAAAATAAGGAAGTACCCCCTTTCGGAAACAATGGCATTGCCAGAATTTTGATATCCCAATCCAATCAAAATCTCATCTCCCCACTTTTAGTACAAAATCGAAAACGGACACATTTTTCTTCGAAGAAAAGGGGCGAAAGATGACTTTGCCTTACTAAAAAATAACTTCCGATTATACCATTTTGATCAGAAAAATCCAAGGAACAATTACCGGGACTTTTTATTGGCCAAATCAGATCTTCCCAAAAAAAGTTAATTTTCCATACTTAGCCAGATTTTCGAGCGACAGACAGGGGTGACTCGATCAAGAGGCGACCCGATGGTGACATGACCTATGTCATTCGAGTCTCGGATGAGAGACGATGATGAAAGAACACTTGGATTAAAATTGGGGTGTCTACAGAAGCACAATATCCGGATCTTCCACTCCTCGGTGTCATACCCACAAGGAAATGGACAAGCCGAAGCATCAAACAAGACAATATCCGCTGGAATCAAAAGACACCTAACTCTCAAGAGGGGAAAATGGGCCGAAGAGCTCCCAAAAGTTCTCTGGGGTTATCGAACAACACCTCGTCGCTCAACGGGCCGAACTCCATTCTCTATGGCTTACGACATGGAAGCTGTTCTCCCCCTAGCCACCCTAATCCCAACAGCTCAGACAGAGAGCTTCGATGTACCGACCAACGACGAAGCCATGGACAGGGAGCTTGACCTAGCTGAAGAGCTCAGGGAAGAGGCACACCTGAAACATGCCTCGTATCAGCAAGAAGTCGCTCGGGGATACAACAAAAATGTCCAGATGAGGCCCTTCAATATAAATGATCTTGTCCTTCGGGAAGTCGTCCAGAAGTCAAAGAAAACTAAGTTCAAACCAAACTACGAAGGTCCCTTCCGTGTAACTGCAAAGGCAGGACATGGATCCTACAAACTAGCAGAGATGGACGGAACACCTATCGGCAACCCCTGGAATGCCACTAAGCTTAGGAAGTTCTATGCTTAGGAAAAATTTTGTTAGAAGAAAATATATTTGGGCTGCTTGTTTCGCCCCTTTTTGCTCTTGTCATCTATGGTGTTCGGATTATGAATGAAAAAAGAATCTTTGCTACGACTGTTGCCTATTTAGATTACTTTGTCAAAACAACTATCAAGGTTCGGTGTTCCCACTAACACCTCGGAAATAGCTAAGGCCCGGTGCCAAGACTTTGGAAAATTTTCAAGTCCAGTTCATTGTGCTTCGGTTCCAATCCGAGCAATTATTCCTCTGATAGGTACCGAGCGGGGGCTATCAGCGGAAATTTTTTCCAAGTGTTGGAAAGTCTTTCATTCTATTTCATTATGCTTCGGTTCCAATCCGAGCAATCGTTCCTCTGATTTGTCCCGAGCAGGGGCTATCAGTGGAAAATTTTTCCAAATGTTGGAAAGTTTTTTATTCCATTTTATTATGATTCAGTTCCAATCCGAGCAATTATTCCTCTGATAGGTACCAAGCTGGGGCTATCAGTGGAAATTTTTTCCAAGTGTTGGAAAGTTTTTTATTCTATTTCATTATGCTTCGGTTCCAATCCGAGCAATCGTTCCTCTGATTTGTCCCGAGCAGGGGCTATCAGTGGAAAATTTTTCCAAGTGTTGAAATTTTTTATTCCACTTTCATTGTTGCTTCGGTTCAAACCCGAGCAACTACTTCCTCCAATTTGTCCCGAAGCAGGGGCTTTTAGAAGAGTGAATTCCTTATAAACAGTAAGAACCCGTCTAAGTGTTAAAAAAAGGGTTTTCGTACCAATCAAATTACTTCATTTGAATATCAGACAAACATGCATCCATGCAAAACATTCAAAACAAAATTTTCACCTTTACGGTGAAACCGAGGCATGGCATTATGGTACTTGTTCGGTGCCACCCTCATGAAACCTGTTTTAAAATTACAACTCTGAAACGGCAAAATCCAACAGTTCGGATCCGTCCAGACAGAATGTCATTAATTAAAAGTTTCAAAAGAACCCTATTCTAAGGGGTTATATGGATGGTGTCGTCAGCGGCATTCTCGGATGGAACTTGTTCGGAAGACGTTTTTTCATTCGGGGTCTTCTCAGCAGGAGTGCCATCAGCCGATTTCTCGGGCTCTGGAGTACCGACATCTTCTTCATCATCGCCATCCATCTCTTCAGCAGTAGGAGAGCCGGGCATCTCCGGCACTTTCCTCCTAGGGTCTTCGGTAGGGACCCCAACAACATCACAACAATGAGTGTAACCCCGACCGAAGCCCTTTTGCTCACCCTTCTGCACAAGCTTCAGGATGTCTCCGGCATATGCCTCTCCGGCTTTGGTGAAACCGACAGTATGCCCCTCTTGTTGTGCCTCCTCCAGAGCCTTCTGATGCTCGGCCTTTACCTTCTCCAGCCGTCGGTCAGACCTCTCCCTCCATTCAGCAAGCTCCTTCTTCAACCTTTCATTCTCTTCCCGGAGCTCTTCGGCATGGGATTCGGCAGTTTGCACTTTGGCCAGAGCAGCGTCTGCTCGGTTTTTGTATTTCTTCGCCGCACCGTTGAGCTCCAGCACTTGATCGTGCAACCTTAGCATGGATTGCCCGGTCTGCAAAAACCAAAAATAAAGCAAAATGAGTAAACAAGTATTCGCAATGCAGGATTAAGGAGTTTGGATCCGAAGTCTTACCTGCACTATCAAGGAAGAACAATGATTGAGATTGTCTTCCAATTTGCTCGGCACCAGAGCCATGTCAGTCGGGAGAGCGAAAACTGGAAGGAGAGAGAGTCCTAGCCGAGAGTCGGCATGAACACTGTCGGTGTTCATCACGCCCTTCCCTTCGGCACTAATAAGAACCGGAGCCCAGGGCCTTGATAGAACCTCAACATCAGAATCGCCAGCTTTGTCGGCTTCAGAACCCTCGGCAACTTTAGGAACGGAATCCATCCCCTTCTGCTTCTTAGGTGGTCTCTCATCCTCCGAAATGGTGACCCGAATCCTGGAGGAAAATTGTTTGTGCTCCGAGGAAACAGGAACCTTTCCGGGAATTACCCCTGATCTTGATTTGTCCTATCAGACAACTTTGCCTTGGCTGCCATCTCAGCCAACTTTGCCTCAAGATCGATCTTTGGCGGCGCCATATCTTCTTCTTCTGAGAGGTCGGGAGAGACTCGGTCTACGGGGACTCTTTCCTTCCCTCTGAGCGATCCGGAAGGTTGAGATTCTAACCGAACTCGCGCCTCTTCAGAAATTGATGACGCTTCGGCCTTCCCTTTCCCTTTCCTCGATCTTCGTGCCCTAGATGGTCTCTTTTTCAGCCAGCACCTGTAAGACGGCAGGTAGTTGAGAACGTCGTGCGCTAGACGTCCGGAGCACTGATACAGTTGATGTGCTCTCTCGGAGTTAGCACGCGTCTTGAGCCGCCGAGTGATAGGGGAAGGACCTGCAAAGCACAGAAGTCAATAAAATCGCTATAAAGTGTTATTCACAAGACCAACAAGTGCAAAAAGCATTAAAAGGTATTAACTATGATCACCCCGAAGGGTGGGAACGGGGAAAGGATCCTCGGTTCTTGGCAAGTTATAGTTTCCTGACACCATGACGTAAATGTCCCGAAAATGATCGGAGTTTGGGAGATGTTCAACTATCTGCTTCTTCTTCGGTCTCGTCATCAGGAAGTACCTCCCGAACTTCGGATTGCGAGACATGGCATAGAGCTCAAATAGGTCCCAGACCCGGAGCTCCAGGTTATCCCTCAGCTTCAACTCATAGGCAGAGTTGATTACCCGATAACTGTTGATCGTCAGTTGGTCGGGGGAAAGAAAGTAGGTGTTTAGTACCGCTCAGATGAAATTGTTCATCGGGAATCTAACACCACCTTCTGTGATCGCCAGCAACGGAACGATCAGGTGGTTGGGGCCATAGCTCGGTCGCATCCCTTTCGGGATGAGTGTCACCGTCACCCCCTTTGGGATATCGTACTTTTCTACGAACGTACTATACCTGGCCTCACCATTCGTGAAATAATGGAGGTAGGGACATGTGGGATCCTTCTTCTTCCCACTACCCGAAGCCCTATCCGACGGCTCGTTATCGCCGGACCTAGCGACCCCTATCTCGGCTAGAATAGCTTGCTCAACCTCCTTCGCAGCATCGGCATCTTGCTCGGAACCGATGCTCGTCGCATGCTCGGTGCTCGTGGTTGTTGCCGTTGTGGAAGGACCCCACTCCGAGCGATCTTCTGACTCGGTGGCATCGCTATCTTCTAGGAAGCCATCCGAGACCTCCTCTTCTTCTCCTATGTCAATATGCTCCTCAACTACAGGGTCGGGGTTCGGTGGAATGGATTGAAGGGGCCTCTCATCTAAGGGTTTGCTGAAATTGTAGTCCATCGGTACGACCTCTCGGCACGGGTTTGGCCGAACGCTGTATTTACGAAGAAGGTAAGTTATATATGCAGCACCGGTGCTGGGAGTCTCGGACACTGAGCTCTCGAAATCTAAGGAGATCTCGACAATTGGTGGCGCCAGACCTAACAAAAAGAATGCATGGTAAAAGACCATTAGCGATATGCAATGGGTCCTAAAACCAATGCCGGACTACCTACTCCTCGGCGAACCACCGGACAATCGAGATCTCAAGATTGTTACTAAGTGCACGTGTGAGATAACACTCCTCGGTGTCTGTAGCCGAAGGAGGCAAAGGGGTTATGTCTTAGATCCCTCGGCGTCGTCTTCAACCTCAAGAACAGGTTGAAGACGACTGTTCATCTTCTACCCGCAAACCCAGAAAACGCAAAAGAAAACTGGAAAAAGCTCGACGAAAGTGTAAAGAAACAAGCAAATAAATGCAGAAACGAAGTTGAAATGAAGTTTTACCTGAAGATCTCACAAAGACTTGCTGCAACCGCCTCGATCCGCAAGAATTTTCCAAGCTTTTTAGAGAGAGAAAGTCTGGAGATCGAAATGGTAGAGAGAGAAAAACGTTCTCTCTTCTGAAGTCACGGTATTTATAGAGAAGGAGGATTTTCGAAAAAATGGATGGGCTTGGGCGGGAAACTCACGCGATTATGGAGAGGAACTCGGAACGGCGTGCGCTCGGCCATCGACTGCGTGACACGTGTCCAAAAGGACGGTGCACCGTAGCAATCTCACCCAATACGTCAGCATTACGAAGCGATGTGACTACAGCTGTCACATCATCGCAGAAACCCTACTCGTAGGGGACACGTGGCCGGACCCGAATGGTCGAGAGGACGGCGATGGCAGAGAATCTAATTATGAGCGTTATCTCGAAGTCTGGGGCTCGGATACGGACCCTGCTCGGCACCCGAGTGCTCAATCCCTCCTGTGGAAAGTGGACCACACGGAGGGCTCGAGGGGCTATTGTAGGGGTCCGGATAAACCGAGCGCCTTGCTCACTTTTTAGAGACACCTCCTTGGTAATCGCCGAGAGGCTAACATGGAGGGACTCTTCGGATAAGTTGTTCAACTTGCTTGAAAGAAACGTAGTCGGGCTTCGGACCATTGTCTCGGTAATGACCCGAGAGCTATCATGCATTCGACTTGTAAATAACCTTTCAGGGTTGGTATCGAAAGACCTCGGAGCATATCCGAGGGGCAACCCAAAACTGACTCTATGATTCGAGAATGTTCTAAAAGGTTGAGTGCTGAGTCAGCAGAGCAGTTAATGCGGTCTGTGCCCGTAACAAACTGTGATCATGACAAGTGACGTCATCCGAGCGGTTACGACACATGTCACGTTTTCACTGGAGGCGCCAGCTTGCAGAATATTCTTTCGGGCTCGTCACCGTGACGTCAGCCGAGCGGTTAAGTCACGTGACGAGCACAGCTGCGCTTGGAGGCCAAGCCAAGGCTTACCTATAAAAGGCAGACTTGATCACCTGAGAAAGGTACGCAATACTCTCCGCTCTAAACCCTAGATCTACTCTTAGCCTTCTCCATTCACTTACTTGACCGTCGGAGTACCGTTCTGGGCTCCAAGGTCCAGTCCGGTGCTAACGGTTCGTTGAGTGTGCAGGTCTAGGCACGACTCAAGAGCAAGGATGTCATCTCCGTCGTTCATCATCACCTGAATTTCTGGCTGATCATCCGGTCGAAGATCCAGAAAATATGAGTTTCGAGTTTCCCGATGAAAATGTCATGACTACAACCAATGATGTATGGTTGTTATATTTTGATGGGGCTGCTAACCAGAAAGGATCCGGGATTGGAATTCTGCTTATCTCACCAGAAGGGTCACACATCCCTCTTGCTTTCAAACTAAACTTTGAGGTCACCAACAACCAGCCTGAATACGAAGCATGTATCGTAGGGATGGAAGCTGCCCTCGAAATCGGTGCCAAAAGATTGGAAGTGATCGGAGATTCCAACTTGGTGGTTTCACAAGCAAATGGCGACTGGAAGGTCAAGGAAGACAAGTTAAAACCTTACCATAAGGACCTTGACGATCTGATTCATCGATTCCAAGTTGTCACTTTCACTCATGTGCCCAGATTAAACAACCGGTTTGCCGATGCCTTGGCAACCTAATGGAGTCAAGCTTCGACCAATTATGATTGAACAAAGGGACAAGCCCGTTTATGAGTACATCATGGCTATTGATGAGCCTGACGATGGTCTTCCTTGGTACCACGACATCTGGAACCTCATTGAGAAAGGCGAATATCCGATTGGAACTGACAAGAAGAATCAGATCGCTCTCCGGAAGCTAGCTTCTCACTACATTATCTGCGGGGGCAGACTGTACTGGAGATCCCACTGCGGAATGCACAAGTTATGCGTGAACGGCAAAGAAGCAACCAAAATCATGGAAGAAGTACACAACGGAGTCTGTGGCCCTCACATGAACGGTACAATGCTTGCCAAGAAAATCTTGCGACAAGGGTATTACTGGTCTACCATGGAAACTGAGTGCATTGAGTATGCGAGACAGTGTCACAAATGTCAGATTCACACCAATTTCATGCACATACCGCCATCAGAGCTGCATTCTATGACTTCCCCCTGGCCTTTCTCTACCTGGAGCATCGACCTCATCGGCAAAATCACTCATTTTGCTTCAAATGGGAATAAATTC